>JAOTOL010001315.1:142500-627154 GCA_034440575.1 Imbricaverruca yamaguchii
AGACGCAAGCCGGAGATCTAACCTCACGCCTGCATCCGGAAGTGTTCAAGGTGACCAGATCCGTCCGATGAACGTCATGGAGACGCCGATTGTGGTGGGATACGGCTTTGGATCGCAACGGGTCGCGTCCTAGAGGTGAGGTGAGGTGAGGTGAAGTGAGGTGAGGTGAGGTGAGGTAAGGTGAGGTGAGGTGAGGTGAGGTGAGGTGAAGTGAGGTGAGGTGAGGTAATATCAAGTGGTGTAATGTGAGGTGAGGTGAGGTGATGTGAGGTGAGGTGAGGTGAGGTGAGGTGAGTGTGAGGTGAGGTGAGGTGAGGTGAGGTGAGGTGAGGTGAGGTGAGGTGAGGTTAGGTGAGGTGAGGTGATGTGAGGTGAGGTTAGCATAGTATTAGTAGACCTGGTACACATCATATTGTCACTGGGCGAGCTGCCGTTCGCCTTCACCCACTCACCGGACCTGCCCTCTCCAGAGACAGGGCCGGCGGGGATCTACAACGCCTCCAAAACCCACCTTCCCCGGTGCAGTCTTCCGTGGGCGGGGACGAGTAGCCTAGAGGTAAGTTGCTCGTCTCACAATCGAAAGGTTGTGAGTTCGAGTCTCACTTGTCGCTACTCTTCGCCTGCGACCAATCGGCGTGAGAGATTGGCGACGCTACATGACTCAACGGTCGATGTGTCGTAAAGCCAATAACCAGCCAGTCTTCCATGGGCCCCATGTCCCGTGTTGCAAACGTGCACCGTATCGCCCTCCGGGCCCCGTCTCGCCCCCGGAGGAACAGCAGCGACTGCGGTGCGCGGCCTCGGCGACCCGACAGCATCAGCAGGGCGGTGCCGGCGGGCAACGGCGTCACGCCACCGCCTCCTGCCGCCGGACCTTGAGCACACGTCTGCGCACACCCCGTCCCCTCCCCTGTCCCGGGCGTAGCCCATGCCGAACCCGACGCGCACCGTCGCGGAGCCTCGGCTCGTTTGCATTCAATGCGACAGAGCTGCACACGATGTCAGGTCGAAATGTCGACACAACGCGATGTCACGCCATGTCATGCCATGTCATGTCATGTCATGTCATGCCATGCCATGCCATGCCATGCCATGTCATGCCATGCCATGCCATGCCATGTCATGCCATGCCATGCCATGCCATGCCATGCCATGCCATGCCATGCCATGCCATGTCATGTCATGTCATGTCATGCCATGCCATGCCATGCCATGCCATGACATGCCATGCCATGCCATGCCATGCCATGCCATGCCGTGTCATGCCATGCCATGCCATGCCATGCCATGCCATGCCATGCCATGCCACGCGATCACGTGATTGGCGGTAGAAGTGCTCGTGACGCTCGGAGCAGACGCTTGCAGGCACGTGCCGCGCACCAGAACGCATGGTTCCACCAGGAGTGGCAACCCTCCCAGCGGCCGAGCTGGTAGGTGATGTTGAGGCTGCGATAAGTGGGCTTAATGGCGGGAGCTGCATGGCCTATGTTACATGTCCTGAGGTACATGGCCTGATATATATTGCCTGGGTTATATGGCCCGAGTTACATACCCTGGCTTACCATGATAGCAGTTACATGGCCTGAGTTGCATGGCCTGAGTTACATGGCTTGATATACATGGCCCGAGTTCCGTACCCTGGCTTAACATGACCTCAGCTACATGGCCAGGGTTGCATCGCCCGAGTCACACGACCTTAGTCGCGTGACCTTCGTTAAATGGTCTGAGATGCACGACATCACTCACACGGCCTGAGTTACCGGCTGCAAGTTCTGGACAGATGGAGCCACTCTGGCAATGTGTGCTCAGCGGACAGAACGGCGCCGGACTTCGCACTGAAGTGGCCGGGGCCTCGACACCCGAACGGAGTGCCTTCTGCCTGGCGATGAGTGCCTTCTGCCTGGCGATGAGTGCCTTCTGCCTGGCGATGAGTGCCTTCTGCCTGGCGATGAGTGCCTTCTGCCTGGCGATGAGTGCCTTCTGCCTGGCGATGAGTGCCTTCTGCCTGGCGATGAGTGCCTTCTGCCTGGCGATGAGTGCCTTCTGCCTGGCGATGAGTGCCTTCTGCCTGGCGATGAGTGCCTTCTGCCTGGCGATGAGTGCCTTCTGCCTGGCGATGAGTGCCTTCTGCCTGGCGATGAGTGCCTTCTGCCTGGCGATGAGTGCCTTCTGCCTGGCGATGAGTGCCTTCTGCCTGGCGATGAGTGCCTTCTGCCTGGCGATGAGTGCCTTCTGCCTGGCGATGAGTGCCTTCTGCCTGGCGATGAGTGCCTTCTGCCTGGCGATGAGTGCCTTCTGCCTGGCGATGAGTGCCTTCTGCCTGGCGATGAGTGCCTTCTGCCTGGCGATGAGTGCCTTCTGCCTGGCGATGAGTGCCTTCTGCCTGGCGATGAGTGCCTTCTGCCTGGCGATGAGTGCCTTCTGCCTGGCGATGAGTGCCTTCTGCCTGGCGATGAGTGCCTTCTGCCTGGCGATGAGTGCCTTCTGCCTGGCGATGAGTGCCTTCTGCCTGGCGATGAGTGCCTTCTGCCTGGCGATGAGTGCCTTCTGCCTGGCGATGAGTGCCTTCTGCCTGGCGATGAGTGCCTTCTGCCTGGCGATGAGTGCCTTCTGCCTGGCGATGAGTGCCTTCTGCCTGGCGATGAGTGCCTTCTGCCTGGCGATGAGTGCCTTCTGCCTGGCGATGAGTGCCTCTGCTGGCGATGAGTGCTCTGCCTGGCGATGAGTGTTCGCCTGGCGGGTGTGCCTGGCGAAGTGTTTTCCTTGTCGTCTGACCCAGCGGCCGCATCCACTGCAGGCTGCATGCCACGCCTGCTGTGGAAGATGACGTGATAGCCAGATGTGAAGATTGTGTGAGGCCCTGAGGAAGGCTGTGGGTATCACGCTATGGACGCTGTGCGATGCTCTAGTGGCGGAATGCTGTGGGTATCACGCTATGAACGGTGTGGGATAGCCTGGCAGAGGAAGGATGTGGGGTATCATCATATGGACGTTGTGTGATGCTCAAGTGGCGGAAGGATGTGGGGTATCATGTTATGGACGTTATGTCATGCTCTGGCGGCAGAATGCTGTGGGGTATCACGCTATGGACGTTGTGAGATGCTCTGGTGGCGGAATGCTGTGGGGTATCACGCTATGGACGTTGTGAGATGCTCTGGTGGCGGAATGCTGTGGGGTATCACGCTATGGACGTTGTGAGATGCTCTGGTGGCGGAATGCTGTGGGGTATCACGCTATGGACGTTGTAGGATAGCCCGGCGGCGAGTGTAACAACCTGCCTGCCGAAGGTTGTGGGACGCGTTGCCGTCAGAACCGAAATTCTTGCTGGGGAGCCACACGGATCGGCGACGGGCTGCCCTTCTGATGTCAGCTTGTGGCGTGGGCGTGGCCAGGGCGGGCGACGGAAGCGACGCGTTCCTCCTCCCCATCGCCAGCTGCATGAGAATTCGGTGTTGTACTCAATGCGTTCCACGGGGAATATTAACCTGAAGCCTTGTCATCCCGTATGGTAATTCCATAGTGACGAACGTGGCTTGTGGTGGGGCACTTACAATCATGTTATCATTTGTGTCTATGCTTTTTTCTACTTGACATGCAAGTGGTTCCAGGGTACCCGGCATGGATTGGGTGCACATTCCACTGCATTGAAGCTGCGGTCATTGCTGTTTCGGACAAAGTTCTTTGTCCGTACTTTAGAGTAATTACCCTTGTTGTCTTGTTATGGAAGCTCCATCCTCTATTTATGGCCAAAATATTGTTGTGCTCGAAGAGGGAACTCTGCTCGCGCGGTTTTCCTGCCTTTCTTAATGATCGAATTGGTCGTCCTTTGTTTTGCTTAATGGTCGTCTTTTGTTTCACATCATGCAGAAACCGCTAGTTTGTCTTGAGCTAATGCACAATGTAGATTGAATATGTTGACCTGAAGATTTTACATTCAGCGAAGGAAGCAAATATCGAGCAGCTAATTCCGTCATTGTTGGCAAGAGTATAGCCGCTCAGCTTCTGGTTGTTGTCGGAGTACAAATAGGTACGGTGCGGAGAATGGAAGATGGGTACGATCACATGCTCCACCCATTCACCTGAACTAACGCGATTTATATATATATATATATATTTGTGTGTATATATATATATATATATATATTGTGTGTGTGTGTGTGTGTGTGTGTGTGTGTGTGTGTGTGTGTGTGTGTGTGTGTGTGTGTGTGTGTGTGTGTGTGTGTGTGTGTGTGTGTGTGTGTGTGTGTGTGTGTGTGTGTGTGTGTGTATGTGTGTGTAGAGATGGAGAGGGAGAGAGATAAAAAGTTAGACAGAGATAGATACATCAGATAGATACATCGCTTCTTTTAGCACCGTTGCTCGTAGCAACGAATGTCACGACACAGACGTACATTCATGTGTACATGAATAGCGTTCACTGTGGCTACGAACAAAGACAGGCACGTGCTGCGTGTTTCCATGACGTGCACCACATGTTCCAACAACAGCGGAGGAAGCCACGTTAGACGCCATCAGCTACTCCAGCGAGGCGAACACCCATTGGTGGCCGAGCCGGCAGCTCGTGTGGTACGTTAGTCCAGCCGCTCTCCCGGCTTCCGGTCGGCAGCTGCGCAGTTAACGCCATGAGTTCTCTCGCTGGGAAGAGCGCGCCAATAGTCGTACAGTCCCGCCACCCACTCTAGCCGGGGCGCACGGGCCGGCGCACTGGAGGAAAGGCATAGGTGCAAGGTAAGGTAGAGGTACAAGATTAAAAAAGAAGTGAAAGATTAAAGCTGAGGTACAAGGTTAAGGTAGAGATATAAGATTAAGGTAGAGATATAAGATTAAGGTAGAGATATAAGATTAAGGTAGAGATATAAGATTAAGGTAGAGATATAAGATTAAGGTAGAGATATAAGATTAAGGTAGAGATATAAGATTAAGGTAGAGATATAAGATTAAGGTAGAGATACAGGTGCAATGTATACTGGAGGTGCAAGGTAAGGTAGATATATAAGGCAAGCTAGAGGCACAAAGTAAGGTGCGAGTGTAAAGTAGTGGTGCAAGGTAAGTGGTAGGGCTTTGTGCCGTGGTAACTCCGCCGACGGTGGGCGGCTAACGCTCGTGAAGAATAACGTCAATAACTTGAATATATATATAATATATAATAAAGAATAACTTGGTGCGCTGCTCGATGAGGAGGACTTTCCAGCGAATGTCACAGCTGATGTCGCAGCTGATGTCGCAGCTGATGTCAGAGCTGATGTCGCAGCTGATGTCGCAGCTGATGTCGCAGCTGATGTCGCAGCTGATGTCGCAGCTGATGTCGCAGCTGATGTCACAGCTGATGTCGCAGCTGATGTCAGAGCTGATGTCGCAGCTGATGTCGCAGCTGATGTCACAGCTGATGTCGCAGCTGATGTCGCAGCTGATGTCGCAGCTGATGTCGCAGCTGATGTCGCAGCTGATGTCGCAGCTGATGTCGCAGCTAATGTTGCAGCTGATGTCCCAGCTGATGTCGCAGCTGATGTCGCAGCTGATGTCGCAGCTGATGTTCAAGCTGATGTCGCAGCTGATGTCGCAGCTGATGTTGCAGCTGATGTCGCAGCTGATGTACAGCTGATGTCACAGCTGATGTCACAGCTGATGTCGCAGCTGATGTCGCAGCTGATGTCAGAGCTGATGTCGCAGCTGATGTCGCAGCGGATGTCGCAGCTGATGTCGAGCTGATGTCGCAGCTGATGTCGCAGCTGATGTCGCGGTTCATGTCGCAGCTGTCATGGTCGTGACAACGTTATGAAGTGTCCGCTGATGAAATGTTTCGAACGTCGTTTCAAGAGTGCTGTTTTATATATTTTTGAGGGGCAAGCGCCTCCTCAATGTTGTCTTTGCCACCCCTCCCCTACCCCATTAATTCCAACTTCAACCTGGGACCATATTGAGTGTGCCCCACCCCCAATCAATTTTGGCCTGCCCATTGCCTTCGTGTACTTTGCCTCCCCCCCCCCCCAATAGTTTTCAGAAATCAACACCCATGTGTCGTTGGCACATAATACCAACACCAGCATGGTGACTGGCATTGTCCCGACCTCTTGCAAAATCACCGTCATACAGCTTTTATGCAAATCTTCAGGTGCTTTTACAGGTCCGCCAACTTTCCGGACAATTTCAACAGCGCCCTGCATAGGACAAATTGTCGAACGGGTTGCCCATGAACAACTGTCTGAACGTTTCAACCCAGAGCATCTCTCTTGTTTCCCAGAGCATTTCACGAAACCCAGCATGGATTTCGTGGATTCCACTCCACTGGAACTGCGGTCATTGGAGGTCTCGGTCCAAGTTCTTCAGGCTACGAATCACCGATAAATTACCCCCGTTGTCTCGTTGGATTGTACAATTGCTGTGATGTGACCGAATACGATAAGTTGGTTACAGAATTAGCACATTACGGAACTGGGAGCGGTTGGTTTCGGAGCTGCCGTTTTGAACACGTTCCGGACGAGCTGGTTGGTGCGCCGCGGAGCGAACGGCACCACAGCCGAACTCAGCGGGACGGACGGCACCAGTCTGCACCAATTCTGAACTGTAGACGGGGATGCGTCGGGGCGGGGATGGCCGAGTGGTTAAGGTGTCGGGCTATGGGTACCAAAGGTCCCGGGTTCGACTCTAGCGCCACTCAGGACATTTCCCAATCACGCGGTCCACCGGCGAAACAGTGTGGGCGGCGCCATTAGCCGTGAATGTGCATAAAGTGTGTCGTGAACCAACCAATAAACAAACAAACAAGACAGGGATGTGTCAATTGGGATCTCCCCTGATCCTTGCTCTGCAGTGCTTTCTCCCGTGATGTCGGCCTTTATATGGACGATGACGTCGTGCATGACGTCATCACAATGACGTCAGTGTTACACATTATACTGACGACAGACCAACGCATTGTTTCTGAAAAGAAAGGTCTGGAATAGCCGATCTCATAAAATGGATGGAAACTGTCTTTGAAGTTTTACAAAGGTGGTTCAGTCAAGCCCATATTAGGGTAAGTCCCGACAAAACACAGCTGATAGTTCTTGGCACTCGACAAATGATTCTCAACCTTCCCGAAGTCACCTTGAGCGCAGCAAGCGGCTCAATCATACGTGAATGTGAAGATGAGCAGAAACTTAGGTGTGATCACGGATCGCAGCCTCACATATATTCCACACTTTGGTCAAACGTTGGTCAATTGGTTTCAAGATGGATAAGCACGCTATGCTCGATATAGCATGTCGCGTGTCTTTCCTCCTACGATTGTCAATGGCCTGGTTGTGTCACAAATGAAATATTGTATTGCGGTGCATGGTCGTGTTAATGTGCGTGCGCACATTCAGCAGATTCAGGTCGCGTGACGCGTGCTGAAGTCTATGAACTTTGCTGACGTGCATCCTCTGGAAAATGCCAGCGAGACAGAGTGAGCGATGTCACAAGGGAATCGGGACGGTTATCGACCGGAGGTTCAGCCGAGCATCATTCGTCATCATTTGCCTCGCCCGCGAAAGCGGGTCATGACTTTAGATCAGCAGTCATAGCCGGCACAAGTGCAATGCTGGGAATATATGAAGCAATGCAATGTGCGTCAAGACAAGCCCATGCACATACCAAATATCCGATCTCAGTCATGGAGGCGGAGACTCACGTACCGAACTGACTTTGACAGGTTACCGAATGACGTTCGGCAATACAGAATAACGTCGTACAAAACTAGTCTTACGATATGAGTCCAGCGCAAACATTTGCGATCAAGAGGACCCACAATGCCAGCAAACGGCACACTTTGAAAACAGGCACTGATAAAAATGTCAAACGAAAAATTCAGGAATTAATTGACGTTTTCACGACAGTAATTACTTTCCAAGATTCTGCATTCGCTTGAGAACATGTTGCATGTTATGTGCACATCGAAATTAGGTTATTGATATCAATGCAGGGCAGTAACGCAAGCGAGACACTCCTGTATGCATGCACATGTGTCATGTGTCATGTCATGTATGTCATGTGTCATGTCATGTATGTCATGTGTCATGTCATGTATGTCATGTGTCATGTCATGTGTCATGTCATGTATGTCATGTGTCATGTCATGTATGCCATGTGTCATGTCATGTGTGTCATGTGTCATGTCATGTATGTCATGTGTCATGTCATGTATGTCATGTGTCATGTCATGTATGTCATGTGTCATGTCATGTATGTCATGTGTCATGTCATGTGAAGTGACAAAAGTGACGCGGGTAAAGAGTAGCGACCGGTGAGACTCGAACCCACATCCCTTCGATTGTGAGACAGGCAACCTACCTACCTAGACTGCTCGTCCTCAGTCCTGTTGCCTGCGCAACGGCTACGGCGGATAATTTGAGAGGAAGCGCGTGGACAACGTTGCCGATTCACGGCAATTCTGCCTTCCGTGTCTGCAAAACGTTTGCATAACACGTCAGCATTCCGCGTGCATCAATTTGTCCCACTGTCTTATTTGTTTGTATATTGGGTGGTTCTCGACGCACTTTGTGTACGTTCATGGCTAATAGCGTCGCCCACACTGTTTCGCCGGTAGGCCGCGGGGCGGGAAATATATATTTTATTTAAAAAAATTAATCCGAGTTGTTGCTGGGGTGGCTTGAGGAACCAGGGTTCTATTGCTAAGCAGAGCTTGTTGCGTGAACCCTGGCCCCACCACCCGATCCATGAACTCCAGTTCAACGGCAGAATTTAGACCGAAAGTTCAACGTGCCGCCAATGCACCGACACGGCCGCCCGGTAGCTCGTCCCCGGCCTTATCGGGCCAGCTGCCAACTAACACTCCCGGCCAGGGGCTAAGTGCGAGCGCGCGAAGCGACTCGATCCCCGAGTTGCCAGGACAGGGGAGACCAGTGCGGGCCAGCGCTCTAACCAACTGAGCTACCGGGGCGACAATATCCCGGGTGATGCGAGTGTTGAACTCTTTGTTTGTTTACTGGGTGGTTCACGAGGCACTGTATGCACATTCACGGCTGATGGCGCCGCCCACACTGTTTCGCCGGTGGGTTTGTTTGTTGTTCATTGGTTGGTTCACGACACACTTTATGCACATTCACGGCTAATGGCGCCGCCCACACTGTTTCGCCGGTGGGCGGGGCTGGTACCATAGCCGAACCTAACACTCGTCCATTCCCGCACCGTTTCGCCGGTTGACCGCGGCGAGTGTTGAGCCCGGGACAGTCGGTGCAGACAGGCTGCCCACCGTCGCCGACATCGAGATAGGCGGAGCTACATGCGCACGCGAGCACCACGAGCGCCAACCGGCAAAGCATCCAATGACAATGGTGACGCGCCGCGTCTGCCGCATCTCCCAACAAATTAGAGCTGCCCCGCATTAATATTTTTCTTCTTTTTTTTCCCTAATGTCAACCCCTGTTTCGTATGCAGTAGCCTATCCTATTTGGCTACACGCACTGTTACAGGCTCGATTGCTATTGGGCTTTCCCATCGCCAACTATTCAAAAGTTAGGACAGCCAGCTTAGGAATGCCTCAGGATGCCAATATACATGTCATTACTTTCCACACCTACAGTTCACTATAACTATTTGCATCTAAATAGTTGTGGAAGCATCACATCACAGCTTCCGTATAAATAAATTAATACGGAAGCTGTCAGGCCGTAGCTTTCTGTATCGGGCGGCCAGCACGTGGAATAATAGGGTTGATGCTCAGGGGCGTATTTGATGGCATGTTTTATAATTTCATCTCTTTTCATTGGCGTTTTGCATTATTTAGTGTTTTTCATTATTCGAGTTTCTCTTTTATGATTGAACCATGTATTGACACGAGTGCTGAAAAGCCATGAATATGGAGAACTCAATATACGACAATGACTATGACTATGGGTGTTCATCGCGTCACTGCACACGCCTGTCCAAAGCATCGGCCACAGCTCCCATTGTTTCATCAGGTTTTTATTGCGTCATATTTTCGTGCGCTAAGCCGGAACGGGCCCACTGTGTGAATGGTATCGGCCTACGTGAGCAGTGTCGAGCAGAGATGAAAAACGGCGCCAGTTCTGTCACACGTCACGCCGAACATTACGCTTATCAATCCGTCAGCAGACTGATTTGCTTGTTCACAGAGTGCCGATTTTCCGGGCATGAGAGTGTCACAGAATATGGAGGCATGTTCTGTACAAGGTGCAGAGCAAGCATGGAGAGCCTGCGTCAAAGGAGGTATGTTCTGTAGAAGGAGCATGGCAAGCACGGAATGCGTCTCAATAAGTCCCCGGGGACGAGTAGTCTAGGGGTAGGTTGCTCGTCTTGCAATCGAAAGGTTGTTGGTTCGAGTCTCACCTGTCGCTACTCTTCGCCCGCGACCAATCGGCGTGAGAGATTGTCGACGCTGTATGACTCAATGGTCGATGTGACGTAAGACCAATAACCAGCCAACCGACCTCAATGTGTCCCGCCGAAACGCCTGTGCCGCTTCCGGGAGTTACAGTGTCAGTATCAGCCGCGCGGGGTAAACTCAGAATGCGTGCAAGAAGCGCGTCATCTGTCAAGTTCGTGCCCGATGCATGAACGTGGACATGTCACATGCACCTGGATATGTGGCATACACGTGGATGTGAGATATCCACATGTATGACACAGTTAGTTAGTTATTATGGGTTTAGAGCGCATCAACTGCAGTGGTTATACAGCGCCCATCACATGTATGACACACACGTGGATGTGTGTCATACACGCGGATGTGTGTCATACACGTGGATGTGTGTCATACACGTGGATGTGAGGTATCCACGTGGATGTGTAGCATGCACGTGCATGTGTGGCATAGGTGCACGTGGACGTGTCCCACTCCGTTTTGCACCAATGCACCTCGGACTGCGAGATCCCCTCTTCAGTCATTTATCACCACGTCCAGTCACTGGGCGTGGAAACAACTGTTGGCTGTTATGAACAGCTGTGCCCCTCTGCTAATAGGATCGATTGGATCGGATTGGTTCGGATGAAGCACAAACGCGACAGGGAGGGGCGAGAGTAATAGAATCAGAGGCGAGAGGAGGAGAGAAAAGGAAATGTTGGGGAGGAAAGAATCAGAGGGAAAGAGCTAGATGGCAAGACAGGGATGGAGACAGGGGAAGAGAATAAGAGAGAGAGAGAGAGAGAGAGAGAGAGAGAGAGAGAGAGAGGGAGAAATAGGGAGAGAGAAGAGCTGCAAAGAAAAGGTGAAAGCCACTCCCCACCGGCACCCCCACCTCCGCCCCCAACATATCCTCACAGCAACTCAGTCCCGGCGACAGAGAACTATTTTCACGCGACTTCCCGAGATCGGTGTTCATGCGCCTACGGCAGTCACGGAGGCATCGTGGGGTGAGAAGAGGGTTGGCCTTGGCTCGCATTATTGGCACAATGTGTTCTATGTCCACAGGATATCGGATCGCCAGCGTGACAACGCGGATCGGGCGCGACGAATCCTATCGTGCGTGTTGTGATTAGTGGTGTGATTAGTGTTGTGATTAGTGTTGTGATCAGTGTTGTGATCAGTGGTGTGATTAGTGTTGTGATTAGTGGTGTGATCAGTGTTGTGATTAGTGCTGTGATTAGTGTTGTGATCAGTGTTGTGATCAGTGGTGTGATTAGTGTTGTGATTAGTGGTGTGATCAGTGTTGTGATTAGTGTTGTGATCAGTGTTGTGATTAGTGTTGTGATTAGTGTTGTGATTAGTGCTGTGATTAGTGTTGTGATCAGTGTTGTGATTAGTGATGCGATTAGTTGCGTGATTATTGAGCTGGTGGAGAGTAACGGCGTGGTCAGTGATTGTGATTGTCAATGGACCGATTGTGGGTGGACGTTGATTGTCTCTCTGTCAAGTGTGTCCCACTCAATAGAACGTTTTGCACTAGGCACTCCGTGTGGGTCGGGGTGTTCTACTCTATCAAGGGTAGGACTGTATTCTACCATTTCGTATTTCAAGCTCAGATGTATTTGTATTTGTATTTGTATGATGTATCTAATGTATAATATAGGATGCATAATGTATCTTATATATGTATTTTACTCTTATATATGTATGTCGTGGGCAAAATAAGTTTCGCGACATTGACGAGCAGTTTTATTCAGGCATGATGAGTGAGAATAATGCAGTTTTCAAGTTGTATCAAGTTGTGTCTATTCCGAGACTCGATGCTGAACTTATCGTCATTTTCCTCCAAAAGCGTCCGGCCGCTATTGCTATGTAATCTGTCTGGAGTTACCCAACTGTAGCTCCACAATCACTTCAGTCCGAAGTGCCCAAAACTTTGTGGAGTTGTATTGCCTGACATGACATTCTCCGAAAAATTGCTGCCTGCAGCTGCTTACAATAAGCATAGTAAAAAGTAGCACGGTAGAGGAGGCCTCCCAAGAGATGTCCCTCAATGGAATGCAATTTCCTCTCCCATGCGCTCTTGTTCCGGCTAATTTCGGGCGTGTCAGGACCCATATAACTTGTTGAGAATTATGTGCGCGGGGTGCCTGGCCGGCTGTTTCTGGCCTGCGGGCCGATGCGTGCCACCACTGCTTTCTGATGCGGTCGGTTGTGCGTGCGTGCGACGTGGCGCTCGCTGCGCATGCGTGGCATGCGTGTCATTTGCCCGAGGGGTTGAAGGAGGAGCTCTGGGTGTGACACGGCAGACGGCGGTTGGAACTGGCACCGTGTTGACATATGTTGAGCGATTGGACTGCGTGCTCCGGTGTGGCCTCCGGGAGATTGTGTTGTGGCCAAGAGAGAATAGATTGTGAACAAGAACCAGCGTGAATTTGTGAGGACAAATTTACCAACATAACTGCCCAGGCAACGCCGCTGTAGCATACTGTGTTGAGATTCTCTTGTCCCCACGGGCTTTTCCCGCCCAGTTTCTATGAGCCAGCTTGCGTGCATGACGACATAACTACGTGACTGGCCGACTGGCTGTTACCTGTGCGGTGCCGATTAGACCGATGCCGACAATATTCCACCATGAAATATGCTCCTCTAAGTAAAATAATGCACGGTATTAATAATGCAAACTTAAACATCTCAGATTTGCTTAAACACCACATAAAAACCTACTGCTTTCCTACCATCTAGTTAAATCAATTACGCTTCACCATGTTTCGAAAACCAGGCGTGGTGAAACGGACGTGTCTAAGTCGTAGAAAATGAGTCAACTTAATGTGCTTACGGTGATTAACCAGGTTTCAGGTTCATTCGTCAGTGAAAGGATTAGGACTTGACGTGCTGTAGGGGAGAGTTCATTAACCTATCGAGCCAGTTTCAGGTTCACAGATCGGGAGTCCCCATGCCCTGCACCCCAGCGTGTGACGGAGTTCCATTAACCTGTCATCGAGCTCATGTCTTTCCAGGCTTCCCGAGCCGGGAGTCCCCATGCCCTGGCAGCGCCGGCAGGGCGTGTTAGACAGGGTCCGGGTTGGCCGTGCCCCTCCGGTCACTCCGGCTCGACTGAGGGATCGGCTCCGACTGCGGCTCCGGCTCTTTCCAAATGGCGTCTCCGGCTCCGACTCTGGCTCCGAGTAAAATGTCCCGGCGGCTCCGGCTCCGGCTCCGGCTCCGAGCAAAATGTTCCGACGCCGGCAGGCTCCGGGGCGCACTGGTTAGAAGGAGGGCGAATGAAGGGCTGGAGACTGACTTTCGCCGTGACCAGGCCTCCCGGCTCGGCCGAGCTCCTTGGGTTGCTGGAGCTGCGTCGCCTTTCTGTGCATACGTCACTGGGATTGTGTATCACTCGGAAGTCGGAATGCACCTCACTCAGAGGGCATCTCACTCAGAGGGCGCCTCACTCAGAAGGCACATCACTCAGAAGGTACATCGCTCAGAACGTCCATCACTCAGAAAGCGCATCACTCAGAGGGCACCTCACTCAGAAGGCACCTCACTCAGAAGGCACACCACTCAGAATGTGCACCACTCAGAAGGTACATCGCTCAGAACGTCCATCACTCAGAAGGCACATCGCTCAGAATGTCCATCACACAAGAAGGCACACCGCTCGGAATGGATGCAATCCATTAGGCGGCTTCAAGTAATAACTTCCCAAAGTTTTGCACTACGCGCGTAAGGCTTGGTATGGATGCTTTCTTGGCATCTTCCTTGGCAATGCGGGGACAATTTTGATTGACTCCGCTGGTTAACGCTATATTGAATCAGAGTGTGATGGAGGGGCGTTCGGCAAGTTCACATTTTTTAAGTTCGAAATTCCGAAGTCAGATAATCTTGAAGCTGAAATGGTTAGTGATCATGTGCGAAAAATGTGGCAAGAGTGTTGGTTTATTTTGTTAAATATTTTCACCTCTTTCCAAAGTTCGTTTATATGTAGTTAGAACAGAAAGAACGTGAAAATCCAGATGTAATGGCATAGGGAAGTGGAAGACACTTTTTCCTTCATTGGACTATGTTATTTGCGTCTTGCAACATGATATCGCTGCAATATCTTTATCATACTCCTCGCGTATCAGAAGATATAAAGGCGCTCCGATCCCCTTTACCCCCACCCGAGGTCGAGGTCATTATCTGATGGGGGTCGACTAGGTACGGATTAGAATCACCAGGCCCTTCCAATTTGTCTGGCTGCATCGCTGATAGGAAGCTGGTATGAACAGTGCCATTCCAAAGGCGATCACTTGATTGCAGGGACAGTCAAAACACCAAGCCATATAGAGCTGATTTCAAATTTGCGCGCGGCATAAAGTCTGGAGTTAGCCGAACAGATGACGACTGCTGTCACGATAAGCGGTGATGTTGGAGACCATACGGAAAGCAACCAACGCCGCATGCTGACATGGACGGATTCGATCTGAGCAGACTTATCAGCTGCCGCTTAAACGAATTAAGTCTGCCGTTGACTTTTCCGGAGAGCTTGGAGGGCGCAGCGATTTCTCCCCCGCCCCGTGCAAAACGATGCACGACAAACACGCCAGCAACCGCAATGCCAACATGTCCAAACACCTCAAGTTTTTGGGCACACAATTGAAGGTCTCTGACCTCCCTCGACATTTGCCCTTTCCCTGCCGTCGCCTGCTGGGAAAATCAGCCGCTGGCGCCGATCCACTCGGGCGTGCCGGGTGTTACAAGTATCATGTTGCAAGGCGCAAATAGCATAGTCCAATGAAGGAAAAAGTGTTTTCCACTTCCCTATGCCATTACATCTGGATTCCCCTGTTCTTGCTGTTCTAACTACATATAATCGAACTTTGGAAAGAGCTGAAAATACTTAACAAAAGAAACCAACACTCTTGCCACATTTTTCGCAAATGATCACTAACCATTTCAGCTTCAAAACTATCTGACTTCGGAATTTCGAACTTACAAAAATGTGA
The DNA here is from genome assembly GCA_034440575.1 of Imbricaverruca yamaguchii. Classification (NCBI taxonomy): domain Eukaryota; kingdom Metazoa; phylum Arthropoda; class Thecostraca; family Neoverrucidae; genus Imbricaverruca; species Imbricaverruca yamaguchii. Next base: position 157,837 of record JAOTOL010001315.1, read on the forward strand.
ACTTGTCGATCGCCCCTCCATCCCACTCGGGTTTAATATAGCGTTAACCAGCGGAGTCAATCAAAATTGTCCCCGCATTGCCAAGGAAGATGCCAAGAGAGCATCCAGTGCCAGGCCTTAAGCGCGTAGTGCAAAACTTTGGGAAGTTATTACGGGGCGGCAATTGTTGTTGTTGTTGTAATTACTTCGGTTGCGTGTCTTCATTCTGTGTCGCTCGGCAACTAGATGTGCGACTATATCCGACAGCAGGCACCCATGAGGAAGACCTAGTCGCCCAGACGCTCAGACAGGCAGGCAATCGGTTAAAATTCCAACAGCTCGACGCCCAGAACGAGCCGGGCTGGCCCGGGCTGGATTGTTCAGATGAACTTTTGCTCCGAGCGAGGATGAAACCCGAGCGGGTCGACTGCCGTGTGTGTGTGATCGAAGTCCATCCTCCAGGGATCCGGCCTGGTTCTACGAGGCCCTGGCTGTCACTGCTCAGTCTAGGCCGAGCCTGACTGCTACTACCCGATCCGGTGAACTCGACCCTGACTGTCACAACCCGGTCCGGCCAGCCCGACCCTGACTGTCACTACCCGGTCCGGCCAGCCCGACCCTGACTGTCATTACCCGGTCCGGCCAGCCCGACCCTGATTGTCATTACCCGGTCCGGCCAGCCCGACCCTGACTGTCATTACCCGGTCCGGCCAGCCCGACCCTGACTGTCACTACCCGGTCCGGCCAGCCCGACACTGACTGTCACTACCCGGTCCGGCCAGCCCGACCCTGACTGTCACTACCCGGTCCGGCCAGCCCGACCCTGACTGTCATTACCCGGTCCGGCCAGCCCGACCCTGACTGTCATTACCCGGTCCGGCCAGCCCGACCCTGACCGTCACTACCCGGCCCGGCCAGCCCGACACTGACCGTCACTACCCGGTCCGGCCAGCCCGACCCTGATTGTCATTACCCGGCCCGGCCAGCACGACCCTGACTGTCACTACCCGGTCCGGCCAGCCCGGTCACTACCCGGTCCGGCCAGCCTGACCCTGACTGTCATCTACCCGGTCCGGCCAGCCCGACCCTGACTGTCATTACCCGGTTCGGCCAGCCCGACCCTGTCTGTCACTACCCGGCCCGGCCAGCCCGACACTGATGTACCCGGCCCGGCCAGCACGACCCTGACTGTCACTACCCGGTCCGGCTAGCCCGACCCTGACTGTCATTACCAGGCCCGGCCAGCCCGACCCTGACTGTCACTACCCGGTCCGGCCAGCCCGACCCTGACTGTCACTACCCGGTCCGGCCAGCCCGACCCTGACTGTCACTACCCGGCCCGGCCAGCCCGACCCTGATTGTCATTACCCGGTCAGGCCAGCCCGACCCTGACCGTCACAACCCGGTCCGGCCAGCCCGACCCTGACTGTCACAACCAGGTCCGGCCAGCCCGACACTGACCGTCACAACCCGGTCCGGCCAGCCCGACACTGACTGTCACAACCCGGCCCGGCCAGCCCGACCCTGACTGTCACTACCCGGCCCGGCCAGCCCGACACTGACTGTCATTACCCGGTCCGGCCAGCCCGACACTGACCGTCACTACCCGGTCCGGCCAGCCCGACCCTGACTGTCACTACCCGGTCCGGCCAGCCCGACCCTGACTGTCACTACCCGGTCCGGCCAGCCCGACCCTGACTGTCACTACCCGGTCCGGCCAGCCCGACCCTGACTGTCATTACCCGGTCCGGCCAGCCCGACCCTGACCGTCACTACCCGGTCCGGCCAGCCCGACCCTGACTGTCATTACCCGGTCCGGCCAGCCCGACCCTGACTGTCACTACCCGGCCCGGACCACTAGCAGCACGGACGCGGGAGAGGTCGGGGGTGCAGGGGAAGGTAGACCCCGACCATACCAGACGCGTCAACAGCACGGACCACTCGTGCCAAACGCGTCAACAGCACGGAGCGCTGGTGCCAGACGCGTCAACAGCACGGACCACCCACACCAGACACTTCAACAGCACACAACTAGCATAAATCCGATTTCTCCGCTTTTAACACGCAACACGTGCATAAACACCTTCCTGCGTTTCCAGTGGCTAACGAATCGGCTCCGACACGGTTTCAAGCGGGGTGGGAGGCGATGGAATGAGGGGAGACGAGGCAGGCGTATGGTGCCTTCCAAAATCGCCATGCGGGAGCCCCCTGAAGTACCCTTGTCAGGAGCCCATTTGGCCCACCAGTTCGGAAAACTTGGTTTTTCGGCCCCAATCTCAGGGAAGCCATGCGACCATCAAATTGTCTAACGTAGTTATCCTATTGGCATAGAAGTAGATCTTGAATCTATGGTCCTTGCGGAGTGGCAAACTAGTCGCCGATTGGCCCGCTTTGAAACCTGCCTTCCGGACCCGACAAGCGCCCAGGAAGGCCCTTGACAGACTACACATTCTCAGACCAGCCAACCTAACCTAACCTAGTCCAACCTAAGCAGCCGGAAGGGCCCTCAAGTGGTGGGCGACAAAAGAATCCCAGAATAAACCAGAAGGACTCCGACCGTAACGACCATCTTTGAGCTGGCGCCACGGGCCGTGACTCTGAGCGTCACGGGCCGTGACTCTGAGCGTCGTGGGGTCGACGGCCCTCCGCTGCTTACACAACACCACACACACACACTCCACCATTTCCTTCCTTATATTGTGCATTTCTAAGCGAGGTAACGGGAACTTGATTGCGCATCCGACAAGTCTCAATTAATGTGTCACGCTGCTAGATGTGGCCAGACTGGCTATTTGTTTCTGCGAGTCGAGTGCTTTAAAATGGTATCGATATCTGGATATATTCCTTGAGTGTTATGTTGAAATTTTTGCTTTATGAGTAGAACTTGCGATACATTTCAAAGCATAGATCAAAAACAGACATTCAACTTGTATTCTATTTATGCCAAAAGATTCCATTCATCATCCACAATGCATTCAGGTGCATATTAGCCGTTGTGAAACGGACCAATGATGTCTCCCAATCGGAGAAGTATAAAACAAAGCTGGCGGGAAGTGGATGAGTCAGTGGCACTTTGTCCCTATAGGGCTAATCGTAAAGATCGCACAAGTTATGGAACAGCATGGCCAGCATGACCAGGTCCCAGGTTCTTATGCTCTCACTTCAGTTCTAACTCTCACCCTGACTTGTTCATTCCACCCAAAAGGAAGCGAACCTTTCACGATTTCATTATGAGGAGATGTCCAGCAACTCCCGCATCCGAATGAGATCCGTGCAACTCCTCATCTCATTATATATCTAATTACATATCTTGTATATCTGAATGAGAGGGAGTTAGCCTTAAGTCCAGGATAAGCCGGATGCACCTGTGCAAAATTTTGCAAGGGGTTCGTGACCCCCCTGACCACGCCTCTGATCGGGCGAGAAATTCTCACGATACAATGTCGTGCCTGTCTGACATTGTCCCGCTGCTCTGTGAACCTTGGTCCTCAGGTGTCACAGAGGTGACTGCTCTTTGTTCGGGCTTGCACTGGAAACTGGTGGAATGCAAGGCCAGCCCTGGCTCTGTGACTTTTAGCAGGCTTTCTCCCAAGCTCCCAGCCGCATGGGACGGGGAAAGTCGGGTCTGTGTGGTGCAGAATGCTCCGGTTACAGATCACAACTTCCACCAACACATTTGGTTTAGAAACAGTGTATTTTAAACCGATTAGTCTGAAGATATTGCCGAGCTATTTAGCAATCACGACGACTTATAATCATGGATGCCACATTCACATAACTTCCGTTTCACAACACTCGGCTGATCTAAAGTGACCTCTCGAAAGCTTCAAAAACCGCAACTTTTGCTAACGTTCGGATAATGTTCCAATGGCGCAGCGAATGGAAAAGCGCATCCCATCAGGTCTTGGAAGATGGAAAAGACAAGTACACATAAACATTTTTCCAAAAAGTAGTGTGGAAAAATTAAACAGAAATATCGCTCAGCTTGGCTCCAAGGGACAGTTAGCCTAAGCATAGGTTGGCATCTGCTGGAATTGATCACACTCGGCTCCACCAACTAGAAAAGGTTCTGGCTGCACAACTGCCCCGACCCCCCACCGCCTCCTTTTGAACACCCACCGTCGATCCCCATGAGATGGGCGCTAAATGACCAAACCTGGTCGATGCGCCCCAAAACTCAAACAACCAACCGACATTCCCATTGGAAACGGTCCCAACTCGGCCAGCCGGCGCGACCTCCGCCCCGGAGGAAAACCATTCTCACCGCCGGCCGTGCACGCCCAGCACGGCGAGACGATGCCGTGCCGCGGCCGCCCGCCCTGGCCGGCGCGCTGCACCAGACGTCCGGTCACGTGACCCGACGGTGACCGTGACGTCAGACTTCACCTGCGCGCGCGCGCGCCCGCTGGCCGGCGGGTTCGGCCTCAGTGCGGCCCGGCGGTGCGGTGCGATTCGTGCCGGTTCTGCGGCGCGCGGCGCTCGACGCCCACCTCGGCTGCGTCAGTGGGTCAGCGATTTTCTGCACGTTTCTGTGCTGCGTCGGGTCGAGTGGTGCGGCGGTCGGCGTCGGGGCCAGGTGCGCGAATCTGCTTCAGGTGCGACGGGAAGGCGTGCCAGTGCCAGGCATCTGGTGGACGCGGAGTCGCCCAGACCGATTGTTCCACTTGGCCACCGCCGCGGTGGCCGGCGAGAGAGGGCAGGGCCAGGTGTGAAGACCCTCAGGTGGATACTGAACAGCTTCGCTGGCCCGTCAGTTGCCGCGACGTTCAGGCGGCCGGATGTTACACGTGTCAGAAGCCGAGCGGGCCCGACAGAGCGGCATGGACCTCCTGCGCCAGATAATCCAGGTTGGTTCAGGGCAGCGCGCGGCTGGTATTTCATTTTCCGGCTGTTCTGCTTGTGAGGACGCCGTTCTGTCCCAGCCCTTGTGTGGACTGGCCGCCGCGATAGATAGTTGACATATATTTAATATGAGGTACTGGAAAAAGCTTGAGCTGAACATGTTCGGATGCATTCGAGTAGTGACATACCCATTGTGAAAAATCAAATTATGGAAAATTCGTGAGAGGGGCGGGTGTGGATAAGGTGTTGGACCCTCTGTATCAAAGGTTCCGTGTTCGACACTCGCACCTCTCGGGACATTTCTCAATCCCGCGGCCCACCGGCGAGACAGTGTAGGCGGCGTTATCGGCGTTATTCGCCGTTAATGTGCATAAGTAAGTGCGTCGTGAACCACCCAATGCAAAAATAAACAAACTTGGTGAGTGGTTGGCATAACTGGCAAATAGTCGGTCTGTCAGTTTGCAAAAAATTGTTAGCTTCACGATCGGACAAAAATGGAACTTTTTTAACCGGCTCAGTCATCGAAATACGTGTTTTTCGTTGACTTAATTGCGCCGATCACGAGTCTCAGTTTGGTTAACGTCTATCGCACACAGATTCCCTGAAATCGAAGCATATACACTTAGCTTTTTAACGGTAAATATATTCATAAGATGTCGGTTTATATATATTTGATTTCGCATTTATTTCCGGTAAGGTTGCAATAAAAACGAGTTACGATATTCGACCTGAACTGATTTCTCTCTCAGCATATATTTGCGTATGTATGCGCTATGTCGCTAAGTGATGTTGCTATGTCGTATGCAATGTGTGGATTTTTTTTCTCACCCTGGTAACGTTTCATGAGAGCTGCCCCTTGTCCAGTACTCAACCCGCTTAAAATGTCACATTACAATCCACATTTACACAAGCCATCAAGTACCACGTCATCTGCAACGCAAATATTCTGCCATCGGAACATGTGTGCTCCCTGCATTTACCATATGTGCACGCAGATCTATGCAAGTTGAAGTGAACGGGAGGACATGCGGTTTCTTCATAACCGCCACCTAGTCTTACAAAGCGCTTGTTTCCCGAATTATTTGAGCGCGCATCCGTGCGGGCATGTGGACCCGAGCCTGGAAAGTTCATGTGAAGCGCTTTTTGCGGCCTGCTTGGCGTATCAATCACGCGAAAAGATGTAGACTTGAGCCACCGCGAGCCGACGTTGCTGGAAGTCGTGTGTGGCGTCGTGTGAGGTCAGGAAAAGGACGGTACACATTTGGGGCTCGTCGGGTAAGATCAGAAGAGGACAGTACACATTTGAGGCTCGTCGGGTTGGATCAGAAGAGGAGAGTACACATTTGATGTTCGGTTGGATCAGAAGAGGACAATACACATTTGATGCTCGGTTGGATCAGAAGAGGACAGTGCACATTTGAGGCTCGTCGGGCGAGACCAGAAGCCGGCGCACACTTGAGAGGCAGTGTAGGAGAGGAAATCCGACGAATTATTCCATGTTTCACTGAACACTCTGACGCCGCTCGGTGCGCCTGCATCTCGTCACTTATGCGCGGGAGCCCTGAACTAAGTGGCTTGCCGTGTCAGCTCGACGACTTAAGTGCTTATTGCGACTTAAGTGTTGAGCGCGACTTCCAGCCACCAGCTCGCTGGCTTCGAGCGTCGGCGGCACGGCGACGTTTCACACCGGAGTGGGCGGCGCAGCATTGTCCGCATTGTCCGCATTGTCCGCATTGTCCGCCGTTATTGGGACCGGCGGCGACCGTGGCGGCTACGTCCGTCGGGCTTTCCGTCTCGGCAGCCGGGCCTGACGGCGGCGCCATGTCAGCTGGCCGCTGCACGGCTGAGAGGCCACGGCCGAGCCCTGTGGCTCGTGCTGGACCAGTGTGGTCGGACCTCGTGACACGCACTGGACCAGTGTGGTCTGACCCCGTGACACGTACTGGACCAGTGTGGTCTGACCCCGTGACACGTACTGGACCAGTGTGGTCTGACCCCGTGACACGCACTGGACCAGTGTGGTCTGACCCCGTGACACGTACTGGACCAGTAGACTAGTGTGGTCTTACCCCCTAATGCGCACTGGACCACTCCAGTATCCGGGATGGCGTTCTCCCAGACAGCTCGGAGTGCAACACGTGCCCGCTATGGTGTGCTCATCCTGCCGGCCAGCATCTCACTCATGCATGCACGAGTCCTTCCTGGTGAAAGCGTGCAGGGCACTGTGCATCCAACAAGGGGCGGATACGGCGGGCTGAAGGAATGCCCCCCCCCCCACCGCCACATGGAAGGGTGATGCCAATCTGGCTGGTAGAAGGAGCCCCATCCCCTCCGCATGCTCGAGCTCGTCCCCGCTATCGCTAGTTTTGGGTAGTGACCGGCGGTGGTCCCAAGCTGGGGGTACCCTACGCTGCCCACAAACGGAACGACTTTTGAGCCGAAGCCGCCTCTTCCGCTGTGACGACCCTCTGGGGAAATAGCGCCCCTCCACACGAGTGTCCAGGGTGGGAATTAAGGGCTTAATTTTTGTTTATTGGTTGGTTTACGACACATTTTTTCCATTTTTACAAATAATGGCGCCCCCCCCACTTTTTCGGGGGGGGGGGGGGGGGGGAAAAGGATTTTTGTGGGGGAGTGGGTGGAAACCGGGGGGTTTTTAACCCCAACCCCAAACCAAAAAAAAATACCCCCCCCAGGTACTTCTTACCCCGCGCACGTCCCGGGGGGGGGGGGCAGATATCTGCCCCCTCCGGTTTTTCCTCATTTGCCGCCAAACTAATCGGGTTAGCAAGGCCAAACCTCGCATAGCTGTTCATTGGTCTTTTCCGCATATCTTCATACGCTTTTAATTCTGGGTCATCTCAGGTCAGATCACCAGTTCAGACGAAGTGACCCAACTACACTCGGAGTTCTAGGTGGCATAGCTTCCACAATAATTGGGCGATTGATTTCAAACTTATAACATGCCATGATCTCATCAGGGACCATAATATGTATATCGGGTTTTTTTCGTAGCATTGACCTTAGGTTAGGTCGCGGCCTTAGCTTCCCCATTATAGGGCTATGGTAAAATACACAAATGTTTCCTGGTTACATATTTGCGCTCGGAATGATCTCCCCCCCCCCCCCCGGTCAACAAACCTTCCAGTGTGCCCCGGGCCGTAAAGTGCCCTCTTGGAGCCGGTCAAGTGCCCTTTTGGAGCCACCCAAGTGCCATTTTCGGTCCGCCCCCCCCCCATGGAAAAATCCTGGGTGCGCGCCTGGCTGAGGGTGAAGCGTTAATTATTTGTTTGTTTTTCATTTGGCTAGCCTTGTACTGAGACCAACAGTGAAAGGAAAGCGCATTGCTCCTGTGAGTTATGAGAGACAAAACTGAGCTGATCATCACGACTCTCTGTCTTGCGGTGCTGTCCATTGTTCACTTCTTTGTTTCTATGCTTTGATGTGACCAAAAATGATGATGTGTATTACTTATGCATATTACGTAGGTACTGACTAGGTACACATGATCTTCCCGTCAGCTGCCGGAAAAAAAAGATTCCTCGCATAAAAAAATAATATGTCCATGAAAATGTACTCCGGAAGAAATTTGTTTGCACTCCCATCCCAAACCTGGAACGTAAGTTTCCCACCCTGCGAGTGTCCCCATGGAAATTCCTGAATCCGCCCTTGCACACGACGCCTATCAGGCACCCCATGATTATGTTAAACGGACGGGCTTGCATACCAGCAGAGGCCATACAAAAAAAAACTAGAAAAAGCGGGATTCCCAGCGCTTACGCAAAGGTCATCATCGGCATTGTTGAAGTCTGCGTTTTCGTTCTTGGCACGTGAATGCACGTTGTTGAAGTACTCGCAAGCCAGAGTATAATAATCAGAAGCGATTATCGCGTGCGGTGTCCGCGCATTTAATTTATATCAGCGAATGCCATGGCTGCTGAAGAGCAGATGATTGTTTCAAGCGCGGTGTGCGTGTGTGTGCCGCTGAGCTGTTTAATCACTTTTAGGTATGGCAGTTCAGTGGACGTGTGTTTCGAGCTGACTAATCCTGTGCAGAATGGCTGGAATGCTCAATCCAACCTGACACGTCCTGTGTTCACGTGGACCAAACATTTGCCATAGACTGCATGTAATCCCCAGAGAGAACAGCGTTGGTAGGTAGCTACTACCCTTATACGGACTCGAGACCAATTAATTCAACGCATGTGAGTCGTGATTCTATACAAATGGATATAGTTTGCATTGACATTTGCGGTCAATGCAAACTAGCCATTCAGGAAAACAAGCGATGAATGGTATATCGAATGAACGGATGTCCCATTTGCTAAGTGCACGGAATATCACCGCCATGTCTATGTTCAACTGTCTTGGTACATTGTGGCCTACATAAGCCATGGATAGCCCAAGTGGGCTCACTGTCGGCCATATCTTGGTCCATTGTGATCTACAGAAGCCAAGGATAGCCCAAGTTGGCTCACCGTCACCCATATTGGTGTATGTGAACTCACAAATGGGCCAATGGAGGGGAGGGGTTAATGATGAAGTGCCATGAAAAGGTGGGGGAGATACCCACGAAGGACAACAGGGATCCCGCTGAGCCAGCACGCGTCACTCACTCTCTTCGAGCCGGGAGGAGAGCAGTAGCACTATACCGCACCAGTGCACTGGCGTAGTGGTACCTGTGGAGGGGATCTCACCACTATATCTGTGAGAGCCCTCCACAAGTTGGTCGGCGTCCGTCGGCCACATCTATCGCATTCGGATGCAAATGCATTGATGGGATTATCTGATGCTCTGAATCGAGCTGTGCATTTATAATGGGCGGTGTGGTTGAGCGGTTAGAGCGTTGAACGCCGTGTACGATGGTCTCGCTTTCAGCTCTCGCATTTCTAGTGGGCGCGGAGGCTGAGTGTTTGGAGTGGTGAACTGTGGGGACGAGAGTCGCGCTTTTAGCTCTCGCATTTCCAGTGGACGCGGAGGCTGAGTGTGTGGAGTGGTGAACTCCGTGTACGAGGGTCTCGCTTTCAGCTCCCGCATTTCTAGTGGGCGGGGAGGCTGAGTGTTTGGAGTGGTGAACTGTGGGGACGAGAGTCGCGCTTTTAGCTCTCGCATTTCTAGTGGGCGCGGAGGCTGAGTGTTTGGAGTGGTGAACTGTGGGGACGAGAGTCGCGCTTTTAGCTCTCGCATTTCCAGTGGGCGGGGAGGCTGAGTGTTTGGAGTGGTGAACTGTGGGGACGAGAGTCGCGCTTTTAGCTCTCGCATTTCCAGTGGGCGGGGAGGCTGAGTGTTTGGAGTGGTGAACTGTGGGGACGAGAGTCGCGCTTTTAGCTCACGCATTTCTAGTGGGCGCGGAGGCTGAGTGGTGAACTGTGGGGACGAGAGTCTCGGCGTCAACGATCGCCCCATTCTGAACACTTGCCAGTCCGAACGGTGGCCACCGGTGAAGCAGCGTGGGCGGCGCCATCGGCCCATCAGGCCGCCAGCCCACTGGCCCATTAGCCGCGAACGTGCACAAGTGAGTCGTTAACCACCCGATGAACGTCAGCGTGCACTGCGGGTGCGGTCCGAGCGGCCGGAATCAAATTAGAGCCGGTGGAATTTACACTCGTCTTGCCGAGTGGCGTATTTGCAGGTCCAGTTTCACCAGGTGGCGTAGTTGGATGCCTATAGATCAGGGATGCGGAGCCGGAGTCGGAGCCGGAGCCGGAGCCGCCGGAGCCGGACCCGGAGCCGGAGCCGGAGTCGGAGCCGCCGGAACATTTTACTCGGAGCCGGAGTCGGAACCGGAGCCGTCAAAAGCGAGGCGGCTCACGTTTGGGATGTACAGAGCCGGAGCCGGAGCCGCCGGAGCCGGAACATTTTGCCCGGAGCCGGAGCCGGAGCCGAGATACTTCCCCGGAGCCGGAGTCGGAGCCGGAGCCGTCCAAAATTTTCCCGGCTCCGCATCCCTGCTATAGATAGTTGTGAAATTAACTAAAGAGAAGAGTGTTGTGTGGCATTTATCTCATCAAGATTCATGGTATGTTTCATAGCTGGATTAAACATAAATTTGATCCATAGCTAAACGTTATCATCTTGGGTTACGTTGACCTTAATTTGACGAAACTTGGACTAATTTGACAAGGGTTATATTGCTGAAAAGAGGTTGTCGCGTGAACCATTACTTGACCGTCCTTTCCGTGAATTGCCGTTCAACGGCAGAATAATAGCCCAATAACTCTGAACCCGATTTCCTCTCCTTGCTGTTTTCGTATTCGCGACGCCCGTGCCGGTGGTGAATCGGTGTTGTCCTCAAGCTGGCTTCACATTTTTGTTCATCGCGGGAACAGGCTGGAAGCCGTCAAAGAAACCCATTGACGTAGGTTTCTTATGTCACGATGGCATCATAAAATCTGCATCGCTAATAAATAATGCATGGCGGAAAACGCTGCTGTGGTCCTGCGCCGTTGAGATGCGCTTTTCACTCGGGAACTGTGCTCAATGTAACGGGGAGTGTGCTGAAGGTAAAGGGAAGCACGCTCAGTGTAATGGGGAGTATGCTCAATGTAGGCACGACACTCAATGATCGCCGATGTCTGCTGCCAAGCTGCCGCCATGACTCAGTCTACCAGGAGCTTTATTGAGCTGGCTCAGTGCTGACGCATCTCGTGCGGGAGTGGGCTGGTTTGCGGCGAGGCGTGGCGCTGAGCTCCCCCCCCCCACCCCTGCTGCGTTGCACGTGACCGTGGTCAGGCGAATGTCACGTGCGGCACGTGCAGCTTTGCGGCACGATCGTGCGCGCGGCCGACCGACGCCCCGCCGCTGGCTGGTGACGTGGGTGGCGCGTTCTCGTCGTGACGCGTTTCCGCTCAAGAGCAAGGAACAAAGAAAACGTTTGCGTGAGAGAGCTGGTGTTAACTCAGTGCATGCAATGGGTTAACACCACCTCTCTGGCTAACCCGATCGACCGTGCACGGTAGATCACGTCATGAAGAGCATGGTAGAAAATGGTAGAGTGAAGTGTGATAGAGATGGAAGAGAATAGTAGAGTGGGGTAGAGTACGGTAGAGTGGGCATAGTCTGGTAGAATGGATAGAGGCTGGCAGAGTGTGGTAGAGGATGTTAGATTGGGCTAGAGGTTGTCAGAAAATGGTAGAGTCTGGTAGAGTGTGGCAGAAGGTGGTAGAGAGGGGTAGAGGCTGGTAGAGTGTGGTTGAGTATGGTCGTGACTAGTAGAGTGCGAGCACATGGGACGACCTACCACCAGGGATGCGGAGCCGGAGCCGGGGCCGGAGCCGGAGCCGGAGCCGGAGCCGGAGCCGCCGGAGCCGGAAATTTTGCCCGGAGCCGGAGCCGGAGCAGGAGCCGACGGGACATTTTACTCGTGAGCCGGAGTCGGAGCGTTCAAGACGCGAGCGCTCGGTAAAAATGGAAGTCGTTCAAAAGTCTCCAAAGTGACCATTTCCATTGCTTGAAACACCAGTATGTATGCGAGCGTTTGTGTGTGCATGCGGGTGTTTGTGTGTTTGCTGGCGTTCGTGAGTGCACGCCCAAGTGTGTATGTGCTCAAGTTCGCCAGCACACCACCCTTCGAAAGTGTCCAAACTACGAAATTAGCATCTCTCTCTCTCTCTCTCTTCATGCATAGTTCTATGTTTAGTTTAGTTCGTCTCGTTTCCATCTCACTTGTTGTATTATTAGAGTGGTATATTACAATTTACAGCATTGTGTTCCTTCCTATTGCTCATTCCCGCCACCACCATTCTGTCCTACTTCGCTCTCTCTCTCTCTCTCTCTCTCTCTCTCTCTCTCTCTCTCTCTCTCTCTCTCTCTCGCTCTCTCTCTCTCTCTCTCGCTCTCGCCTCGCTCTCGCTCTCTCGCTCTCGCTCTCGCTCTCTCTCTCTCTCTCTCTCTCTCGCTCTCGCTCTCGCTCTCGCTCTCGCTCTCTTGAAACGTCTCACACTTGCCGTTTGTTTCAACACGCAAACCAGAGAGGGTATCAGCTCTGTCGCACTGTTTTGCCGCATGTCATCATCCGTACTGTTCATCACCTCGTGCCGCGGTGAATGGTTACAGGAACTGCACTGTTTGGCCATTGGTACTTCCAATCAATTTCTATTGATTACCAAGTGTTACGATGAGCGCTTTGGCTCGCTAGCATGCGTCACAAGGGTCTATTTTGAATACGATCCGTAGTGCTTGAGCGCTACCAATAATATAGCACATGCAGACAAAATTCCGTGGGAAAATGCAACGACGATTTCGTCTCTTACGTCTGAGAAGCTAACAAGATTACTGAATGGAAACATCCAGGACGACCGGGGAGACATACACAACATTAAAAAGAGGACTACATTGCCACGGTTAATAGTCATACTAATTGACACCAAAATATCAGCCAACATACTCATAAAAATCGAAAGGTGTGTGGGGACTTTACACAACTTCATAAGGTCTTGCCACGAATTATTTAAGCCGTGACATAGGCCCTCGGAATCGCAACAATGCACGCCGAAGACCACTGGTGGCTTGAATTGATATCTCATTGGTGTTGATTCATTTGATCGATTCCATCAATCGATACAATTACCGATATCGACACACAAAACATTCATACATACACACGCGCGCACAAACACGGACATGCGCACACGTACACCCGCCACGTACGCACGCACGCACGCACGCACGCACGCACCCACACACACGTACATACCACACACACACACACACACACACACACACACACACACACACATATATATATATATATACATACATATATATATATATCCTACATATATATATACCTTATATATTTACATATATATATATATATATATATATATATATATATATATATAGGATATATATATGCATACGAATTTCTGTTCATCGTTCCCTACCACTTAGCTTCCCTGGACCATCGGGAGTCTACCCATGCGTAACATACAACGCAAGGTTCATGTGGTCGGCCCGGGCCCGCCGACTGGGGCTCTGTCTATGGGTCGGGCCCGCCGACTGGGGCTCTGTCTATGGGTCGGGCCCGCCGACTGGGGCTCTGTCTATGGGTCGGGCCCGCCGACTGGGGCTCTGTTGGCGGGCCCGCCGACTGGGGCTCTGTCTTGGGTCGGGCCCGCCGACTGGGGCTCTGTCTATGGGTCGGGTCCGGGCCCGCCGACTGGGGCTCTGTCTATGGGTCGGGTCCGGGCCCGCCGACTGGGGCTCTGTCTATGGGTCGGGCCCGCCGACTGGGGCTCTGTCTATGGGTCGGGCCCGCCGACTGGGGCTCTGTCTATGGGTCGGGCCCGCCGACTGGAGCTCTGTGGGTCGGGCCCGGGCCCGCCGACTGGGGCTCTGTCTATGGGTCGGGCCCGCCGGCTGGGGCTCTGTGGGTCGGGCCCGCCGACTGGGGCTCTGTCTATGGGTCGGGCCCGCCGACTGGGGCTCTGTCTATGGGTCGGGCCCGCCGGCTGGGGCTCTGTGGGTCGGGCCCGCCGACTGGGGCTCTGTCTGCGGACCGGGCCCGCCGACTGGGGCTCTGTCTGAGGGCCGGGCCCGCCGACTGGGGCTCTGTCTATGGGTCGGGCCCGCTGACTGGAGCTCTGTGGGTTGGGCCCGCCGACTGGGGCTCTTCTGTGGACGGCCCGGGCCCGCCGACTGGGGCTCTGTCTGTGGGTCGGGCCCGCCGACTGGGGCTCTGTCTGAAGGCCGGGCCGGCATCAGGCCGGCTCAGTCCAGACGGACTCAACACGGCCCACCGCAATCCAACAGAATGCAGCTGGCGCGGCGAATCCATTTGTGTGTTTCGCTCAGCTCGCCGTTTTTAATCATTTCGCTTTGTTCCGGCGGCGGCGCGCCTGGAGTAATCGGATCAGCCCGGCTCTCCTGTTGCTCCGACGCTTCGCGGTGTGGTTTTGGCGCGTCATTTCCGCGCGGCGGAAAAAGGCGGGCTCGTTTGTCGCGCCAGACGGGTATCGGCCCGGACAGCAGACGTTTTTGTGCCGCCTTCTCGGCGGCTGCTCTCCGGCGCTGGCCCGCCCGTGCTGGAGTTCCTGCGTGCCGCCTGCTCAGAGGCCAGCGGAGCGCGCGGGAGAGAATGCCTGTCGAGATATTCATCCAGTACTGCTGCAAATAGTTCCGAACAATGTTCAGAATGGGAGGAAATTGACCTGTTCGTTGGAGATTATAAACTGAATTTTCGCCGAGGAATTGTAATCCAGCACATGCACTGACTATGTATAGGCCACCAGGTATTCAATGAATATCCGATAGATCGCCTGCTGAAGCCGCAGGCCTTGTCACAGTTTACGATGTATGGTGTAGGATGCAGAGCTGTAGCATGTATGGCTGTAGGATGTAGGGCTGTAGGTTGTAGGGATGTAGGGCGTATGGATGTAGGATGTAGGGCTGTAGGGTGTAAGGTGTATGTATAGAGGGTGTAGGTTTGCATGGCATAGAATGTAGGGACGTAGGTTGTAGGGCTACATCGTGAAGAGCTGCAGGATGTATGACTATGGTGTAGGGTGATATGACTGTAGGGTGTAGGGCTCCAGGGTGTAAAGTTGTATGGGGTGAGATGTAGGGTTGCAGGGGGTAGAGTGTAGTGCTGTAGGGTGTAGGGCTGCATGGTGTAGAATTGTATGGTGTATGACTTTAGGATGCAGGGCTGCATGGTGTAAGGCTGTATGGTGTAGGGTGTAGGGCTATAGGCATGTAGGGCTATAGGTGTGCATGGCTATAATGTGTAGGGCTGTAGGGTGTATGGCTGTATTAGGTAGGTCGTAAGGTGTAGGGCTGTATGGTGTTGAGTGTGTGTAGGGTGTTCCAGATGTGTTACATTATAACTCAGTTAATGTCGCTGGGTGGATTTCATTCATCACGACCGCCGCAATTGGCTGAAGTGAACTATAGTGGCGCCAAGAAAGGGGTCCGGCGGGACATCTTCCCCCAAACGTCGAGAAGTCTAACTTTACATCTGCGGGCATTGCATTGAAATAATGGACCCAAAGCGGCCCTGCCCCTCCGCACCGACCTGGACGTTGTCCGCGGCGGCAACGATGGACACGCAAGTCCCAAACAACACTCGAGACGCCACATTTTCACAGCCCTTCGAACTCTCTGGCCACCGGCCCGCGCGCGCCACCCGCTGGCGCACCAGCTGGCGCCGACGGTACCCGCTGGCGCCGACGCCACCCGCTGGCGCAGACGGTACCCGCTGGCGCCGACGGCACCCGCTGGCGCAGACGGTACCCGCTGGCGCCGACGGTACCCGCTGGCGCCGACAGCACCCACTGGCGCTGACGACACCCGTTGGCGCACCAGCTGGCGCCGATGGCACCCGCTGGCGCCGACGTACCCGCTGGCGCCGAGACGGACGACCGAGAAGGCCACAGCTCAGCCTGTTGCCGACGTGCCGGCCGACCGTGCCGGCCGAGTTATTGCTCGGCTCGGCTCCGAATGGTAGAGCGTCGGTCGTGGCGGAAATTAATGCCCGTCCCCGGCGGCGTTGCTGAGCGGCGGCGGGAATTCGGCCCGTCTTTGTGGCGTGCATCGTCTGGCGCAGGCGGGGCGCGTCGGGCGCGCCTGGCCTCCGGCGATCGCGAGCTTTGGCGCCGCACACGGCGAAGGCGGGATGGCGGGAGAACGATGGCGGGATGGCGGGATGGCGGGATGGCGGGATGGCGGGATGGCGGGAGAACGATGGCGGGATGACGGGATGGCGGGATGGCGGAAGAACGATGGCGGGATGGCGGGATGGCGGGAGAACGATGGCGGGATGGCGGGATGGCGGGAGAACGATGGCGGGATGGCGGGATGGCGGGATGGCGGGAGAACGGTGGCGGGATGGCGGGATGGCGGGAGAACGGTGGCGGGATGGCGCGAACGTTCAGGTGCTCAATGGCGGACAGGAGCTGTGCGGAGATAATGCGCACTTTTCACGGCAACTCCGGGCGGGCCTCGATTGCCGAGTGTTGTCGCCGGTGGACACGCAGCAGCATCAGTTGCAGCGTCCAGATACACCCGGGTGTAGACGGAACCGCTGCCCGGCCACAGCTTATTGGCTAATAAATCATCCTTGGCTAATAAATCATCCGTCTGCTCTAACGAGAAGGAGCGTTTTCGAGAAGGAGCTATTCATCGTCAGCTGCTGCCAGACAAAATTACGCATGATTTTGACGGCTACAGCTGTTCAGAGAGGACATAACTTACGAGGAGCTTCAGTGTTGGTGTCATCGCGTGTCATAACATACGAGGCACTTCAATATTGGAGTCATTGCGTGTCGACGGCGTTGTGTTAATACGACAGCGTAGTTTATTATCGTGGATCACGGGACACATTTTGCGTCGCACGTCCGCTCACGGGATTCCAATTCGCCCAGGAATAAAGGCGAGCATTTCGAAATTGTACTACCTGAACAGGGACTTTATATATCAAACATCATACGTCGAAATAAAAGGGACAGATGGCTAGCTTTTTTATGAAAATTTTACATTTAACAGGGGATACAAAAAAGACGGTGCCAAAAGAAATCCATGATGCATAAGAAGTAACATAAATGTACAAGAAGTAGCGGTAAATTGTGCATAAGGGCACAGGCGTATCCAGAGTGGTAGCAAGCGGCGAGGGGTGGGGAGAGATCCCTGGAATCTTGGGCGAAAGGACCTTGGGTTGGTTCACGATGCATTCAATTGCTAGATCACACAGCGTCGCCAATGCTACAATCTCCGCGGCTTTGAAAACCCGAAGGTGAAATACCTAGCCGAAATGAAATGGCTGCTGACTAGGGTCAAACCGATCGGATTTCATCAAGTCTACTTTTGCTGGTAGGCTGTCTGGAGTGAAAAAAGTATGTGGGGTGTCATTGAGAAGTAAAGTCCGGAGTATTGGTAGAGAGAAGCCAACGGGCGTCTGTTGAGCATCGGCTGGTTAGAAAGAAGAAGAAAGACAAGAAAATGAAAAATAACAAGAAAGCTAAAAGAAGAAAAAAGAGAATGAAGGAAGAAAATGAAAAATAAGAATAAGCAAATGGAAGAGAAAAAGAAAATGAAAGTGAACTTAAAGTGAAAGAGGAAAGAAAAGAATAATCGAAAAGAGAAAGAAGATGAAAAGGAGAAAGGCGAAGAAGAAGAAAAACGAGGAAAACAAAGCGGACAAGAAGGACGAGGGAAATGAGATAAAAAGAAGCAAAAGACGAAGAAAACGCAGAAGAAAGCGAAACAGAAGGGAAAAGAAAAAGACGGAGACGGAGTAGCAGTATCCAGGTTCTCCGCCATGCACGCAGGGACTTCGCCACTCCCTCAGGCAGAATGGCCGCCACGGGAGCGGTGACCGCAAGCGGGGGGCGGGATTTGAAGCCACCGTCTAATTGAAGGCGAGATTTGAAGCCGCCGTCTACCGACAGTCCAACTGGAGCGATGCGCTGTCCAACGACGGTCTGGCGAGCCCGCGCCACACCAAGTGCCCATTTGAGTGGCGATACGAGACGATACTGCTGCACATTACCCCCCGAGACACCCGACCCGGTTGGGTCGTGGTGGTCACGTGCTACGAGGCCGCGCCTTGACTCTATGCTGGCCGAGCTGGCCTGGCATGGCTTGGGAGCAGGGTTCGAGCAGGCCCTTCGGACTTGGGACCGGACCCGGATACGGGTAGGGACGGACCCGGATGCGGGTAAGGCCGGACCTGGATACAAGTAGGGCCTAATCTGGATACGGGCGGGGCCTGGCCTGAATACGGGTAGGGCCGGACCTGGATACGGGTAGGGCCGGACCTGGATACGGGTAGGGCGGCGACCTATCGGGCGGGGCCTGGCCTGGATACGGGTAGGGCCGGACCTGGATGCGGGTAGGGCCGGACCTGGATACGGGTAGGGCCAGACCTGGATACGGGCGGGGCCAGACCTGGATCCGCACAGGACAGAACCTGGATACGGGTAGGGACAGACCTGGATACGGGTAGGGCCGGACCTGGATACGGGCGGGGCCTGGCCTGGGTACGGGCGGGGCCGGACCTGGATACGGGCGGGGCCGGACCTGGATACGGGTAGGGCCGGACCTGGATACGGGTAGGGCCGGACCTGGATACGGGTAGGGCCGGACCTGGATACGGGTAGGGCCGGACCTGGATACGGGTAGGGCCGGACCTGGATACGGGCGGGGTCTGGCCTGGGTACGGGCGGGGCCGGACCTGGATACGGGTAAGGCTGGTTCTACATTTTCCACAAGTGATCTGGCTGTTGCTGGGTGGGGCCCGAGTTCCGACTTTGTATATTACCATTTACCTTTATTTACAATACACTTGCAGATTGCATATATATTACTTCCTATGTATATATATATATATATATATATATATATATATATATATATATATATATATACATCATATATACATATATACACTACTATACACATATATATACTATATATATATATATATATATATATATATATCCTGCGTCTCTATTTCCACACCCATCTCTCCCCCTTCCTACGGCAGATGGGGTTCAGGGTACAGGCGTGCTCCACTTGCGTTCGATAACACATGAATGTACAATGAACTGGCCAATCCTTTCCGGCCCGGGACCCGCGGCGTTCGCTGACCTGCTGACCCCCGGCTGACCTGCTGACCTGCGATATTTATCGACGGCAGGCGCGGCGACGTCCGATCGATGGTGTAACGTAGCGTAAGTGACGTAACGTAACGTAACGTAACGTAACGTAGCGTAACGTAACGTAACGTAGCGCAGCCGAGTGCCTGCGGGCCGCCACGAATGAGCCAGGTCGTGTCCGGACCCCGCGCAACACGACCTCCCAGGACCCCGGGACCCGGGTCGTAGCTGTGTCCGGACCCGAGGTCGACACAAGTCGGTCTTGCGATGCGACAGTCGCCGACAGTCCGGTGTGTGATGCGACACTCCGAATCGTGATGCGATAGATACTCCGAATTGCGATGCGATGTTCCAATATCTGATGAGATACTCCTGTATGTTGGATGTTGGATTTTGGATGATGGAGTGTGGCTGTGCGACGCGCTCAACAGATGAGACTATACGACGTGGCCTGCTTCTCAGCCTGGCAGGAAGGGCGGGCATCGCGGGGAATCGAACTTCGTACCTCTGGCATGTCAGACCCTAAGCTTAACTACTGAGCTGCCGAACCCCCACTCCGTTGCATGATGTGATACTCCGGTATATGACGGGTTACTCCGGTATTTGATGCGATACACCGTATATGGTGAGATACTCTGGCGTGTAATGCGATACCCCGGTGTGTGGTGTGATATCCCGGTATGCGATGCGATACTCCGGTATGTGATACGGTACCACGGTATGTGATGCGATACCCCGGTATGTGATGCGATGCTGCCGATGCGATGCATGGGTCCTTTGATTGATTGGCATCGTCCCTTCATTTGTCAGAATACCGACATCATTGGTGCCAGTCAATCTAACTCTTGTCGCTCTGCAGCCGAGACAAAAGGGCCTCTTGTGCCTATCAGGTTGGCCCTCTCGACGCAAAATGTATCTGAAATATTGCATGCGTTATGACACTTGCATGTTGAAGAGCGCCTATAGTGCCTACTGAGGAGTACCTCAATCCAAGTCTGCACCTGCATTTGTATCTGTGGAGCAGTCAGGATATTCACACGGAGGGGTATGGTTCAATTCAGAGCGGGAGAATAAACATGACAAAACACACATTTCCACGGTTCAGTGTGGGTCGATGTTCTGTCATGGCCACCCCATGGCTACGCGGCTGCTTTTCCCAGAATTGGAAAACGAAAAGAAGTCAAACCATCGCGCGTATGCTATCCCCGCGGATGCTGTAGAAGTGGCGACCGTGTCAGCGCCGATCCTGAGAACTTGAGTGGGAAAGTGTGGCGGGTAAAATGCGTCTGGACGATTGGAACGTTGGTGCCATTTCTTCCGGGTTGTATCGTGGGAACGGCGGTAAGAGTCAAGCTCGTTGCTGCTAATTGGGTAATTGGTGTAAACAGAACTTGGGACGGTTCTGGCGGTGCTGATTTTGTTCGAAGGGACTTAGTGTGCGGTAATGACCTGGTGCTTCCCCTATTGAGGACGACCAGTAAAAAATGGAACAAAACTGCCTGGTAAGTTGACTAAATGCTGGCTAATATTAACTAGAGGTCGAGGGTATAGAGTCAGCTTTTGCAATTGCGCTCGTGCATCGCGGATTCGATGTCTTTCGCTGTCATTTGATCATACCATTCACAAAAAATGGAAAAATAATTGATTAATTCGAAATTCATCAGCACCACCTAATTATACTAATTAGCATAATTAGATGTAATAAAAATGCTGTCTCCCAAAGAAAGCCAAATATGGTCAATTTGAAGTTATCTTCATTTCCCGACCTTCTGAATTAGATCTGATCCTAGCGAATAGTGGTGGTGATTCTAGCGAATAATGGCGAATCATAGCGAAGCCAGGACTCGACGAGAGAAGGAGGGAGGGGGGCTGGCCGGCCCTGCCCCGCACTTCAATACTGAGTTACGTGGAACTCTGTCTCAGAATCGCGGTATGACTGTCGAGATGTAGTCCTTTGAAATGAAAGATAGGGGGACGAGTAGCCTAGGGGTACGTCGCTCGTCTCACAATCGAAAGGTTGTGGGTTCGAATCTCACCTGTCGCTACTCTTCGCCCGCAACCAATCAGCGTGAGAGATTGGCGACGCTACATGACTCAACGGTCGATGTGTCGTAAAAACCAATAACCAACCGAGATGAAAGATAGCGTTGATTGAAGACCGGTCTGTATGCAAGTTGGAGATCGTATGTGAACACTTACCTCTTGGAGTATCGGAGTATGGAACTGGAGATTGGAGATTGAGATGATGTGTCATGAGGTGACTAACGTTTAGCAAGAGTTTTAGATGGGTGTCAAAATGCACGGTGGCCAGACGAATGTTGGGTTGAATGGTAAAGCGCTGATATGTATGATGGCCAGATAACTGATGTATGAAGACGTGGGTGCTGATATGTATGAGATGGCCTGGTAAATCGTGTGTGAAGCAGTTGAAGCTGCCTGTGCTAAATGAAGCTGTTGTACTAATTTGACTATCACGTTGCACTATTGATATCTGAAATATTATGACCATTTATCTGCAGCGAAAGCATGCAATATATAAGTGCTGGATTTTGTGGTGCCTGTCAAGACGCATGCAGATCAGAACTCTGAGATGGAGGCATAGAGCCATTGAACTTATACCCGGGGTTCATCGTCAACGTCCAGGTACATAGAACGCCCCTAAGCCCCCCAGGTACATAGAACGCCCCTAAGCCCCCAGGTACATATAACTATTCAAGCGCCAAAGAAAGTCAAAAAGCCAAAATTTGCCCCAGAAATTCTCGAAATATCAGATAAAGGTGGGGAGATAACAAACATCTATTCATATATACTCATATATATATATATATATATATATATATATATATATATATATATATATATATATATACATATATATATATATATATATATACATGTATATACATATATATATACACATATATATATATATATATATAATATATATATACTATATTATATATATATATATATATATATATATATATATATATATATATATATTATATACATATATATATATATATATATATATATATATATATATATATATATATATATATATATATATATATATATATATATATATATATATATATATATATATATATATATATATATATATATATATATATATATATATATATATATATATATATATATATATATATGCACATATATGCATATATATTTTTATATATGTGTGTGTGTGTGCGTGTGCGTGTGTGCGTGCATAAGCTGCATAGTTAATCTGCACGTATCCATAATCACCTCCTCGTGGCACTGGCCGCCAGTGCCGAGTGCCACGTGCCAATCACATCCGGTTCAGTGACGAGCGAACGTGCGTCTCGTGGCACCCAACTCGTGCCGGAGGCGGGCCGGAGACGGGAAATCGATGCAGCCACGGGGCGCTGCGCGGCCGGCCGACGGCCGACGTCGCCTCTCGCCTCCGCCTCGGCCGTGATACTGATGCGGGCCGTCGATGCGACGCTAATCTCCCGGCGCGGCGGTAGTGTGGCGGCGACGGCGGCGACAAACACGCGGCTCCGCTGTCTGGAGTGGCGGCGACGGCGACAAACACGAGGCTCCGCTGCCTGGAGTGGCGGAGCGACGGCGACAAACACGCGGCTCCGCTGTCTGGAGTGGCGGCGACGGCGACAAACACGCGGCTCCGCTGCCTGGAGTGGCGGCGACGGCGACAAACACGAGGCTCCGCTGTCTGGAGTGGCGGCGACGGCGACAAACACGAGGCTCCGCTGTCTGGAGTGGCGGCGACGGCGACAAACACGCGGCTCCGCTGTCTGGAGTGGCGGCGACGGCGACAAACACGACGCTCCGCTGTCTGGAGTGGCGGCGACGGCGACAAACACGAGGCTCGCCTGTCTGGAGTGCGGGAGTGGCGGCGACGGCGACAAACACGACGCTCCGCTGCCTGGAGTGGCGGGCGACGGCGACAAACACGACGCTCCGCTGTCTGGAGTGGCGGCGACGGCGACAAACACGACGCTCCGCTGTCTGGAGTGGGGGACGACGACAGCTCCGCTGCCTGGAGTGGCGGCGACGGCGACAAACGACGCTCCGCTGCCTGGAGTGGGGCGACGGCGACAAACACGACGCTGCCGGGTGGCGGTGGCTCGCCGCTTCCATTGCTTTTTATTCGAACACTACATATTTGACGCGAGCTAGCATTGGTAGCCAGTTGACAATGGCCTAAAGTCCTAATGGCCTAAAGGTATAATGGCCTAAAGGTCTAATGGCCTAAAGGCCTAATGGCCTAATGGTCGAAAGGCCTAATGGGTGGGGCCTAATGGCCTAAAAGGCCTAATGGCTTTATTGAACCCTAATGGCCTAATGGCCTAACCAGGCCTAATGGCCTAAAGGCCTAATGGCCTAAAGGCCTAAAGTCCTAAAGACCTAAAGTCACACCGAATTGGGGTCGCGACACATGCTGGTTTGGGCGGTGGCTTCACAGACGATCTGTGGCGTAGACCGTTCGGGTCATGCATCAGAGCATATCCCATAAAAACGTGTCCTTATGTTTATCCCCCTCCGGCGTCATTCCACACCTTCAGATAGGTGCCGTGGTTTAAGCGCCTAATGCTTTTGCAGCATTCTGAGAAAATGTTCAGTAGGATCTTAACACTGGCTGCAATACACGTCATGCCGTTGATGATGGTGGTCCCGATGCCAGTCGATGCGATGCTGATCTCCCGACAGTCGTGTGGCTGTCAGGGTGACGAGCAATACGCTCCGCTGCCTGCGGCGGATGCTATTTCGGTCGCAGCAAGGAAACGGAAAGAGTGCTTAACGGCGTCAGTGTAGGAAACGCGACCCTGGAAAAGTGCAGGAGGTAGATATAATGATAGAGTGTATAAGTGATTACTCCCGGTGACCTTGCAGACACCTTATGTGATGTTGCCGACGTACATTTGCGGGAGTATAGTATGATGTGATGATGGGGGTTTATGTAGGCAATTTGTTAATCTCTCGGTGAGATAATGGTCAGCTCTTATGCAACGTCAGGAAGCTATGACGTCTCAACTGGATACATGTCCAGAAATGTTTACCTCAATGACATGATTGTCTATTTCAGTCGATGTGCCCCAATGAATGCCATTTGTCATGCTTCAAGACGTCTCCAGATTATATGATCTCACCCATGACCTCATACAAGTAAAATCAGGTCACTGACATCCCAGTGGAGCCATCAGGGGGTTCATCAGTTGGCCTCTGGTGACTTTGTCCCACCAAAAATGCTCTGTTAGATATTTGTGCGCCATAAATACGGATTTGGTTATCCAACCCTAGAGACCTCACATTTGCAAAATTTTGCATTCGATTGCACAGTGCACTTGGTGTGGCCCACAGCGGCGTGGCGTCGTCTGATGGGGTAGCCATGCGAATCAGATGCAATTGAACTCGCCGCGTAGCACACACGCTGGCTTTTCGTTTCAAGTTCCAGAGTAATTACCAGGGAAATGGCGTGGGGCGGCAACCTCTTAGGTGTGAAGGCCGGTGTAATCACATACTTCAATCACGTGTGAATTTCCTCGTGTAATCAGAAGAAAGTGAACAATTAGGTCAGGAAACAGTGAATTAAACCAGTACAGTGCCGTACATGAACTTCCGCAGAGCGGAAACAGATCAGAGATTTAACAGAACAGAAACAGAAATGCAAATTAAATGTGCACCACCAGTCCCCCCTCCCCCAGACGGGATGGTTGGGGAAGCATGGCCGGTGGGCGATGGATCCATCGCGACGAAACTCTGTGCGGCGTGCCGCGTACAACAGTGGAAGGTGGTCTTTTCCAGCCGTTTCCGCCTCGTTCTTTTTCTTGCTTTAAATACTCAGCCAACCCTGCTGTATGCCACATTGACTGTCACATCACGACTCGCGGGAGCGTCAAACTTCCCCTGCCATGGCCCTCCGGGGACCAGAATATCCGGGACATGGTCAATTTGCCGAGGTCCTGGAATTCGTGACTTGGCATACGAAGAGCAGGATTCCGGCATTGTCCCGGATGCCAAGAGACTGTGTGGGGGAGGGGTTGTGGATTGACGGGAAGCTTTGCGGTTATAACCTTCATGATGCCAATAATAGATGTTCAGCTTAATCGTGTGTGGATAGGCAAGGCCATTGTAGATACCCACAATGACTCTCCACTAAAAAGGAAACCGAATTTTCCGTGATTGCTTGCTATTTACCAAGCGCGCACCCAGGAATTCTCCATGGGGGTGGGGCCGGACCGAAAAGGGCACCTGACCAGCTCCAAAAGGGCACTTTGCGGTCCGGGGCACACTGGAAGGTTTGTTGACCGAGGGGGGTGGATGGTGGGCGTGATAAAAATTGGCCAAAAGAGCAGTTGTGGCACAGGCGGGGCACATAAGGCAGTTCATTTTTTCGCTAAATTTGGGACATTCCGGCCGAGAGGGCACTTTTTTGACCGGAGGGGAGGGGTTGGGCGTGAAAAAAAAGGGGTGGGCGTTGGGCGTGTTGCTACCTGTCATGCTGCACTCACCACCCGTGCGGCTACGTCGTAAGACGGTGTAACTGCTGCAGCACCTGGTGTTGCTACCTGTCATGCTGCACTCAACACTCGTGCGGCTACGTCGTAAGACGGTGTAACTGCTGCAGCACCTGGCGTTGCTACCTGCCATACTGCACTCACCACTCGTGCGACTACGTCGTAAGACGGTGTAACTGCTGCAGCACCTGGTGTTGCTACCTGTCATGCTGCACTCACCACCCGTGCGGTTACGCCGTAAGACGGTGTCGCTGTTACAGCGCCTACAAGATAAGCTATACCATACCTGCTACAAGATAAGCCGTGATATCTTGTACCTGTTGCAAGATAAGATGAGATCAGATGGGCAAGTGATCGCAGCCATGCCATGACGAATATGTGGTAAAATGAGCACCGATGCTGGTATACAACTTGTTGGTCAGTCCAGGTTTGTAGCACGGCTGTAGGTTGCCATACACAACGACAACACTTCCACCTGGGTTGTCGCACCATTTTCAGATTCCTTCGGGGCTCTGCGCAATACTAATTACTCCTTTCGCTGCCAGATAATTTATAATTCTGCTACGGATGCCACGCTGGTGGCGATGCTCAACCAGGAGGGGTGAGACAGTAGAATTGATGTGGACTACCGCCACCAATGGGTGCAGATAGTGTGAGGCAGTATCCTTGACGTGGACCACCACCACCAATGGATCCAGGCAGGGTGAGGCAGTAGCCTTGACGTGGACCACCGCCACCAGTGGGTCCAGACAGGGTGAGTCTTGGACTTGGACTAGGACTACCGCTTGACGTGGACCACCGCTACCAGTGGGTCCAGGCAGGGTGAGACAGTAGCCTTGACATGGATCACCGCCTCCAATGGGTCCTGGCAGGGAAAGGGGAGAGGGAGAGGGAGAGGGAGGGGAAGAGGAAGAGGAAGAGGGAGAGGAGGGGGGAAGGAAGAGGAAGAGGGAAGAGGAAGAGGAAGAGGAAGAGGAAGAGGAAGAGGAAGAGGAAGAGGAAGAGGAAGAGGAAGAGGAGGAAGAGGATGAGGGGGGGGGAGGGAGAGGGAGAGGAGAGAGAGGGAAGAGGGAGAGGGAGAGGGAGAGAGGATCGAGAGGGAGAGGGAGAGGGAGAGGGAAGAGGAAGAGGGAGAGGAAGAGGAAGAGGAAGAGGAAGAGGGAGATAATTGGATTTCGTAATTGAAATACAACTTTACTCGTAGAAGCATCGCGTGAAAGGAATTGGCGCGAAAACCCCATTACCCTGTTGACAATTTTGCCGTGGTGAAGCTCCTGCATGCATGCAGGATCTAGGTCCAGCCTAATCTAGGCCCAGATCAGGCCAGCCCAGCTCGATCAGGGGAAGGCCGGACGATGGCGTGGTCCGCCTTCGCGTCCCTATAATTGCATTGTCGTGGGACGGTGGACACGATTGGCTGGGAGGCCGGCTGTGCGGGGGCCCGCATCGGAGCGCGGGAAACCGAGATCAGGCGTCACCGCAGGCGTGACGTCACCGTGACGTCAAACGTCCGTGACGTCACGGTGTGTGTTTATCTGCCGGGCTGGCTGTCAAGTACAGCGCGCCACCGACACCGGATCCGCAAAAACACACCGCATTGCTCAGCTGACAGCGGCTCGGCTCTCTCACTTTTGAAAAAGCAAGAAAAGGACAAGGCTGAGTATCTTACCGTCATCTGTACGCGACCACAGTTGCAGAACCGCGATGCATTCCGAATTTTCGGCGGGGCCTCGGACCACCGCCAGTGCGGGACCAGCGCGGGGCCACGACCGAGCGACTCACGCCGAGTCCGTCTCACTGCGAGGCCCCTGCGGACGCCTCCCAGCACACCTGGCCCCGCCGCCGCCCGTCTGCGGCGCCACTGGTGTCGCGTGCGTGTCTACAGGACCACACCCTGGCCGCGTCGCTGGACTGCGGGTGGGGGCAGGTCCTTGAAGTGCCGCCCGCGGGCACGCTCCGTCCAGCTGGCGGGCGCCGCCCACCTGGCCAGGGCACTGCACTCAGCGATAGTACGCGGCATTTAGCGATAGTGCGCCAGGGTGCGACAATTAACGATAGTGCGTCAGGGTGCGGCACTTAGCGATAGTGCGCCAGGGTGCGACAATTAACGATAGTGTGTTAGGGTGCGGCACTTAACGATAGTGAGCGGTACTTAACGATAGTGCGCCAAGGTGCGGTACTTAGCGACAATGCGCCAGGGTGCGACAATTAACGATAGTGTGTTAGGGTGCGGCACTCAGCGATAGTGCGCGGTACTTAACGATAGTGCGCCAAGGGTGTGGTACTTAGCGACAATGCGCCAGGGTGCGACAATTCACGATAGTGCGTCAGCGTGCGGCTCTTAGCGATAGTGCGTAGACGTGCGACAGTTAACGATAGTGCGCCATGGCGCGACAGTTAACGATAGTGCGCCATGGCGCGACAGTTAACGATAGTGCGGCACTGGGCCACCTAACGACCTCCGCCATTCACGGAGGCGACCACGACTGGGGAGCCTGCCCGACAGCGGCTGGTCGTAACCAGTACCAACTACACGCCTTCGTGCTGTGGTCACCTGACCCACTGCCACATCGGGGCGCGTCACAGCGTGGACTCCGCCGCGGTGGGGATGACCGGGGTGACGGGGTGCAGGTAAATTTCAAACGTGGTGAAATTTACCGTGATGCGTACGCCGTTGGATGGTAAAACATGACTTAAAAGACTCCCTTAAGCGTTATCCGATTGCTTATTTCACTCTTTCCCTCTCCCCCTCCCTCCCTCCCTCTCTCCCTCCCTCCCTCCCTCCCTCCCTCTCTCTCTCTCTCTCTCTCTCTCTCTCTCTCTCTCTCTCCCATCTCTCTATCTGTTTCTCTCTCCCCTCCTACTTGGGTCTCGAAGTGGACCAAGCGGGACGTTGAACTCACGTTTCAGCATTCGCCGTGACGAAGCACACAAGAAATGCGGCGCTCCAGGGGACCTCCGAGGGGCCCTAGCCGGCCGCCAGGAGGCCCTAGGCGTCCTTCACAGCCGATGTGGAGGACGCTTAGGGCGATGTGAGGAATCCTTAGGTAGGCGAGTAGGCCTTGAGCTGATGGATTTCCGCGCCAAGGCAGATGTAGATTATTCATCATTTGTATTAGCAAGATGACAGATTCGTTTCTTCTCACCTCAGTTTGTCTTTCCTTGGGACCGTCAGGCATCGGCATCGCCAGGGATGGTGGACGCGAGGAGGACGTGCCATCCAGGGATGGTGGACGCGGAGACGTGCCATCCAGGGATGGTGGACGCGGAGGACGTGCCTAGGTTGCACGAGGAGACGTGCCATCCAGGGATGGTGGACGCGGAGACGTGCCATCCAGGGTACTGCACGAGGAGACATGTCATCCAGGGTGCTGCACGAGGAGACGTGTCATCCAGGGGTGGTAGACTCGAGACGTGTCATCTAACTGAGCTGATGTCAAAATACTGTGTCTCAGACGTTGCTATTGATAATTCACCAAACCACCATCCCCTTATGACATTGTCCTCTTCTCCCCGTACTGCCGTCACTGGTCGTTAGCTCGTACATCCCAACGAAAGCAGAGTCAATGCCAATGCATGTAAGAGTCAAGGGCAAGGCTGCTCTCGTGACGTTTTGTAGCAATAGGCCTCTCAAGACATAACTTCAGGGACAAAAGGAGTGCCACCATTCCCAACTGGCGACTGAAGAGAGTGAGTTCACGAACGGAACTCGAAAACCTGCCCGCAATGCAGCACGGCATCGCCCACAATGCAGCACAAGGGCGTGGATGACCGAGTGCTGAAGGTGTTGAGCTCTGCGCTCCAAACGTCCTGGGTGCAACACTTGCACCGCTCGGGACATTTCCCGAACCCGCGGCCCACCGGCGACACAGTGTGGGCGGCGCCGTTAGCCGTGAATGCGCACACAGTGCGTCGCGAATCACCCAACACACAATACACAATGCAGCACAGCGTCGCGCTGGCCAGAGTCGGGACGAGGCCGGCCGTCCAGCTGCCACGCCAACACCCACGCCTGCGTCCGCAACTCCGGCGAAATCCGCAGTCGACGCGAGTCGCCGCGCCGAACGGATCGGCGCCGTCTCCGGCCGGTCGGCCGCTCGATCGTCGGGCTTGCGAGCCAATTTCCGGCGGCCGGCACAGCGGCCCGCTCCCGGAGACCCGCTCCCGGAGACCCGCTCCCGGAGACCCGCTCCCGGAGACCCGCTCCCGGAGACGCGGGCTTGACCGCGCCGCAGCGCCGGTCACGCCCGCGCTTTAAAGCTCACCGGGCGGCCGGCGCAACAACGACGATGTTGTGCCCGGCGGCCCACGGTCAAACGAAAATAGTGGCCGCCGAGCTGGCGTGGCCGGCGTCGCCGCCGAGGCGAGCACGTCCGCCGGCGGGCGGATCTATTTTCGCGCGGCAACACTTCACCTGCAAGCGACAGGTTGCGCCGCCGGCACGTCCGCGGGGGGGGGTGTCATCTGAGCCACGGAGCGTTTCCACCCTTTTGAAGGTAGACGGCTTAATGGCTCGCTACGTTAGCTTCTGTTTATCTCGGAGGAGTGCTAGCTCATCACGACGGCCCGCCTGCCCGTCTCGCAGCGTCCGATGTCGGAGGAGGAGTTCAGGCTCTTCCGATGTTCTGCCAAACTCCTCCAATGTCTTTAGAGTCGAGGTTGATGCCGCATTGGCCAGCTACTGCAATAGTTTTCCCTTCACCATTATGACATCGCCGGGGCCTCCAAATAAGTATTTTAGATCTTTGTTCCTCACCATTGACACTGGCAATTTAAAATGTAAAAGATATATCCGTTTTGTTACGCCATATTTTGTTAAATTGCTGCGTCATCTAGCTGAAATTTGCTCCCCAAGCAATTCCACATGATCTCCCGGATCAGTCACTAATGTGAGCATGCGGAATTCCTTCACGTGGCAATCGTGCTGTCCCATGTTGGGGGATACCCAAGCGCTCCTTATAATCACGGACGTGGTTGTTCCCGGTTTTCAGATTGAAGCGCGGTATAAGGAATGGCGATACAAAACTAAGAACGTGGGTACGGAAACATGCATCACTCTTCTCCCATGCGCAAAGTAGAGGTAATAAAAAAAAAATAAACCAACCCAAAAAAAGGAAAAGAAAACCCCCCCACCAAAAAAGAGAAGAAAAAAACCAAACACACAAAAAAAAAACCCCACAAAACAAAAAAAAAAAAAAAAAAAAAAAAAAAAAAAAAAAAAAAAAAAAAAAATATTATAAAAAAAGAAAGGGGAAATAAATAAATAAATTGGGGGAAAAATTTTAAAAAAAAAAAAAAAAAAAATGACACAGCTCTGACTTCCATGCTGGTGGGGGTTCAGCACTTACTCGCAGAAGAAAACCTTGAACGCTCTTAAAGAAAGTCAAATGATTGCCCATTTCGTTTGGGTAGGTGATACGAGATAAACGGTATTTGTTTCATTCATAAAGTTCGCTGTCGATTTTGTTAGTTTTTTGTTAAGCGCCAATTTTTATCTGCTTGATGTAAAAGAGGACGGCCAATCATTTTGATCACCCCTTTCTAAGGAGAGGGAGTGACGGTATTTCCTGGCCTCAAATGATGCTGCTGTAATGTTATGCCTCGCGAATGTCTTGCTTGCTGACAACCAGGGGCGAATACAGGGGGGGGTCAGTGGGGGCGTATATGTCCCCGGCGGGGAAAGACGCCCCTTCAGGAAGGCCCGAGTGCCTTGCTCTCCGCTCAACGGATTCTTTTTCCAGCCAAACACTTTGTGTTTCCTTTTGCCCTTTGCCTTTGCCTTTCAGATGGCTAGGGCTCAATTCAGATGAAGGCTCAGGTCAACGTCATTCACGAGATGCCGTCGCACCGGCACGTGGCGGCGTGCCACTGTGCACCGTTATGGAGGCGCTGGACCAACGAGGACAAGCGTTCAAAGCGCGGTGCAGTCGAATCTACAGATATCTCTGACCTCAGTACAAGGTGCATTAATTTGAGCGCTCACGTATGCAGCCACGGGCCTGCAAGCATGGCGACCAGCTTCCTGCGGAGCTGAAACACGTCTGCGGAGCTGAAGCAACTTCCGATGCGGTTCATCCACCGAGTTGCATCACCAAGACGACAGGAACGCGCCACGCCCCTCCCTAGGACCGAACGCGAGACCCCTTGAAATCAATCAAGCGTGTTGTCTCCTCGTCACGCGGGCTTTCGGCGGGTGCCGGCTGCGGTGCGGGGTGTACGGTGTGGTGTCGGCTGCGGTGCGGGGTGTACGGTGTGGTGTCGGCTGCGGTGCGGGGTGTACGGTGTGGTGTCGGCTGTGCTGCGGGGTGTACGGTGTGGTGCCGGCTGCGGTGCGGGGTGTACGGTGGGTGCCGGCTGCGGTGCGGGTGTACGGTGTGTGGCTGCGGTGCGGGGTGTACGGTGTGGGGTTGGCTGCGTGGGGTGTACGGTGTGTGTCGTGGGTGCGGGGTGTACGGTGTGGTGTGCTGCGGTGCGGTGTACTGTGGGGTCGGCTGTGTGCGGGTGTACGGTGTGGTGTGGCTGCGTGCGGGTGTACGGCGGTGCCGGCTGCGGTGGGTGTACGGTGGGGTCGGCTGCGGTGCGGGGTGTACGGTGTGGGGTCGGCTGCGGTGGGGGTGTACGGCGGGTGCCGGCTGCGGTGCGGGGTGTACGGTGTGGTATCGTCTGCGGTGCGGGGTGTACGGTGGGTGTCGGCTGCGGTGGGGTGTACGGTGGTGCGCTGTGGTGGTGTAGTGGCTGGTGGTGTAGGTCTGGTGGGTATGGTGGCTGTGGGTGTATGTGGGTGTGCGTGGGTGTATGTGTGTTGGTGTTACGGCGGTGCCGGTCGCGGGTGTACGGTGTGGGTGGCTGCGGTGCGGGGTGTACGGTGGGTGTCGGCTGCGGTGCGGGGTGTAGGTGTGGTGTTGCTGGGTGCGGGTTTTTGTGTTGGTGTGTATGGTATGTGTATTGTGTTTGGTGTTGTATGGGTGGTGGTGGTGTATGTGCTGTGGTGGGTGTTGCTGGTGGGGTGTATGTGGTCTGGGTGGGTGTAGTGTGGTGTTGGCTGGGTGCGTGTAGTGGTGTGGTGCGTGCGGTGTACTGTTGTCGCTGCGGTGGTGTACTTGTGCTGGGTGCGGGGTACGGTGGGTGTCGTGGGTGGGTGTAGGTGGAGCTGCGGTGCGGGGTGTACGGTGTGGTGTCTTGGTGTGCTGGTTGTATGTTGTCTGTGGTGTTTGTCAGTGGTGCGTGTAGGTGTGGTGTGGCTGCGGTGCGGTGTAGGTGTTGTGGTCTGGGTGTACTGGGTGAGCTGCGGTGCGGTGTACGGTGTGGTGTCGGCTGCGTGCGGGGTGTACGGTGTGGTCAGCTGCGGTGGGGGTGTACGGTGTGGTGTCAGCTGCGGTGCGGGGTACGGTGTGGTGCCGGCTGCGGTGCGGGGTGTACGGTGTGGTGTCGGCTGCGGTGCGGGGTGTACGGTGTGGTGTCGGCTGCGGTGCGGGGTGTACGGTGTGGTAGGCTGCGGTGGGGGTGTACTGGGGGTTGGTGGGTGCGGGTAGTGTAGTGTGGCTGCTGTGTACGGTGTGGGGTGGCTGGGTGCGGGGTGTACGGTGTGGTTGCTTGTGCGATGTTGTTTGTGGGTGTAGTGTGGTGTCTGTGGGGTGTAGTGTGGGGTGGCTGGGTGCGGGGTGTACGGTGTGGTGTCGCTGCGGTGCGGGGTGTACGGTGTGGTGTGGCTGCGTGCGGGGTGTACGGTGTGGTGTCGGCTGGGTGCGGGGTGTACGGTGTGGTGTCAGCTGCGGTGCGGGGTGTAGGTGTGTGTCGGCTGCGCTGCGGGGTGTACGGTGTGGTGTCGGCTGCGGTGCGGGGTGTACGGTGTGGTGTCGGCTGCGGTGCGGGGTGTACGGTGTGGTGTCGGCTGCGGTGCGGGGTGTACGGTGTGGTGTCGGCTGCGGTGCGGGGTGTACGGTGTGGTGTCGGCTGCGGTGCGGGGTGTACGGTGTGGGGTCGGCTGCGGTGCGGGGTGTGCGGCGTGTGTCGGCTGCGGTGCGGGGTGTACGGTGTGGTGTCGGCTGCGGTGCGGGGTGTACGGTGTGTGTCGGCTGCGGTGCGGGGTGTACGGTGTGGTGTCGGCTGCGGTGCGGGGTGTACGGTGTGGTCGCTGCGGTGGGGTGTATGGTGGTGTCGGCTGCGGTGCGGGTGTACGGTGTGGTGTCGCTGCGGTGCGGGGTGTACGTGTGGTGTCGGCTGCGGTGGGGGTGTACGGTGGGTGTCGGCTGCGGTGCGGGTACGGTGTGTGGCTGCGGTGCGTTACGTGTGGTCGGCTGTGCGACTGTTTGGTATCTGTGGTGGGGATGTGTGTGTTGTTTTGTTACGTGTGTGATGATGGTGTCGGCTGCGGTGCGGGTGTACGGTGTGTGCCGGCTGCGGTGCGGGGTGTACGGTGTGGTGTCAGCTGCGGTGCGGGGTGTACGGTGTGGGGTCGGCTGCGGTGCTGGGTGTACGGTGTGGGGTCGGCAAGCGGGAACACCGTCGAAAATCGCCTTCTTCGGATAAATATTGGGAGTACTTCAGTGGAACATTGCGACGAAATTGGCAGCTCTTATTCGCCTTCTTAGCAACTATTTGAGTATCATATTCCTCTGAATTCAGGGGAATATTCTGACGGAGTTGGTAGTTCTCAAACTGAAAACGCGACTCTGGCATTGAGAAAGAGACGTGGGACTTGAATTACTGTACTGGAACGTGGAATGCTGTGAACAGTTGCCCGTGAGCGCGCACAAGATCGCGACTCTCCTTCTTAACACGATATTAAGAACACTACATGAAGAATATTAGGACAAAATGCGCACAAGCAAAATTGGACAGAACACATCAGACTCTGAGTGTACAAATTGCAACAAGAGCGGCTGACACAGATAGGGCATTATGACTCCAAAAGGGTAACAATCGGATCGGTTGGGCCGGGCCGAGCAGAGCTGGTCAAACAATCACACGTGCCAGGGACAGACCGGGCACAATTACAACTTAAAAT
This sequence comes from Imbricaverruca yamaguchii, assembly GCA_034440575.1. Classification (NCBI taxonomy): domain Eukaryota; kingdom Metazoa; phylum Arthropoda; class Thecostraca; family Neoverrucidae; genus Imbricaverruca; species Imbricaverruca yamaguchii. The sequence continues at coordinate 192,783 of JAOTOL010001315.1, forward strand.
GTATCCCTTCGGAGCCTGACAACCTGAATGTCGGGGACGAGTAGCCTGAGGGTAAGATGCTCGTCTCACAATCGAAAGGTTGTGGGTTCGAGTTTCACCTGCCGCTACTCTTCGCCCGCGACCAATCGGCGTGAGAGATTGGCGACGCTGCATGACTCAACGGTCGATGTGTCGTAAAACCAATAACCAACCAACCAACCTGAATGTCCAGCTCAATTACGGGGTTTGGAGGTCGCGGCTCTGCCTACGGTGGCCGGACCAACACAATCCCCATCCGCTGAAGAAGTTTCTCGAGGAAAATACACCGACCATACCTAACTTAACCTAGCCTAACCTAACCTAAAACCTAACCTAACCTAACCTAACCTAACCTAACCTAACCTAACCTAACCTAACCTAACCTAACCTAACCAACACCCCTAACAGGAGAAATCCGAAGACCTTCGCGCACCCCACTCCTCCCCGAAGAAGCTCCTGGGCGCGCCTCTGCGCGCAGATGCACGTCTATATCATATGTACGGTAGTAGAGCCGATTGAGCTTCACCTTGATAGTAAATTGGTATGCAGACACGCGAACAACACTGAACAGCAATTAGAAAATACACCCATATACACTGGTGAAAATGTTGGGTGGCAGTTGTGGTCCACTCTAACTTTTGTTAAAAAAGCATGCTTTAGGCATTTCAAAATCACAATGAAACGACTGCAGTTGCTTTCCATAGGTGCAGGATTCTGCAAATTATTGGGAGGGCACAATGCATAAAGGCAATGGGAGAACCGAAATGGATTCGTGCGTACCACATAGGGTTCCATGTTAACACGTGAAAAACTGAAATTACTGGCGGTGTGGGTGAGGTTGATGGGAGGGAGTGGAAGCCAACATGGGAGGAGGGCAAGTACCCTCCGAAAAGCACACAAAACTACACTCCGGTTGCTTTCCCTTACCAAAGTTGTTTTTTGTTTATTTTCCACCCTTACATGACTGCAATTCAAGGAAAGTTATTGGGCGAGAATAGTGGCGCAACCGGGGGGAATGGAGGCTGATGGGGCTATAGCTCCATCATCGTTCCAGCAGGAGCCCCTTTTCGGCTAATCTCGATTGAGCTCGATGCCGTAATCTCGGGAGCTTTGGAGACCGATTTGATTAGAAGCCATCAGCAACTGGAGAAGACCCGGGAAACTGGATGTTGGAAGGAGTGACGCTACACTGAAGAGGCCCCTCAAGCTTCGAGGACAAATTAATTGGACTCCCGTCATCAAGCTCTGGTTGCGCCACTGCGAGAGAGACAAGGTGTTGTTAGCGAACATTCTAGCGTTACCAGAGGAGCTACGACACAACTCGCAGCTGGGACTAGCTACTCGTGCGTCACCGTCTGCTTACGTCCGTTTTACCGTTTTACATCCATTTTAAGGGACCTCATTCTGAGGACACTACCCTCCTCCCATGTTGGGCTCCTGGGCGCGCCTCTGCGGCGGCCATCCGACGTGGCCGCTGCGCGCGGTGCCGCCGCCGGGGGCGCTGTTTACCTGACGTAGTCAGCTGACTGCGAGCAGCCATCGGCGCGCCGCGGATTCGCCGCGCGCCCGCCAGTCGGCGACAGCGTGGCGCGTGGTGTGTGTCGCTCGCGCTGGTGAGGCGAGTTTTAGCATACTTGAGAGCGACCGATTTGGCGGAAATCGAGGCGCGTATCGAGGGAGGAAAAGTGCTAGGCGTGGATTTGCTGCCGATCTTCTCGAGAATTTAGCAGATCGCGTGTGCGAAAAAAAATCAGCCAAGCTTCCAAGTCTCGAGAAGACTATTTAAATCTGGGAGGACTGCAACGCGACGAAAAACCAGGTAAGCGTGCAGCCGCCAGATGAAGTGTCCGGAAATCTGCAAGGAGGCATGCCGAGAGGTACTTTGAAGCATTGTTGGTGGGTTGAATGCCTCTTCAGGCTGGTACCAGCTATCGTGCCATTAGGTAGGTAGGTACCTGGATTTGGGCTATAATTATGTGTTGCCATTATTTATTTGACGACTGGGGGCACGTCTACCTTCAAAACCTGTCAAAACATGAAACCAAGAAAGACGTGATCGTGAGGGCTTCGGTAACTGTGATGGTCCTCGCAAATTTGTAACACCACGTGCTATGCCAGGCATGAGCTGCCCTCCTGTATTAAGAATTGGTTTTGGTATTGATCTGGTATAGTGAGACTGATTTTGGATGTGCATCATGAATATGCTCCCTATCGACTATAACTAAATTTGCTATCTGCTTTGTTTCAGCCAATATCCATCTGCAAAGTAACCCAATTGGGGTTGACGCACCAAAAAACCCTAATAGTAAGCGAGCGAATATCCATGCTCTGAGAACCTATTTGTATTCACATGACCATATCAACATGGATTCAAAAATGTTGTTGCCAACTTGTGCAATTAGGTCTAGGATCTTTAAATTCAATGGCATTGATTTGCATTAGCACTGGCCGACACGGAAGGCGGGGTTTCAACTGGTTTGGAGGGGGGGGGGGGGGGGGAAATTCCACTTTGTACCAAATTTCGAAAACTTCAGCTTTGAACAGCTAACATTTCATGCGTCCGTTTAAAACGGAGGGAAAACTACCTCCTATCAAATAAGAATGGCAGCGACACGCCCTTGTCGTACTTTGGGGTCATGCAATGAGCCGGTGATACAAAAGTACAAATTCAACCATTTGTCTATGAACCCGGTGCTGTAGAGAAAGCGAGTTGCAACCGCGCGATCCCACGTACCTCAAATATCCCCAAAAATACTGAGGTTTCGCCGTAGAATACGGGATTTCCGTCCCCCTTATTTGAAGATGTCTTACCTATCTGGAAAGGTGTTTTTGCTTCAATGGTGAACGGGCGCGTTTGGAAAGGAATACGTCCCACCGCCCTTGGAGATTAAAACGATCTCACTTCTCTCTGCCATGGTGAAAGGAACCCAAGGACCGCAAGAATGGGTGCAAACGCGCGTCAAGCGACTTCGCGCGCGTTTGCGTTCATTTTTACAGTGCAAGGAATTTGTGGGAGGGGGAAGGGAGAGGCCGCCTAGCTTATCCGTTAAATTTCAGGTCATGTTTTCTTAGTGTCTGTAGGGGGGGGCAGGCACCAACATTAGTCACATACGTTCAATCACAAACATAAGTCCGTGCATTCGGCCTTGACACGGATACGTGTGAGCGTGATAATTCGCCCCTCTCATTGCCACTCCGACGTGCGGTATCGAACGCGAAAGTTGGCCACCAATGGAAATGAAGTAAGGCACTTCAGATATTTTGTCGCTGAAGATTTTTTACACTTCAGGTTCGAACAGCATGGGATCGGCTTCATGTGTACTCCGACACAAATATGCAGAACAGTGTAAAATAATTGACCATGTGGCCTGGAAATTCACAGTTAATGGAATTGTGCTATTCATCCTTGACTTAGGTTTTTACCATTTTGCCACATGTATGGGCAGTCATTATGCACACAACTGCTAAATAATGTAAACTGCATGTGACTGAAGTGGAAGGCATTCCACTTTTTTAATCCTTAAGTGGTGATCCTTTATTTTCTTCCAATCTTTCACTATTCCCAAGCAACTTCCTTCTTCATCCACACAGTTAATGGTGAAGTAATTTTAGGACACTGATGCTGGGCGCTGTATAACCACTGCAGTTGATGCGCCCGAAAACCCAAATAACTAACTAACTAGGACACTGATGCAGAAGGAACGCAAATGTCACTAAAAAAAACTACAAGCATACACGATACCCACAAGAGGAAATGTGATTTCACTCACCGTCTTCACTCGAACTAGACACCCACTTGCCCCGGCCACCAGCAACAGACCACACACAACTTCAGCCCCTTAGCCATCAAAAACGGCGATGACCACGTGCCAAGAACACTCGCGGGACCGCGCACCTGCGCGGTGGACAAAATGTTCTCCAGGAGCTTTTCCTCCGGCCGGGGCCAACTTGCTTTAAGGCCACCCATATGATGGGAAAATCGGGACGGGGTGGGGTGGGGTGGGTGAGGTGTCCTCCAGCATCCACGGAGGGGCACCATTTTTCAGTGGGTTGGAGAGCTGTCCCCGGTGCACTCGATGTATCCGCTCTGGCAAGCCGTGACAGCCAGGTGCGCCGACTCACTCGCAGCACCCGAAGATGAGAGCCTGAATTTCAGAAGTGTAGGTAACATTGGAACATGTGGAAGAGCGGCACACGATCGGCACTGCATTTGCGAAATTGTTCTGCTCCGAGATATAAGGGACGCCGGGCCTGAGCATAAAAGTAAGTTTTCCACTCATTTGATCACTCATAAGCTGTCAAATTCTCCCAGGTCTATACCGAGAAGTGCCGAAGCGGAGTGCCATTTCGTCGTGGAAAATGTATTGGCGCAGACCTGCGGTGATTTCAGAAAATAGTGGAAGTGTGGGAATTGGCGTCACGATTTGCGTACGATGGTCCCCGGCCTTGCTCGCAGTGACGCTACTGCAACCAGTCATGCTATTTCATGCGAATCCGCGCGTGTGGGCGGGTTCAACTTCCGGGGCGGGGCGTCAGTAGCAGTTTTCCCTTCTACACGGCTGTAACCGGCTTTTAAGGATTTATCGATCGGTTTGGCCCCTGCGGTGCAATGGCGCCACTCCAGACTCGTCTCTCCCCCAATCAGAATTCATTCTTAGGGCGGCTCACAACGGAAAACTGACGACCTCCGAAACCCTGGAGGAGTGCCTACCAAGTTTAACTTCCAACTTATTCCAGGAGGATCGTGATCACACATTAAAGGGCTCAAATGCATCCAAATGGAATAAATCGGCATGTGTCCACGTGGCACGAGTATCTTCAAGTCCGACCCTTCCTCGAGTTGACGAGGTGAAGCGATGCTCCCGTCAGGCAGGTTGCTCCATCCCGTCGCGAACTATTTTTTTTCCTGGCGTGCTCTTCTTAATCCTGTACCGCTTGTGTCCGAGCGGTGCTCCCGAGAACTGCAGCTGGCCTTCGATTCGAATCGGAACAAGCACAGCGCATCACCACGCCGAATAGCTCAAATTCCTTACCACGTGGGCGGCTGAGAATCGAAACAACGCTTAAGCACCCGTAACACGCTTCGAGCATTCAAGATGACCTCTATCAAATGGCTGTCTGATGCTCTCCCACTTAATATTTTCAGGCTCTTGTTTGCGCTGGTTGTTTGGTGGAGCGTTTGTTGCATTTATCAAAACGGCCAGCTATTTAGGGATAGCCATCGTTGCCTGTGTGTGTGTGCGTGTGTGCTTGTGATCTCAGGCGATTTGGCTCAAGAATGACATGTGGGCATTGACGGAAAGTTGCGCAAATTCCGATGCGTATTTTCCGTTCATTGCAACAGGCCCGAAAACTTCCAGGGCTGGGTGCCGGCATGGTTGCCTGTTAAACTTCAGGAGTATCAGGTATGCACAGGCATCCCTAAAATAATGCAATTATCCATCCTTGCACGACTGGCTAGTTGTACATCCTTATGTGGCTGGCTTAATGTACGTCCTACTTAACCTCTTGCGCGCCCGGCTCGTGCTCAGGCGCTGACAACTGTCAGTGATCGGCCGCCTAGCTTATGGTACGCCGTCCGATGGATGCACGCGGTGTTACGCCCGTGGGATGTTAACGTTTTCTGGATCTTCCAACATTGTTTCCTACGGCTGATGTGATGTACATTGCAACGACCTCGGAAGTTCAATTTACGTCTAGGAAGGTCAATTCACGTCTAGGAAGGTCGATAGGTCAAGGAAGGTCACTTGCTCTAGGAAGGTCACTAGGTCTAGGAAGGTCACTAGGTCTAGGAAGGTCACTAGGTCTAGGAAGGTCACTAGGTCTAGGGAGAGGTCTAGCTTCTAGGTCTAGTTAGGAAGGTCACTGTCTGAGGTCTATAAAGGTCACTCTAGGTCTATGGAGGGTCACTCTAGGTCTATGAAGGTACTCTGGGTCTAGGAAGGCCACTCTAGGTCTAAGAAGCGCGACACATCAGATTTGTACCGACTGTTTGTGCTCACTGTTGCAGAAAGTCACACATTACGCCTGGTCTAGCATGGCGCTGTGTTGTGGGGACCGTGGGACAGTGTCCTAAAATTACTTCACCATTAACTGTGTGGATGAAGAAAGAAGTTGCTTGGGAATAGTGAAAGATTGGAAGAAAATAAAGGATCTCCACTTAAGGATTAAAAAAGCAGAATGCTGTTGTAATACACATATTTCACTTGTCACATGCATTTTGCATTATTTAGCTGTCGTGTGTATAACGACTGGCCACACATCATATGGCAAATTGGTGAAAACCTAAGACAAGGATGACATAGCACAATTCCATCAACTGTGAATTTCCAGGCCACGTTGTCAATTATTTTACACTGCAGTGGGAAGGTCACACATTCCTCCTAGTCTGGCCTGGCGGTGTGTTGTGGGGAGCCTGAGAAGGTCACACATTCCGCCTGTTCCCGCCTGGCGGTGTGTTGTGGGGAGCCTGATAAGTCGCATTCCTCCTGGTCCCGCCTGGCGGCGTGTTGTGGGGTACGTGAGAAGGTCACATTCCGCCTGGTCTAGCCTGGCGGTGTGTTGTGGGGAGCCTGAGAAAGTCACATTCCTCCTGGTCCCGCCTGGCGGTGTGTTGTGGGGAGCCTGAGAAAGTCACATTCCTCCTGGTCCCGCCTGGCGGTGTGTTGTGGGGAGCCTGAGAAAGTCACATTCCTCCTGGTCCCGCCTGGCGGTGTGTTGTGGGGAGCCTGGGAAAGTCACATTCCTCCTGGTCGCCTGGCGTGTGTTGTAGCCTGGCGGTGTGTTGTGGGGAGCCTGAGAAGGTCACACATTCCTCCTGGTCCCGCCTGGCGGTGTGTTGTGGGGAGCCTGGGCCCGCCCTTGAACCCGCCAGTCTGCGTGCTGCGTGTGAGCGGGCCGCTCGGCGTCGCGGGCAGGCGGCGCGCCGGCTGCCAGATCTGAACGCATTCCGCGCGCGCCACACCGCAGCCGGGCCGGCACGGCGCTCCGGCGGGACCTTGGCCCGGCCGGCGCGGCGGCGCGCCGAAGTAGCGCGCGCGCGCTGGCTCTGCGCTCCCGCCGCGGCGTGTTGCGCAACGCGCGCCGGATTGGTGGCGGCGGCACGGCGGCGGCACGGCACAGGCAACACGCGCAGCTGCGGCCAGGTGGGGTCGGGTGCGTCGGCTGGACGGGGCAGGCGGCGGACGGGACCGGCGGCTCGGGATTCACCCACTGCCGAGCGGCGCGGCTGGAGGTGTGAATGGGCTCCCGGTGTCTGCGGTCTCCGGCACCGTCGGACGTGTGTTTGGATTCCCGGTGTCTACTGTCGTCAGGACCGCTGGATGTGTGTTTGTGTTCCTGGTATCTGCGGCCCCCAGGGCCGATGGAAGTGGAAGGGATTCCAGTATCTACGGTCTCCAGCATCGTTGGATGTGTTTGGATTGCCGGAATCTACGGTCTCCAGCATCGTTGGATGTGCTTGGATTCCCGCAGTCTACGGTCTCCAGCACCGTTGGATGCGTGAATGCGTTCCGGGTATCTACGCTCCGTGAAGAAACCCGTTCGGATTGTTTGCGCAGTCGGCAGTGCGCTCGGGCCGATATTTACCCGAGACATGCCGGAGCTGGGCTTCAGTGGCGACGCCCACCTGCCGGCGGCTCACCGCCGTGACCTTGGCTCACCTCACCACGGCCGGGGATAAGCCGGCTAAAACAGTCTTCGCCATGATATTGGCTCAGCCAGCCTCGACTGGCTAAACCGGCTTAGCCGGCCAAAACCTGTCGAGAACACTCTTACACGTCCGCCGCTTGAAGCTGGTTGTAATCGGCTGCCCCCGACCTCGGTAGGTAACGCTGACCCACACAGCCTAGCACTAACCATATTTAAATCGCTGCGGTGAAATTCATTGCACGAGAGAAAGTGAGTTGTTTGAGAATAATTGCCGACAAGTGGGTTAATGCTGGACTGTCGCCAATCAGGGGCGGATGCAAGAGTGGGGGCCGAGGGTGTGTGCACCCATGGGAAGGTGGCTCCCCTCCTGGGTAGGCTTGAGTGCACCCTTCGGATTTTTCGGTCAGAGGCACCCCTCTGAGAGGAAAAGGCACCCCATAGAAGGAAAGGCGTCCATCTGAGAAGAAATGACTCTCACCGGAAGGAAATAATATTTCAGCCAGAGGCGCCACTTGGAAGGCAAAGCCGCCCGCCCGGCTCCTCCCAGATACTTCCTCGGGTACTTGCAGCCCCCTTCTCAGGTACTTTGGAAGTGGCGCCCCTTCGGGCATGTGCCCCCACGACAATTCCCGGGTCGTCTCCTGTCGTCAGTACACTATGTTGTCAATTGCATGCGGGCACCGAGCGGCATGAAATATCGAGCGCAGGCAGAAACAAGCCAAGAAATACGGACACAGAACACAGCGGGAGACGGCGCCTCGGCAATGTTGGCTCAGTTGGCGATCTTGAGCACGACGTCCGACAGCGGAGACTCCACTGCATGACCAGCGCGGTCGACGCGCCCCGACATTCCAATAGCAGCCGAGGCTTCACGAGGAGGCCGTACGGTGCCGGGCAGGTGTGGCTCGAGGTCGAGAGCCGGAAGTGGGGCAGCTCTAACGGGTCGGTAGAGGTCGCTCTGGCTGCACGCTGTGGGACGCCGGAGCCGCCGAGGCGAGCCGTCGTCCTCGGGTTGCAGCGGGAAAACGCCGCGAGACGCCAGAGCCGCGGAGGCGAGCCGTCGTCCCCGGGTTGTAGCGGGAGAACGCCGCGAGACGCCAGAGCCGCGGAGGCGAGCCGTCGTCCCCGGGTTGTAGCGGGAGAACGCCGCGAGACGCCAGAGCCGCGGAGGCGAGCCGTCGTCCCCGGGTTGTAGCGGGAGAACGCCGCGAGACGCCAGAGCCGCGGAGGCGAGCCGTCGTCCCCGGGTTGTAGCGGGAGAACGCCGCGAGACGCCAGAGCCGCGGAGGCGAGCCGTCGTCCCCGGGTTGTAGCGGGAGAACGCGGGTCATCGACGGCCCTGAAGACGCCTGGGGCTTGGCGGTGGGTACAAGGCCAGTCGCTCAGTTTTGAACTGAAGCAGTCTTTTTCTTGCCGGCCAGCTCCTGTGGTGGTGCTCAATTACGTTGATTACCGGGGAGTCGCCGCCGGGCTGAAATCCTCCCGGAGTTTAAGCATCAAACCGTGACACATTGCAGGGGTGGGGATTGTCAGCTGGTAATCGTCACGTAAACCATGACACAGTGTAAGAGGGGGATTACCAGCTGGTAATCATCACGTAACCCCTGACAGTGTAGGAGGGGGTTACCAGCTGACAGTCATATGAACCCTGATATATTGTGGGGGAAGGTACCAGCTGGCTAACATCATGCGGACTTTGCTTATGCTGCTATCAATAATGTCGTTTAAAGAATAAACTAGGTCAGCGATATCAGCTCCGTCCACAATTGTTATTAATTTCGAAGGAAGACTTGCCCTCGGCCAAGTTCTGCAGCAAGACAATTGATGTGATCCTCATGAATTATTGCAGGCGTTTACAAACTGGATGTTAGCACACGATGCGGCGATTTCACGGAGCTCCGTTGGGGGCCTCTGCAGTGCACTGTCGAGGGAATGTGCCCCATTAAGATGTTCGTTTCTGGTGATTAACAACGTTAGCTGGTGTGCTATGTAAAAGAGCAGTTTTATGAATGGCTTCTTGCGCAAGGAGGTTGGCAGTTACAGACGTAGGAGGGGCGACTCCGCATGAAGATAATCTGCCTACTGGGTCGGCGAAGCCGATACGCAGAGCATGCATCGGTTGTTTCCTGATATTGACACATTTTGCTTGTGGGACAATTTTGCCCAGGCGGGCGTTGTGCAATGTCCACGTAATAGATATCGAGCGTTTCCCCAGTCGGTTTGGGTCTTTGTCATGTTTTCCCGACCCCCGCCACCCAAAGCCCGGGAGCCATGTGTTTTTCCTATGTAATTTCGGTCGTTGGACGTCTTCTCTTGTCTCTGACGTGTACTGGTCTGTGTTTCCTGTGTTCTGTCAGCTACCATACTTTGTCTTGAGAAAATTACCCCGCCGCTGACTGTGTTCTGTCTCACGTGTTCCGTTCCGCCTCCTGTATACTGGAAGCCACCGCACTTCGTCTCCAGCAGAACTATTCGCCGCTTGCCGTGCATTATTTTGTATATCACATTCCCTGTTCCGTCTCTCGTGTATTCTGTCGACCACCGTACTTCGTGTTCAGCGGAATACCTCACCGCTCACCGTGGACCGTCTCTCGCCATGCACACTCTCGCCATGCACACTCTCGCCATGCACACTCTCGCCATGCATCGCCGGTTTTGAAAGTTTGTACCAGCAAAGAAAGCGTAGGTTTCGAATCCGTTGCCTCAGCGGCCTATTTCAGGTGACCTTGGGTTGAAGTTGGATTGGTTCCAGTCTTCAACTGTGCATTATGCGGCGACAGTCTTACTGTTAACGGGGAAGCGCAAGCTGGTTAAACACCCGTATTTATGCGAAAGTAATTCAAATAAGTGACCCGACCTAGCCAAGCCCAACCCAACCCAACCCAACCCAACCCAACCTAACCTAACCTAACCTAACCTAACCTAACCCGACCCAGCCCAGCCCAACACAGCCCAATCCAGCCCAACCTAGCCCAACCTAGCCCAACCCATCCAAACCCAACCCAACCCAACCAGACCCAACCAAACCCAACCAAACCCACTGGTATGTCGTGTGTTGTGTGCCTTGCGTCATGTACCGTGTGCTGTGTGTCGTGTGTCATGTGCCGTGTGCCGTGTGCCGTGTGTCGTGTGTCGTGTGCCGTGTGCCGTGTGCCGTGTGTCGTGTGTCGTGTGTCGTGTGCCGTGTGCCGTGTGCTCCGCCCGCCGTCCGCGATGACCTCGGTACAGCTGCAATCTCGCCGACTGGAACGACTGACGGCCGGCAGAAGCGTCGCCCCGGGCCTTGTCGGCCGTCGCCGGCCACAGCGCCACAGCTGCCATAACCGCCACCCCCGGCCACAGCGCCACAGCTGCCATAACCGCCACCCCTGCCGCAGCGTCGGCCCTCTCCGTGTACCCACCCCGCTGCATATTGCCGCACAGCACAGCCGTCCGACCTCGTGTTGGCGCGGGACCTTTTCGAGGCCGTTCCTCGCGCAGTAGCCTTGATTGGTGAGCCGCCACCCTGTACTGCGACTGTCGCCCCGCGTCACAGCCATCACTTTACCAGCGCCATGGTTGTCGCCACAACCATCACCAGCGTCCTGTCATCTAGCGCCACAACCATCACCAGCATCCTGTCATCTGTATAGCGCCACAACCATCACCAGCGCCCTGTCATCTAGCGCCACAACCATCACCAGCGCAATGGTTGTCGCCCCGCGCTACAACCATCACCAGCGCCCAGTCGTCTGTATAGCGCCACAACCATCACCGAGCCTTACAGCCGTGAATGTGCAGGTGTATGTTAAGGTTAATGCTTGGGAAACCCGAAGTTAGACAAACAAGCTCAATCTATCAGGAACCGTCCGTTTTCGCCAAATTGGATCGGTCCCTGCCGACCTATTTGGAGATGTGTGGTCTGGATATGCATGTGCTGTAGAGATCGGAGATGATGGTAGTGTTTTACTTCAAAGGAATTGTTCCAGTGGTGTGCTGTGTAGAAAGGTGAAACGTAGCTCACGGGGCTCCGGGTTTTCATCGCCAAGAAGTGTGCACAGAAGCGTGCAAGAAAGTGGGATGTGATGCTTCGCGAAGCAGGCGGAAATGACGCAGCGTTATACACTATATATGTAGGACACAAGGTAAATGTTCAAAGGAGTAGTGCTCGTCACACACGCGGAAAAGTGGAGGTCGGTGAGTTCGACTGAAGAGGTAGTCGTGTATGGAAATGGTGTTGCCTACCCGCCATCCGGCAAGGGCTGCTTCTTATGTGCTTGTGTGTCGGTGTGATGGTGGCCCAGGGTTAAAATAATGGCTTTTCGGTAGGTGTGAAATGCCAACAAGCACAGTAGGATGTCGAAAAGTGCCGTGGAATAAGTGCCATTTGAAATGCTTTTGATGTCATTCAGACTCAAATTTGAGTAAATGATGCAGGTACCTATGGCTGTAACTTTATCGTTCGTTTTGAGATTCATAATCTAGGAAGAGCTACATTCGGGATAGGGAGAATACTACCCATCCTATACACTGGTATTGTATGCCTTATCACATTATAGGTAATCCCTTTACCTGAAGTTGCATTGCGGAATGTTCGTTTATCACCATTTCTTACACAGAACATGCACTTGCTACATATCAACGAGAAATTGTTAGAAAAGAGACACTGATAATTCATAAATGTGCATCAAGGAGCAGGATGTCGATACTTCTTGGAGGAGGATGTCGATTGAGTTTTCAGAAAGTGATATATTCCGCCCGTTTTCATGAATCACTGTGATGGCCAATAGGAAAGTATGGGTTTAATCTGGTATTGGAGGTTACTTCAGCATGCATTGCGGTCTTACTTTTTTATAATATGGACTGGAGATCGCTGGGATTGGAGCGGACTGGGATACATGGGACGGGTGGGTGATCAATGGCTCTGCAGGCGTACCAGTCCGCTCGCTTGTTGAATAGGCACTGTATGACAGAAGCAGTCGAAGCGCCCCTAAGCCCAAATGACCAACCAACCAACCGCTCGCTTGTTGATGGGATTTCCCATGTGGCCGGGGGGGGGGGGGGGGACCCGGATAAGTACGCGTTAGAGGTAGGCGTGGTTGTTTGTCATGGTGCAATTCGCTATAGCTATCCTGCGAGACAGCCGTCACCACACACTATACCCGTCCCCCCACCATAGCCGTCACCTCACGTTATACCCGTCTCCCCCACCATAGCCGTCACCTAATAAATAATAGGTCATCACTATACCCTCCCCCACCATAGCCGTCACCTCACGCTATACCCGTCTCCCCACCATAGCCGTCACCTCACACTATACCCGTCCCCCACCATAGCCGTCACCTCACGCTATACCCGTCCCCCCACCATAGCCGTCACCTCACGCTATACCCGTCCCCCACCATAGCCGTCACCTCACGCTATACCCGTCCACCTACCCATTACCCGTCCCCCCACCATAGCCGTCACCTCACGTTATACCCGTCCCCCCACCATAGCCGTCACCTCACGTTATACCCGTCCCCCCACCATAGCCGTCACCTCACGCTATACCCGTCTCCCCACCATAGCCGTCACCTCATGTTATACCCGTCCCCCCACCATAGCCGTCACCTCACGCTACAGCTGTCCCTCCACCTCGATACCTCCCTGCGCCGTCGTAGTGCCGCAATGCGCCACCTCTGTATCTCCCTGCGCCACCTTATAGCCATCCTGCGTCCCTTAGTGCCTCCCTACGTCTCCTTAGTGCCATCCTGCGTCCCCTAGTGCCTCCCTGCGTCCCCTAGTGCCTCCCTGCGTCCCTTAGTGCCTCCTGCCGTCTCCCTAGTGCCTCCCTGCTTCCCTAGTCCCCTGCGTCTCCTTAGTGCCTCCTGCGTCTCCCTAGTGCCTCCCTGCTCTCCCTAGTGCCCCCTGCTCTCCACCTCCGGTACCTCCCTGTGCCTCCTTGCGTCTCCCTGGTCCACCTCAGTACCTTCCAGTGCCACCTCTAGTGCCTCCCTGCTTCCTTAGTGCCTCCCTGCGTCTCCCTAGTGCCTCCCTGCGTCTCCCTAGTGCCTCCCTGCGTCTCCCTAGTGCCTCCCTGCGTCTCCCTAGTGCCTCCCTGCGTCACTTTAGTGCGTCCCCGCTTCACCTCGGTACCTCCCTGTGCCACCTCACTTTCTCCCTGCGCCACGCAGCGCCTCCCTGTGCCACCTCAGTACCTTCCTCTCGGCCCCCTCAATGCCTCCCTGCACCATCTCGGTACCTGCACTGCATTCTCCATCACCTCACTGTTCCACATCGGATCCTCTCCGCGTCACCTCACGTCCTTGCTGCACCCCGACCCGTGCCGCCGCGGACAGCCAAGGCGCGATGTGTGCGCCATCAGCAGCCGACGCACGTCAGACCCCCACGTGGTGTTCCCCGGACGGTCCCGGCGCCGCGTGGGGCGCTGCGAGTCCCCTCCCCGACCGCCATTATTCCACCGGGCCAAGGGCAGCACGTGAGGAGGAAGGGAGGCGGGGGGGGAGGGGGCGACGGAAGCGGCCGTGTCCGGGCCAGACGGAGCGCTCTGGTCGCGCTCCGCTGCCCACGGCAGGGAGGGGTGACGTCACCTGACTGAAAGGTGCGGCCAGCTGACTGGGAGGTGCCATCAGCTGACTGGGAGGTGCCATCAGCTGACTGGGAGGTGCCATCAGCTGACTGGGAGGTGCCATCAGCTGACTGGGAGGTGCCATCAGCTGACTGGGAGGTGCCATCAGCTGACTGGGAGGTGCCATCAGCTGACTGGGAGGTGCCATCAGCTGACATGTGCGACGCCGCGTGGGCTGTTGAGACCACCGACCGGCATGCGCCACATGATTATCCGGAATTGTCGCATACATTTTCCACCCCGGTATGGATGCTGGTGTTATCGAGGATTATCACGTACATGTCACACACACGTGCACGGGTGGTTGGTTGTGTTTGGCGTGAGTCCAGTCGTCATCATCATCATGCATTGCGTACAGCCTCAGTTTAATGGAGACGGGTTAACACAGATTCGACACGGATCGTGTGTCAACATCGCAGGCTTGCAGATGTATGCACAATCAATGAGCCGGGTAATAAAATACAAGTGCAAACACGGATGACTGAGCCGATAGAAGCCCATGCTGACACGAGAATCTCGACCATCGTCGCGCGTCCCCTCCCCCTCAGACAGCCGCCTACACAGCCGTCTCGCTGATACTTCTGACAGCTGGAGCACGATTCCGTGTGGTCGGGGGGGGGGCGGGGATCGGCAGCCGAGATACCTGACCAGCTCCCTGTGCACCGCTGGCCGCTGTAGAAGGCCGGCATGGACGCCACGCGTGCCTCGAGAAGTCGCATCACTCCCACAAGCAACCCACAGGGGGACGAGTAGTCTGGGGGTAAGTTGCTCGTCTCACAATCGAAAGGTTGTGGGTTCGAGTCTGACCTGTCGCTACTCTTCGCCCGCGACCAATCGGCGTGAGAGATTGGCGGCGCTGCATGGCTGGCTCAACGGTCGATGTGTCGTAAAACCAATAACCAACCATAAACAACCCACCCTCCCACGCAGTGTCGGGAGGTCGTGCGACGAGTTCGCTCGGTTTCCACCGTCCCCCGCACGGGAATCAAGCCGATCTAATCGCACGCGAGGTGGGTGTGAATACGCGGTTCAACGGTCCCAGTTTGGGACGATTGTTTGTTCATGTGAGCGGTGTGATCAGCGATGCTTCCGAACACGATGCGACGAGGACCACTCACAAAAATACCGCCGCTGCAAACAGGCGGCTTCTGCCATGCCAAGACATCCGAAAAAACTGGACAGTTTTGCACGGTTTCGGAAGTGTCGTGTCACCAAGTGTCGCCGCTCATGCAGATGGAGCGAGCGACTGTTCGGCATTAGCCTCGGCACGTGGGATCGGACTAGAGCGCACCTGGAGGTGTGGCTGGCACATGGAGACCCTCGGCGGCTGACCTGGACACGAGGCGACCCCACGCGCCGTTGGAGTGTCCGCTGGCACATGGAGACCCTCGGCGACTGACCTGGACACGAGGCGACCCCCGCGCCGTTGGAGTGTCCGCTGGCACATGGAGACCCTCGGCGACTAATCTCGACACGAGGCTATCGGGGCGTCCGCTGGAATCTGGAGACCCTCGGCGACTGGTCTCGACACGAGGCTGTCGGGGCGTCCGCTGGAATCGTGGAGACCCTCGGCGGCTAATCTCGACACGAGGCTGTCGGGGTGTCCGCTGGCGTGGAGACCCTCGGCGGCTAATCTCGACACGAGGCTGTCGGGGTGTCCGCTGGCATGTGGAGACCTTCGGCGACTGGTCCAGACACGAGGCTGTCGGGGCGTCCGCTGGCACGTGGAGACCCTCGGCGACTGGTCTCGACACGAGGCGGCACTCGCGCCGCCATTGTCGGGCGGCGAGCTCTTCAAAGCTCTTCAAATCTGCATGTACCTCTCATGTCGTGTCGCGTTGTGCAACAACAACTGTAAAGAGGCGGTCGGAAGGGTGCTGCACGACATAGACCCGCGACATAAACCTGCACCGAGATATAAGCCCACTAAGAATGCATGTGAAAAGGCCGCCGGAAAGATGCTACACGACAAAGACAAAGACGTATGTTCCGGCCATCCACAATAGACTCGTG
Source organism: Imbricaverruca yamaguchii (assembly GCA_034440575.1). Lineage (NCBI taxonomy): Eukaryota > Metazoa > Arthropoda > Thecostraca > Neoverrucidae > Imbricaverruca > Imbricaverruca yamaguchii. Next base: position 209,074 of record JAOTOL010001315.1, read on the forward strand.
GCTATCACAGCCTATTGTCGAGTTTTGAGACAAAGGTTTTCAGTAAATGAGGGCTGTCACAGGCTCGCATGAAAACGTGTAGCAATTGTTGATACCAGCGGCACGGAAAGAGCCTGCAGGTACAAAGTCAGCAAGTATCATCAGAAGTCAGCAAGTGTGATCAGAAGTCAACAAGTACGATCAAGCAGTCAGTCCAGTCCCACACAAGCGCCGCCTGATGCGGCGACTGAACAGGGAACTGGCAGCCGCTTCAGCTCGCACTGCAGCTCGTTACACAGAACAAGGCCTCGAGAGCAAAAACGGCGTCCGCCCATCTCTGTCCGCGATCTGGGGACGTACAGGCCCCGGTCCTCACGGCTGTGACGGTCACATAAACCCGCACCGGTAGTCGGGGCAGGCATGCGGCGGATGGATGGAGGGGTGGTGGAGCGTAGCCGGCTTTCATGTGCTCTCTTATGGATACTCTTACATACTCAACCAAGTACTTTTATGGTGTGTGGTTACACTGGACAGCAGCAAAATGCCCCTGGAAGTCGACGCGTCCCTCAACCCCACACTGGACAGCGGGAGAGCCCTACGCGCAGATGCTGTTCAGCGAGAGCCCTCTGATTCTTTTGTACCTGTCAAACCCGCCGACTTCTTTTCGCCCGCTATCTTAATGTAGCAGACAAGCAATCTGAAGCTCAGCTTTCCATTACTCTCTTTGCGCTTACTCCATTTGCTCTTTTGCGCATCTGAGCGTGACATTACTTTTTGAAGAATGCTGTTTTTATCCATTTCTTTCCTTTCCCGACCGCAGCTCGAGCTCATCGTTTATAAGACGTCCTCAGCACAAGCAATTCAACGATAAATGCGCTGCCAAAAAAAACTGCTTCGAATGGATTTACTGAGAAGCCTTTTGAGAGCCACGCTTTGCGCTGCATTTCATCATCGTGGAGTTCGTTTTCTTTTCATATGCCGAATGCGAACACAAACATTGAAGAAGAATGCGAACAATAACACCTTGTGTGTTATGAGCACCGTGCAATCACTCACTGTGGCCTGGACATTTACATTTGATGGACATATTTTTATCCCTTCCTTGGCTGAAGTTTTCATCATTGCCGAACCTAAAAAGTGCAGACCACCATGGTGGCCGTAACGGATAAATGTTCCGGTTGGATTAGCATCCAACAATGAAAATGCTATGGGGGTGGGGGAGGGGAGACGAATGCCCCTGGCTGAAGCTGGTATTCATTTTGACCGGAAGTGATTTTCATTGCGTCCTAGGGTGTGAGGTATCAAAGGCCATTCGTTGCGTGTCAATATATGCCATTAGTTTCTTATAGATATTTGGAATCCGTTTTGTACCGATATTTGCCATCAGTTTTTTATCGATATTTTCCATTAGTTTCGTATCGATATTCGCCATTCGTTCTGATAGGGCACGCTCACATCGCAACATGTCGGATTGCGGGGCATATCGGGCTCGGGCTTCACTGTGACCGCCATGTGAGCGTCTGCGGCTGCACTCCAGTTAGTTAGTTATTTGGGCTTTAGGGCTCATCGACCATGTCGATCATACAGCGCCCGTCACGGCTGCACTCCGAACGCTGGCCCGCCGGATCTCGATGCCCATTGGGTCGTGAATTATGTCCACGTCGGCGCAGGTCACGAGAAGCCGGCCGCTATTCGCCAGTCGAGTCGTGTCCTGTTCCGTTGCGTGCATGGCGCCGGAAACGTTAAACTGGTGCGGACTCAACCGGGAAGGAAATGTCGGTCGGACTGGAGATGGGCGCTAATTGACCTAGTAGTCGGCGCGCCCTTAAACCCAAATAATCAATCAAAACAATGTCGGACTGGAGTGTGCCGCGTGCTGCCTGGCTGCTGCACGCCGTGCTCTCTGCCGTGTTATGCCGTGCTCTCTGCCGTGTTATGCCGTGTTCTCTGCCGTGTTGCGGTTTGCCTGGTCTTTGCCTGCTCTCTGCCTTTTGCGTGTCTCTGCCGTTGCCGTGCTCTCTGCCGTCTCTGCTGTGCTCTCTGCCGTGTTTGCCGTGCTCTCTGCCGTGCTTTTCTCTGCCTGTTTGCTGTGTTTCTGCCGTTTGTGCTGTGTTCTCTGCCGTGTTGTGCTGTTCTCTGCCGTTTTGCCGTGCTCTTTCTGCGTGTTGTGCTGTGTTCTCTGCCGTGTTATGTTGTTCTCTGCCGTCTCGTGCTGTGCTCTCTGCCGTGTTGTGCCGTGTTCTCTGCCGTTTGTGCTGTGCTCTCTGCCGTTTTTGTTTGCCGTGCTGTGTTCTCTGCCGTGTTATGTTGTTCTCTGCCGTTTTGCTGTGTTCTCTGCCGTTGTGCCGTGCTCTCTGCCGTGTTATGCCGTGTTCTCTGCCGTGTTATGCCGTGCTCTCTGCCGTCTCGTGCTCTGCTCTCTGCCGTCTCGTGCTGTGCTCTCTGCCGTCTCGTGCTGTGTTCTCTGCCGTCTCGTGCTGTGCTCTCTGCCGTCTCGTGCTGTGCTCTCTGCCGTCTCGTGCTGTGTTCTCTGCCGTCTCGTGCTGTGTTCTCTGCCGTCTCGTGCTGTGTTCTCTGCCGTCTCGTGTCTGTCTCTCTGCCGTCCCGTGCTGTGCTCTTTGCCGTCTCTTATTGTGCTCTCTGCCGTCTCTCGTTGTGCTCTCTGCCGTCTCTTGTTGTGCTCTCTGCCGTCTCGTATTGTGCCATCTGTGCTCAAAGCTTTGGAATGCGAGTACCGGGAAACTCGTCGTTTGTGGCTGCCAGTAGTGCGGTTGTAACGGACAAATTTCACGTAATGGGTTTTTGGTTGCGAAAAGAGCGGTAATAATACTTCGCTGACAAAACTGAAACGTTTTTGTTACAGAAGCATTGACAGCATAATTTGATGATTTCATTTCGGGGTTACCATCGATTTAAAAACCTTCTCGTAGCAGTGACGTCACATATGTCGTGGCCTCGACGCAGCCAAGCCTGAAACACAGGGAATCATAGGGAACACGTTGGATAGTTCCATGCGAAGTTTTTCAACCGACTCGCGTCATAGGCACTAAGGCGAGGGCTTGCAATATTTAAATGTTGCCAATTTTGTAACTAGAATATGAAGCTTGTAAGGGTAGGTAATCCATTATGGTGGTAATACAGCAACTAACATTTTTGTTGGAAACCGGCGCAATGCAAAAGTAGCAAAAGCTTGTATTATGTTTATGGGTAAAAGGAGTGAAATATTGAAAAAGACAAGAACATAAACTATGTGTCTTAGCTGAACAAACACCATTACTTCCCCTCAGCAAAACAGAAGCTGTTTGTACCAAGTTCCATAATTAACATTCCATAGTGGGATAAACTGCAAGTTGCATCCCAGTGGAAGTACTTGATAAATGATGAATGCCAAGTTTATTTTATTTTGTGAATAGTGCACATCGCACAGCACATAATTGCTAAAATATATGACAAAATACGTAGAGATGCAGTTGAAATCCACGTGTGCATTGTGATAGTTCGGCAGATGTCGTAGGATACCTTGAAGGAGTACTGTGCTAGAACAGAGTGGGTAAGATTCTTGCTCCAATTACTGCAATATATTGATGATGTCCATGGAGATATTGCAAAAAGGGACTGCTATCAAATGACAAATTGCAGGGATGATTTTGCTATACGCTATGGATTTTTAGACAAGGTGCACATGTTTTCAGGTTCATCGTTACATGGAACGCCAGGCATGTGGAATTTTAATTAGTTTACTTGCAGGGAGATCTACATTGTTCATGTGTAGCAGTTCATCCAATCAATTTTCAATCAGTGCAGGCAGACATAATCACCTACCTGCAGGTGTAGGTATTCACGAGGCAAATTTTGCATGCATTTTACCTGCATGAAGCATGGTGGTTAGGTTGACCTATGCCAGGTTTGGTTAGGTATGTAGTTTATACCATGTTACATAAGCTTTGGTTTTTAGTCATTTATTTAAAGCAAACATTTCTTGAATTTCGTGCATTTTTTCCATTGTTTGTTCTGTATATGGGAGGATAGTTTATGTTCGGTTATGCTATGCTACACTTTTTTCCATTATTGTTCTGCTATATCACCCATTTCCAAGCCCACTTTTGGTATTACTTTGGCAGTCAACTGAAAAGTACGCATTCGCAGATAAATCGAGTAGCCACATGATATTGACCACTTTCATGAACATTGCGCTGGAAAAAAATCTCAAGAATAAAAAAATGTGTAGCACAAATTTGTCAACTGTCTTGAAATCTTCAGCATGTTGCAGTCAGCTATAAAATGTCAATTCTCTTCACTTGATTATATTATGAAAAGGCTGTTTACATCCATGTTTCCGACAAGTATACTAAGTATATAACTCCCCATCTTTGTAAAAAGTATACTTCTATTTTGTGGGACTTAAAAAAAGGAAGATAAAATCACCGTTTTCAAGCTGAACCTTGATGTTGAAAACATCAATGTTTACACTTCTGAGGAAAGCACCCTGGCTCCAGTCTCTCCCCCTCATCCTTGGGCGTGGCCACGCCTCACAAAATTATCGTACCCCTGTCTACCAGTGATACATATACGTAGAAATGTTCGTCGCAGCAAGCGGGGCCACTAGCAGAGGTCAGCGGACTGTCTCGGCATGCAAAATTGCTCGGCAATGTCCTCATCTCGTAGGCCGTCGGGAGGCCGATAAACGTTGCTTCTGGCTTACTTGCAGTTGCACTTGTATACATCGGCGCAAACAAGAGTAACAGCGTCGTTTTCTACGATCCACCCGCCCATGACGATTGGATTTCGTCCAAGCTAAAACTGTGGCGATTATTTGGAACTGCCAGCTTCCCAAATGGAAGATGTAATGGGCAGCAGTCGAGCATCGCTGAGCTCTGCATGGGCGCCACATGACCAATGCAGTCGATGCGCCCTAAAGCCGTCATAACTAACCGAGCTCTACAGACGTAACATGATGGGCGCTGTATGACCGAAGCAGTCGAAGCGCCCCTAAGCCCAAATAACTAACTAACAGACGTAACATGACACATATTTTGACCAATCACGAGGCGTGGCATTATGAGGTGAATCTTTGAATTATGTAAGTAATTTATGGATTTTAAAGAAATATATGAATTATCGAATTTTAAGGAAGGTCGTCTTCGAAATTAAAAATCACTAGTGAAACTGGGAAAAAATACCACCTGTCCCGACATGAAGCTTATCCCTTCGTTGAGGCGCCGATGAATTGTCCGCCAGGATTTTCTGACTGTGGACAATGTAGAACATGCAGTTGGTTGTTCGTTATCTTGTCCAGCCGTGTCTGCTGAAAATAACTCCGATCATTCCAACTATAGCTATTTATGGATATATATATAGGAGTGACCGCATTTATGGCGGGTTTACGCTTTCACAATACCAGAGCATAGCATCGAAGTTGTGATGAAACTTACGAAACGAAGCTTTATGACTGCTATACCCTACCCTTTCAGCAACTTACGCGTAGATATAATTTTGGAAACATGCGAGATGGATAAACTAACCAATCATGACATAGTGGGATTTTCCGCGAGTATCCCATTGGTTCCGGGGAGGCTCTTCCCTCTTTCCGTCCGAGGGTGACCTCAATAAGCCGCGGCGACTCAACAGGTCAGATGGCTGTCCCGATTGCATCACTGCCGTTTTCATCAGTCAGGCTGTCTGTGCCGTGGCTGGCATACCTGTGCAATTGCCATGTTCTGACCTCCGTCAATGCCCGGCTCCCAGTTGACGTGTGCTGTTCTTCCGCAGGTGAGAGACCTGGCTGAGGCGGACGTCACTCTCTGTAAGGTGAAGAGCACTGGTCTGATCCGATCAGAGGATGGCTCCACGCGCCGGAGAGGGGACGGTGTGTCGGACGTCATAAAACTGACCCTCCGGTCAGGGGTGCATGACGAGGGTCTGCGGCTCCGGTCCGTTTTGAGGTCGACTCTTGCAGAGCTGAGGATTGTATAGGTACGCCAGAAAACTTGTGATGGATGTTGTGTAACTGCATCAGCTGATTGTTCCATCATTCAAACCAAGTGATTATCTAACAAGCACGTTGCAAATTTTTTTTCCCGTTAGGCGTGGGATGTCGAAACGGGATGTAAGATGTTGAAATATGTTTTCGTGGCACGCCAATTAAAATGTCGTTTCAGTTCATGAAGCTCGATCTTAGCTAAATAGTGTACTTATAAGTGCATGTTTTTTGTGTTTAATGTATGGAACACCCAAGACACGGATTCCTATGCTAATGACGACTGCAATGCCATGGTATCAGCAGACGACATTGCTTAGCAGACCACGTCACAGATTATCTCTGTACCTGGAATTGTGTTACGAGATGCTTGAGTATCACAATCCTTAATGGTGAGCACAATCATGATGTTTATGCACGAAATACTCAGAAACGAGTCGCGGATACTTCGTAAGCATAATCAACAAATACGATGTCGATAATTCCCTGGAAAGGACGTCTATTCGGTGTTGAAAAAGTGGCATGTTACATCCCACGTCACGAATAATTTATCGCTAAACTCAAACCAAAGCAAGAGCGCTCGCTGTATTGCCAACTCAGTCGATGCGCCCCTAAACCCAAATAACCAACCGAACCAAAGCAGCCAACGTCTGATTGTTGGGGGGCAAGCTGCAGATGTGGCCAGATGCGTGCCGTGCGGTGCCATGCCGTGCCGTGCCGTGCCGTGCCGTGCCGTGCCGTGGCGTGACGTGACGTGGCGTGCCGTGTCCTGGCGTGCCGTGTCCTGGCGTGCGGTGCCATGCCGTGCCGTGCCGTGCCGTGCCGTGCCGTGTCGTGCCGTGCCGTGTCGTGTCCGGCGTGCCGTGGCGTGCCGTGCCGTGCCGTGCCGTGTCGTGCCGTGCCGTGCCGTGCCGTGCCGTGCCGTGCCGTGCCGTGCCGTGCCGTGCCGTGCCGTGCCGTGCGTGCCGTGTCCTGGTGTCTGCGTGCCGTGCCGTGCCGTGCCGTGCCGTGCCGTGCCGTGCCGTGCCGTGCCGTGCCGTGTGTAGCGGCGGGTGGGTGTCGGCGGACGTGTGATGGCCGGCTCGTGTGGCGGCGGGTCGGCTTTACGGTCGGCTAACGGTGCTGACGGCGGGCGGCCACGCGGCCCTGCCGGGTGCCGAGTGGCGGAAGGCCTCTTCGTTCTCGGAAGTGGCCGCAGGGGAGCGGCTGGCCGAAGCCGAAGCCACAGAGCCGTGCAATGCGGGTGGGGGAGTTTTCCGTTCGAAGGTAGTCGGGGGGGGGATAGGTGGCCGAAGCCACAGATCCGTGTAGTGGGGTGGGGATGTTTTCCGTTCGGAGGTGATCACTCGGAGGGACGAGAGCGGCTGACCAGCTGGCAGATGACTTGCTCTCTCCGTGAACGGCGGGTAATCAGACCTCATTACACCCGTGCGCATGGCTGGGGGGGATTTAGGGCGCATCGACCAGGGTTGATCATACGCGGCGCATGGCAGTAATGGCCCACTATTATATGAAATTCATGCTACCAGCATTACATCCCAGCATTGTCTGCCGAGGCGAGGGGCCCGTGATCCATTGATCTCGACATTTTCACCAGATACTGTTCGCGAATACGATCACTCCCCTCGTCATGTGAAGAAATCTCACCAGAAATTTCAGTCTCTACCGATGGCTAAGCTGACGATTTGGGGAGAGGGGAATCGCTACAACAGTGGCTAAGCTGTACGTCTGAGAAACAGGAGGTACTTGGTTCGATCCCCTGCGGTGCCAGCCCTTCCTGCCGGGTTCAGAGGCAGGTGACGCCATATGACCTCAGCTTATTAGCGCGTCGTAAGGCCATACACAACAACAACAACACCAACTATCTGTTGAGTTTCGTTCCTCGTTGGGCTGCAAAATCAGTGGTCACCCTTCACGGAGACGTTTGATGCGACCCTGGTCGGGTCTTGGTCACATCAGACCAACCGGTTCCGTGCTACTGTTCCAAGATTTTGGGCATTTGCCACCTCTAGTTCCGCTCGTCTCACAATCGAAAGGTTGTGGGTTCGAATCTCACCTGTCGCTACTATTCGCCCGCGACCAATCGGCGTGAGAGATTGGCGACGCTACATGACTCAACGGTCGATGTATCGTAAAACCAATAACCAACCAACAACCAACCTCTAGTTCCCACACACTTCTCTTGTGAGCAGCGTGCCTCGGGGTCGGATAAGCAGGGGCGATGTCCTTGCTGTAGAAGTCGTGCCGTCTGCTATGCGAGGTTCTCTTGTTTGTTTATTTATTGGTCGGTTCACGACACACTTCATGCACATTCACGGCTAATGGCGCCGTCACGGCTGTTTCGCCGGTGGGCCGCGGGATTGAGAAATTTCCTGAGTGGCGCTAGAGTCGAACCCGGGACCTTTGGTACCCAAAGCCCGACACCTTAACCACTCGGCCATCCCCGCCCCTATGCGAGGTCCTCTGTTCGTGTGGTGTCTAGTGTCGTGTTCACTTCCAACAAATCCCTGGAGCCAGCTGATAATCGGTGGACATGTTGTCGAGTCAGTGTAGTTGGAGTGCGGTCGTTGACCATCAGCCCGATAGAAGACGAGCAGCTGTCGTCCGAACTGGAGCACTGACGGCCGGACGGGAAGAGTGTGCTCTCCGCGCGTGCTTCTCAAAGTTGTCCCGCACTCGTGCCAAAGTTCGTCCCGAACTCCGTCTCCAACACGCTCCCAGACTATCTGAGGCACTCTCGGACGACTCTGGAGTCGTTCGAGAGTCCCTGCAGTCGTCCACTGCTCTCTGACTCCATGCACATAAATGCATTTGTGCTGGGTCTCTCCCCGACTTGCGTTCTGTATTCGAATTTATGGTAAATGCTCTGTCGCAGAACTTCAATTCCCCGGCCTGGTCCCTGTGATATGTATATCAAATCCAGTGTCCCGAACTCTCTTCAGACCTCGTCTCTCGAACCCATGAAGTGCACTCCCTGAAGCTCGTCTTCTGGACCCAATCCGAACTTTGGGTCTCCCAAATCGTATCTCCAAGTCTCTGTGTCACGACTCCGTCTCTCGACCGAGCCCCTGGACTTCGCTTCATGACTTCGTGTGTCGGACTTTGCTTGCCTGACCTGTCTCTGGTGCCAACGGTCCGGTCACGGCCCGGACTATGCCCGCCTGACCTGTCTCTGGTGCCAACGGTCTGGTCACGGCCCGGACTACGTCCGCCTGACCTGTCTCTGGTGCCAACGGTCTGGTCACGGCCCGGACTACGCCCGCCTGACCTGTCTCTGGTGCCAACGGTCTGGTCACGGCCCGGACTACGCCCGCCTGACCTGTCTGGTGCCAACGGTCTGGTCACGGACTACGTCCGCCTGACCTGTCTCTGGTGCCAACGGTCTGGTCACGGCCCGGACTACGCCCGCCTGACCTGTCTCTGGTGCCAACGGTCTGGTCACGGCCCGGACTACGCCCGCCTGACCTGTCTCTGGTGCCAACGCCCCGGTCACGGTTCGGTGGTGCTGGCCCTCGTGACGACGACAAAATCTCCGAGGGCTGATAGGATCGGATAGACATACCGGATAGGATCGCGATGGCAGCTGAACGTGACGCCAGCTGAGGTACTGCAGTTTTGACACTGGTTGTGTCGCTTACCAATTGTTGTATGACACTGCGGTGCCGCACAATTGGTGGGCGGTGCAGTGTGCGTCAGATGTTGGGTGGTGCAGTGTGCGTCAGATGTTGGGTGGTACAGTGTGCGTCAGATGTTGTTGGTGTGTGTCGGCTTCGGCTGGTGTAGTGTGTGTCGGCTGGTGCAGTGTGTGTTGTCGGCTGGTGCAGTGTGCGTCAGCTGTGCTGGTGCAGTGGTAGTGTGCTGGTGCAGTGTGTTAGCTGTTGCTGGTCAGTGTTGGTTGGTGCAGTGTGTCGGCTATCGGCTGGTGCAGTGTGTGTCAGCTGTCGGCTGGTGCAGTGTGCGTCAGCTGTCGGCTGGTGCAGTGTGGGTGAGTGTCTGTGGTGAGGGGGTGATGAGTGTGTGTTAGTGTCTGCTGGTGAGTTGTCAGCTGTCGGCTGGTGCAGTGTGCATCAGCTGTCGGCTGGTGCAGTGTGGTTAGCTGTCGGCTGGTGCAGTGTGTGTTAGCTGTCTGCTGGTGCAGTTTGTGTTAGATGTCTGCTGGTGCAGTGTGCGTCAGCTGTCGGCTGGTGCAGTGTGGGTGAGCTGTCGGCTGGTGCAGTGTGTGTCAGTTGTCGGCTGGTGCAGTGCTGACCTTACTTTGATCAAGCGATGCAATGCTCCCTCCAGTTAGCTTCCCATTTCCTTCCCCCCAACCATGCTGTTATTCGTATCTTCAAACGTAACGTGTCTTCATAGCAGGCTTATGTATGGCAACAGACTATGCTGCCATTTTATCGACGTGACTTCTACTAGCGTAGCAGACACTTTTCTACTCTTTCGGACATCAAATGATCTTCCTCCAGGCGACAACTCAACCGCAGTAAGATTCACGAAGTGGTCAGCGACGCGAATGACCAAAACTGGTCGAAGCGCCCTCAAGGCCAACTAACTGACCGGGTGGTCAGCCTGAGGGGGCGAGTAGTCTAGGGGTAAGTTGCTCGTCTCACAATCGAAAGGTTGTGGGTTCGAGTCTGACCTGTCGCTACTCTTCGCCCGCGACCAATCGGCGTGAGAGATTGGCGACGCTGCATGGCTCAACGGTGGATGTGTCGTAAACCCAATAACCAACCGAGGTGGTCAGCGATCGTCAGCAGTTGTACCCTGATGCTGAGTCTGTGTGGATCGGACACCGCCGACCCTGATCGGCTCACTGGTCAGCGGTGGACAGTGGAAGGTGTACGGAAGTTGAGCTGTCGCGTTTCTGATTTCAGTCTCGGTGGAGATGTTGACAGAAAGGCGGGTCGATTGGTTGCCGATTGCTGTCTCATTACTGTGAAGTATCAATCCTGGATTGGCTTCATTGGTTCGTTGCAGGAAGGAAGGCGTTACACTTTGTTTACACGAGACACATTATATACAAATATAAATATATATATATATATATATATATATATATATATATATATATATATATATATATATATATATATATATATATATATATATATATATATATATATATATATATATATATATATGTGTGTGTGTGTGTGTTATATCATTATATGGATCCACTTATTTATTGTGTAGGATAAATCAGTCCAAGATACAACCCTTACATACATCGCGCGAGGGGTTTCACGTCTAACGTGCATCCAACAGCTTCTCCATTTCCCCTGCCGCTTTAAATTGTCTGTTTGGGACTTAATGTACTCTTGGCGGCCCAACAGGCTGGCTAAAGTACGTTGTTATCTCTCGCGCTGATGAAGATCCTCAATTTACACGCACCTTTGCATGGATGTTACCGGGGAAGCAATTGTTGATTTGTACCAAATGCCTCCCTAGATGTGAATACGCCCGAATTGTTCCGCCGCGTTTCCCCTGGATGGCGGTACCTCGCCGGGTAAATTGCCCGTGCTGCAAATTGGTCGACCTTTCATCAGTGGGAATACTTCTGGGCTGACGTTCGTGCGCTCTATGCCGGACTCGCAGCGTGACGTGTTTCATTATGGGAGCTCTTTACGGTGACAGCTTAGCAACAGATAAGGTGGCTACCTGGAACAGTTTTCTCTTCAGAAAGCTAATCCAGGCTCAACCCAATGACATTTGGAAATTTCAGATCCTGATTTTCATCTAGACTATATATATAGGTCACCTTTGAACCCAAAACGTTCAGATTAATAAGCGGAATTTATTTTGATTCGAAATCACAGAACGTACGGACACGCGCTTCTGAACTGAACTATACCTTCCAATCACTGCTACATGTTTCTTTTACTGAACTTTATTTAATTTTATTCAAACATTTAAGTTAATAGTGTGCTGGTAAAAGAGTTTAGAAGGAATTTTGGACATTTTGAATAAAAACTAATGTCATCATTTGGTTGAATCCTATCCTTAATTATGTTCGGACTGTCCTCATTGGTCTCATTGGTTCACTTGAAGTGAAATGCGCGAAGTCCTCCTTTTGCTGATGATTTTAATCATGCCCAGGGTGGTCATCAGGGTTAATGGCGGGAGGGTGCACACCGGCTATGGCGCAGACGAGGAACGGCTGGCATCCAAGTTCCTCTCCAAATCCAAGTAAAAAAGCATCCAATCATGTTCCCTGCTCTACCTGAAGGTTGCTGATGTCCAAGATGCCCAGGCAGCCGCTCCTGTCTGAGCTCACGTCCGCTTCTCAGGCGATTTTCTATAAAATACATCTGGTTAATATCGATTCGTTATTTCTACAGTTCTTTAACAGTATTCGTGAATTCTCGGCTGCTCGTCCGTATTTCGTATTGCCTAAAACTACGAATATTGCAATAGGGGACGAGTAGTCCAGGTGGACGGGTAGTCTAGGGGTAAGTTGCTCGTCTCACGATCGAAAGGTTGTGGGTTCGAGTCTCACCTGTCGCTCCTTTTCGGCCGCGACCAATCGGCGTGAGAGATCGGCGACGCCAGTCTGGTCGCCGATTGGTCGCCACTCAATGGTCGACGTGTCGAAAACCAACAACCACCACCACCATGCATATTGCTATCTTGTATCCATTTCAAGGAAAATTACTTGATTACAAGCTGTGACAATTTATTTCTGTAAACTCTTCGTTGAGTCTCTTGAATTTCGCCAGCGCTGGTTGCTCTATTCCGGTGATGGCTAGGGCTGGTGCATCAGAAGCCAGTTTTAGCCGGCATTCTGCCAGCTATGTCTGACAGGTAGTAAGGCGGGGTCGGTCCGTGGTCTGTGTGTGGTCTGTGTGCAGTCTGGGATCTGTCTGTGGTTATATGTGGCATATATAGTTTGCATAGGTCTGTATGCGGTCTGTATGGAGTCTGTATGTGGTGTGCGTATGGTTTGTATGTGGTCTGTCTTTGGTCTGTGTGGTCTGTCTCTGGTCTGTGTGGTTTGTCTTTGGTCTGTGTGGTCTGTCTTTGGTCTGTGTGGTCTGTCTTTGGTCTGTGTGGTCTGTCTTTGGTCTGTGTGGTCTGTCTTTGGTCTGTGTGGTCTGTCTTTGGTCTGTGTGGTCTGTATTTGGTCTGTGTGGTCTGGCTTTGGTCTGTGTGGTGTGTCTGGTCTGTGTGGTCTGTTGGTCTGTGTGGTCTGTCTTTGGTCTGTGTGGTCTTCGGTTTATTTTGTGTGTTGGGTCTGAACTGCTAAATAATATAAATGGTGACTGTGAATGGTGCTTTTTATTTGTCTGCAGTCGGTCTGTGGTTGATCTGTGGTCATGGTACAAGACGCTAGTGCGTATTTTCAGACGGTATCGTGAGGCGGACGGATGGTAACGGCCGTTGGTTGGTTATTTGAGTTTTATGGCGCATCGACCAGGTGTGGTCATTTAGCGCCCATGGTAACGCCGCTAGCCGTTTGCGAGGCCATTGTTTTTGGACGCACTGGCTCGTGTCGGGGTCCTCACGCCAGACCGGCTTCCAGGCCCGGGATTACACGATCTCCCGCCGAAGAGGCATTGACCGGAAGGGACGGGATGCGGAGGGGCAGGGGGCGGCAGGTGAGCCGGTGTCTGGGGTCGTCGACCGTCTGGCGTGGTGCTGCCGACTGGCTGCACCACTGTCGCTGGTGCCGCTGGTGCCGCTGGTGCCGCTGGTGCCGCTGGTGCCGCTGGTGCCGCTGGTGCCGCTGGTGCCACTGGTGCCGCTGGTGCCGCTGGTGCCTCTGGTGCCGCTGGTACCACTGGTGTCGCTGGTGCCGCTGGTGCCGCTGGTGTCGCTGGTGCCGCTGGTGTCTGGTGCTGGTGCCACTGGTGCCGCTGGTGCCGCTGGTGCTGATGGTGCCACTGGTGTCGCTGGTGCCACTGGTGCCGCTGGTGCCGCTGGTACCACTGGTGCCGCTGGTGCCGCTGGTGCCGCTGGTGCCGCTGTTGCCGCTGGTGCCGCTGGTGCCGCTGGTGCTGGTGCCACTGGTGGTCGCTGGTGCCACTGGTGCCACTGGTGCCACTGGTGCCGCTGGTGCCGCTGGTGCCGCTGGTGCCGCTGGTGCCGCTGGTACCACTGGTGCCGCTGGTGCCGCTGGTGCCGCTGGTGCTGCTGATGCCGCTGGTGCCGCTGGTGCCGCTGGTGCCGCTCTGGCTTCCCCATTCGCTGCCATATGTCGCCGGACACTTGTTGCAGGGGATCGCCTCGGTGTCGACGTGTGATGCCTCCACTGGTGCTGCGTTAGTTGCGTGTAGACCAACAATGCTACGCCGGACAATCGTGCATTTGCAATTGTGCTTTGCATTCGTGTACATTTGTTATGCGTAATGTGATTCATAATACCTTTGTTGTACACGTTGTACTGTGAGTTCGTAATTGGGAGCACTCTTTCGCGTTCGCGTCGGACGCACGTTTTCTGATGTACAGCGCGAAGTGTTTCGAGACGAGGCGGTTCTGCGGATCCCGGTCGGCGGTGTTTTGCGGAACTTCAGGGTGCCACTGGACCATCCTTTTCGGACCGGTTGCGGCGCCGCAGCTGCTCCTGTTGTGACGGCAGCGCGGCACAAATCAGAACAATCAGGACAGAACGCGAGCCGCGCCGCCGCAGGTGCTAGCGCTACGCCACAACTGTGTGGCAGCGCTGCAGTGCCACCATACGTTCCATCGTTGCACTACCACTGTGCGTGCCAACGCTACGCTATCACCTTACGCAACAGCGCTACGCCACTGCCGTATGTGACAGCGCTACGCCATCACCGTACGTGCCAGGGCTACGCTACTACCGAACACGCCGGTGCTACGCCACTGCCGTATGTTCCAGCGCTACGCTACCACCGTACGTACCAGCGCCACGCTACCTTTACTGGGCCGTATCTGAAGACCAGTGTCACAGGGTCCCCCCTGAGGGACGGGGCGGGGTTCGAGGCCGGCTCTCGCGGGGGGGGGGTGGGGGCGCTGGGGGGGGGGTGTGGGGTGTGGTGTGCCTTTGTGGGGTGTGGCTGTGTGGTGGGGGGGGTGAGGGTGGGTCGTGGGTGGGGTGGGTTGGGGGGGGTGGGGGGTGTTTGGGTGGGTGGGGTGTGGGGTGTTTGTGGGGGGTGGGGGGTGTTTGGTGTGTTGGTGGTGGGGGTTGGGGTGGGGTTTGGTGTCTTGTTGTGGGGGTGGGGGTTTGTGGGTGGGGGGGGGGGGGGGGGGGGGGGGGGGGGTGGGGGTGTGGGGGGGGGGGGGGGGGTGGGGGGGGGGGGGGTTGGTTGGGGGGTGGTGTTTTGTGGGGGTGGGGGGGGGGGGGGGGGGGGGGGGGGGGGTTGGGGGGGGGGGGGGGGGGGGGGGGGGGGGGGGGGGGGGGGGGGGGGGGGGGGTGAGCACCCCACACATCCCGCCGCCTCATGGGCTTACTGTTCTCTTTGGTTGTGGGGCATCTGGGCTCCTTCTTCTCCAGCACCCGATACATTACGCGTCCCTGTAGGCTTCTTGTGCATTATGGGCTTCCTATGCACTATGAAATTATTATGCCCCATGGGCTTCCTATGCTGTATGGGCTTTCTATGATGCATGGGCTTTCTATGCCCTATGGGCCCTCGTCATGTTTGCGCATGCTTTCATTCCTCGCTTGAAAGTTTGAAATCCGGCTCGCACTCTGCTTTAAAACAGGGATAGGGCACAGGCCACCGCTCTGTATGAACAACTCCGCTCCGGTCAAAGGAGCGTCGTGAGCTTATTGCGCGCTTCGTGGCACCCACCAGGTGGTTGTATGAGCTGTATGACATGTGCAGTCGATGCGCCCATAAACTGCAATATAGCAGCCGCATGACGTGCAGTGGTACAGCGGCTACTCAGTGCCTCATTCGCGGAGTTGTCGGGACTGTGCGGCCATCACAGGTCAGCTATGCATGTGTGACGCTCAATTGTGACATGGCACGCGGCGTACACTGGCCGCCGCTGTCCAAGCACCGCTCAGGTCAGGTCAGGTCAGGTCATGCCACTGCCGGTGTCTGTTGTCGAAGCACCACTGGGAACGGTGAGATCGGGTCATTGTCACTGCCTGTGCGCTGTCGAAGCACCACTCAGGTCAGGTCAGGTCAGGTCAGGTCATTGCCACTGCCTGTGCGCTGTCGAAGCACCACTCGGGTCAGGTCATTTCACCGCCGGCGCTGGATGGATCGTCAGACCTTATCGGCATTTGTTGCGGCTGAGCTTCACGTGACACTGCGATGCACTCGCGTGCATTAGGGTGTCTGTGCCGCGGCACTCCCGTGTGCCGAACGACTTTCGCGATCGTTACCGTCATGTGGG
Organism: Imbricaverruca yamaguchii; assembly: GCA_034440575.1. Lineage (NCBI taxonomy): Eukaryota > Metazoa > Arthropoda > Thecostraca > Neoverrucidae > Imbricaverruca > Imbricaverruca yamaguchii. The sequence continues at coordinate 225,332 of JAOTOL010001315.1, forward strand.
TCGCCAGGGCTAACTGCGGGCCAGTCGCACAGTAAGCAAGTTCCAAGCGTCCGGCGACGGCTTCGGATCCACTGCCACCCGGCGATAAATCTCGGTTGATTGCGCAGATAGTCCGGCTGCAGCGCACCAGAGGCGGCCGTATTCAGATTCGCGTGATATAACCCGGAATTCAGAGCATATCACGTCAACGTCAATCCGTGGTAGGATGCACTAGGGGGGGGCTGCATGACCACCGCAGTCGATGCGCCCCTAAATCCAAAAAAAACACCAACCAGGATGCACTCGGCTGTTCGAAGTGCAAAGGATGTGCCACACGAGAAGGAACGACTCCCATACGACAAAATGCGAGAAAATCATACGAGAGTCGTGTGTCGTCGCTTAGCGCCACCTTCAACATTTACCCTATTTTGCATTTATGGCGCTGACCGTAGTGAAACGATTGCAAATGGTGTTCCGTGGCCTCTTGCACGTGGGGACGAGTAGCCTAGGGGTAAGCTGCTCGTCTCATAATCGAAAGGTTGTGGGTTAGAGTCTCACCCGTCGCTACTCTTCGCCCGCGACCAATCGGCGTGAGAGATTGGCGACGCTACATGACTCAACGGTCGATGTGTCGTAAAACCAATAACCAACCAACGGCCTCTTGCACGTGGACCTTGGCCGCCTTTGCCTAACTCGGTCTCCTTCGACGCTGGACACTGTTGCGCTATGTGCCTGATGCAGAATACCCGACCGTTTGTTTGTTTGTTTGTTTATTTGTTTGTTGACGCACTTTGTGCACGACCACGGCTGATGCCGCCGCCCGCACCGTTTCGCCGGTGGGCCGCGGGATTGGGAAATGGATCTGCCACCGTCTTCTGCGCTGTGGGACAAGCTGTGAAACCGAAGCGGAACGAGATGCGTATGTGTGACGACACGCGGTGTCTCGTGGCCAGCGTTGGAAATACCCGGCCGTTTTGGACGACTTCTCCTTCCGGAAGGGCGAGCGGGCACATGGACCCTTCTTGCACGTTGCGGACGAGTTCGACCGAACGACCTTGACCGGTCGCCGCACGACTCCCTGCCACGTGGGCGAGGAGGGCGGTGCACGCGACTGCTTTTGTTTGCCCTCCGGAGCGTACGTCCGGAAATGCCCAGTATTTCCGATCCTGCTCGTGCCGAAACGGTCACGGTGCTTTGTGTCGGTGACCACGCAGCTTACAGTCTAGCAACCAGTGTCACGAGCTGCTCCTTGGTCTGCCGGGTACTTGGAAACTGCACGCTGGTCAATTTTCTGCAACGGGCTATTCAAGTAATAATTGTCATAGCGTACCGAAATTATTGCAGAGTGGATGTCTGCACAGTAGTCTGCTTGCAATTTGTTCCGCCATTTGATCAGATTGGCGTATTGAACTGGAATTATTGTAGAGGAAATGTGCGGACAGTGTCTTATTAAAACCTGATCCGCCATTTGCCATATCTCCTCCAGGCATTTAAATCTGTTTCGTACAATATTGCATTCATCATTCATTTGACGCAGTCATCTTTATAGGAGTCTACTGCAGATTGGACCGCAGTTGCGGTCAGTGGTCACCAGGGCTGGTCGCTTCCTCATGCTCTGGGTGGTGATCTCCCGCTTCCACTCTGTGTAATTCGGTGGTGGTCTCTCGGCAGCGTTAAAATATTGTTTCTTAGGTGCGAGGTGTCGAAAGGAATCCACGAAGATGTCGATTTTCCACGGAAGTGATGTCGTAATTTGTCCTTGAAACCAATTTTGAACCAATGGTGCCTGCTACGTGGGCCTGTTTCGTTTATTTTTGGGAAACCTTTTTTAGGGGTATTTTAAATTGACTGATTGGCTATTGCAGGCTGCATGGCAACAATAAAACATATATATAATACTAATAAAAAAAATTAAAGTGAGATAAGTACTTAGACACACGGTTAAACAGACAGAAGTCCGCACTTTCGCAATAGTCTGAAAACTATTCGGGTGCGAACGTTTTAACAACAGGTGTGTTCAACTTTCTAACTGTACGAAGTTGAGACGCCAAACCTCAATTTTCGTGGGGTCAAGCGGAGGAAAGCCGCCACTAACTAGATGGAAATCCTGGTCCGCGGCCATGGGCACGCTGTGTGACCACAGGCGCGCTGCGTGGAAGTGCTGTCCGACATTGATAAATTATTCGTGAAGTAGGGTGGAATATACCACTTTCTGAACGTTCAATCGCCATCTTTCTCCAAGAAGTATCGACATCCTGCTCCTTGGAACCTACACCATCAGCTCGAAGTGCCTACACCATCAGCTCGAATTTGAACCTGAGGCATCAAAAGCAATTTAAATAACACTAATTCCATGGCACATTTCGACATCCTACGGTGCTCGTTTTGACATCTCACACCCAACGAAAAACTATTATTTTAACCCTGCTGTCCGACCACGGCAGTGTTGGCAGACCACGCCCCTCCCCTGGTGCTCATCAGCCGGTAACAAGCCGGTAACACGCTCAGCGCCAGCGGGCGGCCGGTAACAAGGCACACTCGTGACGAAGGGCCAGCGAGCGGCCGGTAACAAGCCACACTCGTGACGAAGGGCCAGCGAGCGGCCGGTAACAAGGCGCACTCGCGACAAGGGCCAGCGAGCGGCCGGTAACAAGCCACACTCGTGACGAAGGCCAGGGGCCGGTAACAAGCCACACTCGTGACAAGGGCCAGCGAGCGGCCGGTAACAAGCCACACTCGTGACGAAGGCCAGGGGCCGGTAACAAGCCACACTCGTGACGAAGGGCCAGCGGCCGGCCGGTAACAAGCCACACTCGTGACGAGGGCCAGCGAGCGGCCGCGATTGATGGGTTGGCATCACGCGCAGCAGCGGACAAAACTCGGCCGTAATGCGTCACGCGCCGTCACGTCACGCGAGCCGAGCCGGGCGTGGCGCCGGGTCAGTCCCGAGCCGGCGGTCAGGTCAGGTCAGGTCAGGTCAGCTGGCAGACGGGGTCGGTCCCGAGCCGGCGGTCAGGTCGGCTGGCGGCAGAGCGGGCGCCGACCTGGCACTGTTATCTGCTCAAGGAACTCGATAGTCGTTATTCGCGACTACGCGCGCTGGAGAAAACTGTCCGGATCTCTCTTGGAACTGGCTCTCCGGTAACTGTTGCCCGTCTGTTTCCCAAGCGCATGGCATTCTCAACTGTGCGTTCGCACAAATACATTGATCCGAATGTTCCTGAGCTGTAGTTGTTCGCCCAAGGCCGGAGACAAAATGTTCGGCACGGAAAGGTGCCGCTGTCTGGGTATCGTTTGTGCGCACTGCATGACCGACGCAGTCGATCCGCCCTTAAACTCCAATAACCAACTGGCCATCGTGGTTCAGATGAATGGAGCTGCAACTCAGCCTGGGAGTGGTAATCATTATGCCGTATATTGGAGCGTGTTTGATACAGTGCCGGCCTTTTCGTGCAGTTAATTGGGACGGCGCTGCGGCGTTCAATATGTGACATGTTCCGTCCGTTCGCCCGGACAAATGTGCCTCTCCCGCGCCGACTACCCGATCGATAAGGCCCAATCCCGCGGCATAATTGCGGTCTGGAGTTGACGTGTGGCGAGCGGCAGGCCACGGTTGCCACAGTAACCACGGCTACCACGGTTACCATGGCCATCGCGGTCATCACGGCTACCACGGTCACCACGGTTACCATGGCTATCACGGTAACCACGGCTACCATGGTTACCACTGTTACCATGGCTATCACGGTTACCATGGCTATCACGGTCACCACGGTTACCAAGGTGAGCCGGTCGCTGTCTACCTCGTGCTGATCGGCGAGTTGTCAGTCGACCCTCCCAGCCGGAGTGCAACGTGAGACGGCCGACAGCGGGCTACCTATGGCACTCCCCTAGGGGACCGACAGCGAGCTACCTATGGCACTCCCCTAGGGGACCGACAGCGAGCTACCTATGGCACTCCCTAGGGACCGACAGAGCTACCTATTCCTGGACCGACGGCATTCGTGGGGGACCGCAGCGAGCTACCTATACCTCGGGACCGACAGCGAGCTACCTATGGCACTCTCCTAGGGGACCGACAGCGAGCTACCTATGGCACTCCCCTAGGGGACCGACAGCGAGCTACCTATGGCACTCCCTAGGGGACCGACAGCGAGCTACCTATGACATTCGTGGGGGACCGGCAGCGAGCTACCTATGACGCTCGTGGGGTACCGACAGCGAGCTACCTATGGCTCTCTCGTGGGGGACCGACAGCGAGCTACCTATGGCACTTTCGTGGGGGACCGACAGCGAGCTACCAATGACACTCTCATGGGGGACCGACAGCGAGCTACCTATGGCACTCTCGTGGGGGACCGACAGCGAGCTACCAATGACACTCTCGTGGGGGACCGACAGCGAGCTACCTATGGCACTCTCGTGGGGGACCGACAGCGAGCTACCTATGACTCACTCGTTGGAGCCGACAGCGAGCTACATATGACGCCCCACAATGTTAAAAAATAATGGTTTTTCATTAGGTTCGAGGTGTCGAAGCGAGTATAGCTGGATGTCGAAATTGGACATTGAAACCATGCTATTTAATATAGCTTATAAGTTCTTCAAACACAATTCCGATGCAACAGCCTTCTCATGCATGCACCTTTTCCTCTATTTTGAGATGCATAATTTAGGGTAACTATTTTAGCAATGATATAAAATACTTATCAACTAATAATATTGCATATCAGACCACACCATAGGTAATCCTGTTAACTTGAATTGTGCGTAGAGCTGTTCGTGCATCACAATCCGCAATGGTGAGCATCAGCGGAATGCACATCAACTCAAGATATTGCTAGAAATTACATATGAAGACGTCATAACGACTCATGAAGCCAGATGCCGATACTCAGCTGGGAGGGATGTGAATTCGCCGTCCAGGGAGTGGTTCATTTCACGATGTTTTATCACTGCACTTTCATGAGCGGTCGACAACGACCGGGTTATGACACTCGTGATCAGCATCTGCAAGACCAGCATGTATGTGGTGATGCCACGTCATCCACATCATGTGGATGATGTCACCGGCTACATGTGGAGCACATCATGTGGACGCTGCCGCTGGATACACGCGGAGCACAAATAGCCAGTAGGTCATCTTGCGCCCACCACATGAGTTTTGTGCAAGTAGGTATATGCCATTGGAAAATGCACCTTTAGGGACATTCACGTATGCAGGCGTTCGCGTGCACAAGTATACCTTATGCTCATGAATACAGTGCTGCAAGCTCCCGCAATCATGAGGAAGCTTACATGTGCACAGAGCTCGTGAGTTTGCCCGATTTTAAGCTGCCTCATCGCGCCGTTTCTCGCGCCGCTTCCCGCGCCGCCTCCCGCGCCGCTGCCCGCGCCGCCTCCCGCGCCGCTGCCCGCGCCGCTTCCCGCGCCGCTTCCCGTGCCGCTTCCCGCGCCGCCTTCCCGCGCCGCTTCCCGCGCCGCTGCCCGCGCCGCTTCCCGCGCCGCTGCCCGCGCCGCTGCCCGCGCCGCTTCGCCCGCGCCGCTGCGCGCCTTCCCGCGCCGCTGCCCGCGCCGCTTCCCGCGCCGCTTCCCGTGCCGCTTCCCGCGCCGCTTCCCTCTCTCACTCTGGCCCGCCTACGGCGGGGAAGCCCACAGCACCGTGGAATCCGCAGCCTTATTAGTGTGCTTTCTGCTCGCGTGGTTTCCTTGTGTTTCGTTTGTTGCCTGCAGGGCACCTGTTATTTTGGTTTCTTACAGCGACCGAACACAATAGTCTGAATGAAATCAGTGACGCTGTGCGTATTTACCTCAGTGCCGCTATTCACGCACGTTCACTTTGCATAAAGCTTGTTTTCACCACCGTTTTCAGGCAACCCGAGTCTGAGCTGCACGGGAGACCAGTTCGCATATTATTACCGCTTCTTTTTCGTATCTTCAGCATTTCAGCGGAGGACTTTGCCGCTGGCGCCCGCACCACCACCCCAGAGTTTCAGCAGGGTGTGGTGTTTTTCCCACAGTTGGATCCGGCTGGCAACTGACTTGATTTGGACGGGCGCATCGGATTTCCGCGCAAACACGGCGCCGTGTAGCTAACGACATCGGCCGACAGATAGTGGATATTCTGTCGCGTGCTAGTTGTTTGTCGTCCATTCACTTAATGCGAGGCCGTTAATTCAGATCTGGCTCCATGCCACGATTAAAGCTTTCGGGCGGTTTAATTAAATCTCGCATTGCGATCAAAGGACAGAGAAACGCCGTCTGCGATGCACAAAACTGGGTTATATTTAGCATCCGCTAATGCAATCTACGCTGTAACACTTACACAGCTTGGGTGGTGGATAGCCGAAAGGGTATCACATCGGCCACGGCTTCAAGGTCTCTGGCTGAAATCACACTAGTCGCTCTGCACGTGCAACTAGTGGGCTTCCTGCGAGTACGGGAACGGCGCTGCCTCGTGGGTTTATTCGACGTCCGTCGTTAGCGAATTAGGGCCTCCTCTCCCAGCTATCCAGCCGGCTCCACACCGGCACTATCACTTCCTACGGTTACCATGGGTACTATGAACGCTATGTGATGAACATTGCCGATGCGTCCTAAAGCCCAAGTAACTACCTAACTAGCCTTCTACGGGTACTTGTGTACGTGTATGCTCGCCACTGCCGAAAACGTCGCCTGTAATCTGGATGGGCGCCAGGGCCCACTCCAGGGTTGGCAGAACACTCGGAATTCCTAGCCAGGGCCATCTTGAGGTCGTCTCTTTTCATGCACCGATGTGGGGATGCTGTTGAGGTTGACGCGAAGTTGCGTGCACCCCCCCCCCCAACACACACTCCGTTAAGCGACTCGCTTCGCAGAGCACGAAGTCCGGCCACCGCCGTCGTTGTCGGGTGTTCAGCTTCAGACACGGCCTCGGCGCCAATAATGGCGCCGAAGTGATAATTTGGCGCCAAAGTGAGTAGTACGTCACGACAGGGTTAAAATAATGGTTTTTCGTTAGGTGCGAGATGTAGAAACGAGCACAGCAGGGTGTCGAAATTTTCCGTGGAATTAGTGCCATTTAGAATGGTTGTCATGCCTCAGACTCAAATTCGAGCTGATGGTGTAGGAGCAGGATGTGGATACTTTTGGAAGAAGGGTGTCAATTCAGCATTCCCAAAGTGGCACATTCCACCCAATTTCACGAATGATTTATCACTGCGTCACGACGTCCCTCCTGGCGGGAGATGGGCGCCAGAAAACCGTCGGCATTTTATCCTCCCTGGAGCCCAAGCAGTCAGTCTGTGAGCGGGTGCGGGGCGTGCGACTGGCGGTTTTCCAGTTCGCTACTCATCGCGTCCTCCATCGCTCCCTCCTCATCTTCTCTTCACTCCTCTTCTTACAGTGAAACTATCGTTCTCACTCTCGTTTCCTCTACTCTACTGCACTCTCCTCTACTCTACTCTCCTCTACTCTCCTATACTCTCCTCTACTCTCTTCTACTCTCCTCTACTCTCCTCTCTCTCTTCTCTCTCTCCTCTCCTCTCCTCTCTCTCCTCTCCTCCTCTCCTCCTCTACTCTCCTCTACTCTACTCTACTCTACTCTACTCTACTCTACTCTACTCTACTCTACTCTACTCTACTCTACTCTCCTCTTGCATCTCTATCCATTCTCTCTCACTCTCTGTACCTTTTCTATATCTTCATACCGGTATTTTGTCTGTTTTTGTTTCTGTCCCTCTATATCTGTGCCTCCGTGTCCTACGACTGGTCCTGTGCTTAGATTCTCTTCTCTTGCTCCTTGCCACCCTCCGCCTTGGCATCATGTTTGAAGAAAAACATCCTCTCCGTATTCGATTACTCAGAAATATTCCTCTCCACATCCCGTATAACACAGCACAAATGCCACCCCGGTAATGGGCCCATCACTCACTTGCGCCTGTGCTCGTAATGGTGGTTCAGGAGAGAGGGGAGAGAGCAGAGAAATGAATGAATGAAGGATGGAGGGAGAAGAGGTGTGTGTCCCCATGTGCACGTGTATGTCTGTGTGTCAGAGCTCCACGTCAACCCACCTGATGGCCAGTTCGGCCTTGGTCCGAGTCCTTTACCGATCTCGTCACGCATGCATCTCTTCTCCCCCGTCCGGCTGATTCAGAGGAGCTTGCTTCTTTGTTTGTTCACGAGGTGGTTCTCGACGCACTTTATTTACGATCACGGCTGTAGGCGCTGTATGACCAACGCAGTCGATGCGCCCGTAAGCCCAAACAACCAACCTACGATCACGGCTGCCCATGCGCTGCCCACACTGTTTCGCCGGCGGGCCGCGGGATTCGGAAATGTCCCGAGCGGTGCGAGTGTCGAACCCGGGACGTTTGGTACCCATAGCTCGACACCTTAACCACTCGGCCATCCCCGCCCGCGGTTCGCAGCAGTGGAGCGAGTAGGAGTGTTGAACTGTTGCAGCATGGTGTCGGAGATGAAAACGGATGGGCGCTACATGATCAGTGTAGCCGACGCGCCCTAAAGCCCCAATAAATAAGGAGATGAAAAATGGGCTGAGCGCGGGGCGGGGATGGCCGAGTGGTTAAGGTGTCGGGCTCTGGGTACCAAAGGTCCTGGGTTCAACACTAGCGCCGCTCGGAACATTTCCCAATCCCGCGGCCCACCGACGAAACAGCGTGGGCGGCGCCGTTAGCCGTTAATGTGCAGAAAGTGCGTCGTGAACCACCCAATAAACAACAGCAATGGACTGAGCGCGTGCTTGACTGGATCTACAGGAGGAGACAGGTTCCGAGCAGAGCTCGCTGCATCAGTGCCGAACCCGCTGCCCGATCGGCGGTGGTGACCGAATTTTTCTTTTTCTTGCCAGGTATGATATATCAAAGCGAGCACAGCGGGTTGTGGAAATTCGCGACGGTATGATGCAGTTTGGCGTATATTTTATGCTCTAGAAGCTCGATTTTGAGCCCATAATGCACCAACATGTGAACTTTATTGGCTTGTTTTTGACACAGCTAGTTTGGGAATTTGTATGCTGACGATAACGAAGGAAATGTGCATGCTATAAACTAGCGTTGTAAAACAGATCACACCATAGGGAATGTCTTTTCCGCATTTGTGTTTCGAGATGCTCGTGTATTACAATCCGCAATGGTGGGTAAAGGCGTGATGCTTGGCAGTGGGATACTGCCAGAAATTGAGGCATGAAGATTTCATGAACACGATGGTGACTACTGTCCAGAAACACGATGGTGACTACTTTTCAGAAATTATCTCGATTGGGTGTTCAATAAGTGGTATATTCCACCCTATTGAACGGATAATTTCTTGCTGCCGATCGGGAGTGCCATTTCAACGGCAGGACCATCATCGGCAATGTCACGACGTGCCTTCTGCGTCTGGACACAGCCGCTCCGCTGTCGCCTTCCCAACCTCCTCGGGCCAGTTGCGAGCCGATCCTGCCGACCAACTGTGGGCTCGTCCAGCGACCGGAACAACTTCGTCTTGTCGGCTATCGTTGTCGGGGCTCGGGGCTCTGTCCCTCTGCCAGGCTTGGTCGATATCGACAGCATCACTGTCACGGATGGACTCCTTATCCATGGACTGGCTACCGGTCTCGCAGTGCTGCCAAGTCTGTGCGGAGTGCAGGCAGACTGTATGTCGGTGCTGAATGCCGTAAAACTGGGCGGTCTGTACGGAATCCTGCGGTGTGCAGTAGTTCTGCGATGATGTGGCGGTGGCGATGCGAGTTTACGGACGCATCCGACACCTGGGTCATGTCGGTCCCGTTGTTATTGCGCACACAAGGCGAAGTGGAGTGACTTTCCAGCCCACGTGCAGGGGGTGTGTTCCTCATCTATCTCGTCGAGTCGGCGCGAGAAGCTGGAGTCTAAGCCTGAGCAGACGGCCGTCGATTCTAATTTGATTGGACGGAGGCGTGGTCTTTGACGCGTGACGAATCAGCCCAATTCAGCTGGCCAGGCTCCGAGTCAGCTGACTGATGTCTGATGGCTGGGATCCATCCGACCCGATCCGAATCCATCGAGATCCTGGCATGACGATCTGAATCCGACGAGATCCGGGTATACCGATCCGAATCCGACGAGATCCGGGCAAACGAGAGGGGTAGTGGTCTAGGGGTAAGGTGCCACTCTCCGAACCGGGACGGGGAGGGTGATTTTTAGAGGCGTGCTGGACCGTAAAGGTTATTTGTGCCGCCTTTTCCGAGCCGAAGGGCTGTGAGTTTGAGTGCCTCCCATTCGTCCGCGACCCGTTGGCGCGCGAGATTGGCAATGATATATGGTCGAACAGACGATGCGTCGTGAAGCCAATAACCACCACCGGATCTGACGAAATTCTGGTCGATCCGGCGGGACCGGGACCTCGCGAAACTTGTACCCCAGAAGATGTGGAGCGATGACGCCGGGGTCGAGCGAGACTCCGATCTGATGAGACCCGCATCTAACCAGACTTTCTGATCCGACGAGACTGAAATCTGACGAGCCTCGTGCCCAGGGAATTCCACGGCCCGATGCTGTCCGGATCCGACGAGAGCCGGACCCGACCAGATGTCGCCCGGCTCGGCAGATGCCACCCTCGGCAGATGTCACCCTCGGCAGATGTCGCCCGGCTCGGCAGATGTCACCCTCGGCAGATGTCACCCGGCTCAGCAGATGCTCACGCATCTCGCGGAGTCACGCCACGCGGCCACTGGCGTATCGATTGTGTTCGCGACAGCAGCCGCGATAGCTGTGAGGGTGCGTTCGTGACACGGCCACAACGGTAGCTGCAGGGGCGCGTTCGCCGCATCTGCAACATCCGCCACGGCAACTGGAGGAGCACATCCGTCCTAGCAGCCGCGTCAGCTGCAGACGCGCGTTCGCCACGTCTGCCACGAAGGCTGCAGTGGTTCGTTTGCCACGTCTTCCACGGCAACTGCGGGGTGCGTTTGCCACGTCTTCCACTGCAACCAGTGTCCTAAAATTATTTCACCATTAACTGTGCGGATGAAGAAAGAAGTTGCTTGGGAATAGTGAAAGATTGGAAGAAAATAAAGGATCGTCACTTAAGGATTAAAAAAGTGGAATGCCTTTCACTTCAGTCACGTGCATTTTACATTATTTAGCAGTTGTGTGTATAATGACTGCCCACACATGTGGCAAAATGGTAAAAGCCTAAGGCAAGGATGAAATAGCACAATTCCATTGACTGTGAATTTCCATGCCACATGGTCAATTATTTTACACTGACTGCAACAGGGCTGCATTCTCCACATCTGCCACTGAAACTGCAGGGGTTCGTTCACCACATTTGCCACGACAGCTGCGGTGGTGCGCCGACGTCGGCTCTGGCCGTTTCGTGGAGCTGCGAGTCCGGCAGAAGCTGTGTCCGGGGCACGCCCGCCTGCCCTCCCTGCCCGTCCGCCCGCCCGCCCGCCCGCCCTCCCGCCCTCCCTCCCCCTCCCTCCCTCCCTCCCCCGCCCTCCCGCCCTCCCGCCCGCCGTCAGTCGGAAGCGCTCGTGTCCGGTCAGCCGTGACGGCCGTCACTGCCCATCATGGTCAGGCGCCGCGCTGGCGGCGCGTCTGCGAGCGGCCGTCCGTCCTGATCTGACCTGGTCTGGCCGAACCACTGGCGGCCGCCTGATCTGATCTGATCTGATCTGATCGACCTACTCGTCGGCTGGCTTACCTGATCTGACCTGACCTGACCGGCCCACCCGGCGGCCGACTTCGTCCGGCCGTAAACCGTGCGGCCGAAATGTCATCGATAGCCTAGTTCGCATTATATCGCGATGCCATTGTTTATATATCAGAACTTAACTTGGCTTACCCGATTCGTTGAATTGTTATGCTCGCACGCCGCTCCATTTCTATTTCGAGAGGAATTCATTGAGGATTTCGCAGCTAGGATCTCGCGGGCTATCAATAGCAGCGAAGGACCGAATTCTCCCTTGATTACGTTAATCCTGTAGTCGCCTCTTGCCCCTTTCCCGTTTTGTTATCTTTAATCTTTCCTCGTAGATGTTGCTACGTTTGTTCGTAAGTCCATACATGTGAAACTATGCACCTCTTATCATAAACTGTACTAATGCAATATTTCTCTGAAATATGGCACAAATATAATCCAGCTCAACAGCGCATTTTTGTTCAAAGCGCCGAGTGCATGTCGTAAAAAGCACCGGCACCTGGAATTTGGATGAGAAGCTCGCCGTTCACTGGAAGCGTGCGGCGGGAGGCAGTATTGTGGTGAGGCGGTACTGTGGGGAGACTGGAGGTGGCATTGTGTAGAGACTGGAGGCGGTATTGTGGGGAGACTGGAGGTGGCATTGTGTAGAGACTGGAGGCGGTATTGTGGGGAGACTGGAGGGCGGTAATGTGGAGAGACTGGAAGGCGGTATTGTGGGGAGGCGGGAGGGCAGTATTGTGGGGAGACTGGAAGGCGATATCGTAGAGACTGGAGGGCGGTATTGTGGGGAGACTGGAGGGCGGTATTGTGTGGAGACTGGAGGGCGGTATTGTGGGAGGGCGGTATTGTGGGGAGACTGGAGGGCGTTATTGTGGGGAGACTGGAGGGCGGTATTGTGGGGAGACTGGAGGGCGGTATTGTGGAGAGACTGGAGGGCGGTATTGTGGAGAGACTGGAGGGCGGTATTGTGGGGAGACTGGAGGGCGGTATTGTGGAGAGACTGGAGGGCGGTATTGTGGGGAGACTGGAGGGCAGTATTGTGGGGAGACGGGAGGGCAGTATTGTGGGGAGGCGGTATTGTGGGGAGAGTGGAGGCGTTACTGTGGGGGAGACTGGAGGGCGATTACCGACTGATGTGCTCTGTCGACTGCTCAACGGCCGGCCATTGGCTTAGAATACGATGAGAATGGGGCTCGGTTAAAGTGTGGCGGACGGCCCTCATATGCGGCGCCGCCACGGATACAGACGCCGTTGGATTTTGCCACCCTCGACTTCTGCTGGTCACAGTGCTGAGCGGGCAAACGTGCGACGGTCACGTTCACATACTGTGCTGAGATCCGACCCCGTAACGGACCAACGTTGGCGGTCATGCTCGTACTCTGCGCTGAGATCCCACCTCGTGACAGACCAACGTAACTGTTTTTTCCTTCTATGCAATTCTATGCAAGTGCACGTTCTTTGATCTCCGTCGCTTTTCCACTCTCCCGATACCACGATTCTTTTTATTTTTCTCCTCTTTTGTCTCTTATCTCTCGTATCTTGCCTCTCGTCTCTTGTCTTTTCCCTTGTCTCTTATTTCTGTCTATGTCCATCGCTGTCTCAGTCTCTGTCTTTGTTGCTATGGGCGCTAAATGATCTCGTAGTCGGCGCACCATTCAGCCCAAATGATCAATCAGTGTCTGTCGCTGTATCAGTTTCCGTCTTTGTCGCCGTCTCCGTGTCGGTCCTCGTCCTGCCTCTGCCTCCGTCTCCGGTGCCGTCTTCTCCTCCGTCTCCCGAGGTCACGACCCGCTCAAAGTGTCGGCCCGTCGTCCTGGTCGACATCACTCGAGTAAACGCCGTCGTTAATCTCCGCCGATCTGGCCAGGGCCGAGTCGGTACGGGCGATTATCGTTCGGTCGTCATGGCGACCGGCCACGTGGATATTGCCGCCGGCAAGGATGGCCGGTCAGCGACCCGGATGACCTCTTCGCAGCGATCAAAGGCGGCACGCACGCCTGGTTCCAATTAGCAGTAATGAGGTTGCTTTGGCATGGGTCAGCTCACATGAGCCGGCGCCTATGACCGGGAATATGACGGGCATCGACCGAGTTGTTTGAAGTGCGCGGTCTGCTGTCCAACCTTGACCTAGTGCGCAGTCATGCAGGGTTGGAAAATATAATGTTCCTGGATCTTTGGCATCCAGAGTATTGTCCTCTCCAGACAATTTACCGCCAGTTTTTCTCATTTGGAGGGCGAATGATGCTCTTCGAGATTAACTGCTCTCGGCGTGAGAGATTGGCGGCGCTATATGACCTAGTGGTTGAATGCGTTGTAAAAGAACCCAAGGTTCTTCTTCTTCTTGAGATTAACTGCTCTGTGGTCATTCATGGGAAAGTGCACGGTAAGATTGTAATGCCACAGGCTTGGAGGGAACTCTCTCCGCGTTCGAGTTACTCCGATTTTTTCGTCAACACCAATGATTACAAAGCACAAATCCAGTTAGTTACTTGGGGTTTAGGGCGCATCGACTGCGTTGGTCATATAGCGCCGAGAACAAATCCAGCCTCGGTGTGTGTGCGTGGCAGGCGCCTGGGACAGTTCGTTTGATAGCTGTAGTGAGCCGTGCAATGCTCTGTATTTCCCTGGGCTGGAGCTTCAACAGTTTGCGCGATGGACAATTGTCAGAATCCTCACCCGAGCAGGCGATTATGTAGTCTTCCGATGATTGTTCCAGAGATACACTGCTAGCAGGCAGTTCTTGCTGACTGTATTAATACGCACTTGGGTGCTTGGAAAACGCATGATGTTGAACAGTCAGACATTGGCGCAACGGAAATGCTCACAAACGCACGATGGTATATCGTACTATGGCATGGAAAAGTCGGACGACTCCTGGATGGAGGTCCGAGCTGTGGTAGTGGGGCGCCCGTGACACGGCCGCTCATGGATAGCAACACCAGCATGGTGGCAGACACCAGACACCGGCTGCCTAGGGTCGTCAGGTAGGGTCGTCAGGTGCCCACGGCACTCACTCGAATGTGCACTGACGTAATGAACTCGCGTCGGCGTATGTTTGAAGTGCACGTTTGAAGTATCTACTTGTGCGCATGGCCGATGCACGCACGACTGTGCGTGGAACGTATGTTTACATTATTTAGGGACAGTGTGTAGATTGCGTTGGCGTCTTTAATCTTGGCGTGGCACAGTGTCCTAAAATTACTTCACCATTAACTGTGTGGATGAAGAAAGAAGTTGCTTGGGAATAGTGAAAGATTGGAAGAAAATGAAGGATCGCCACTTAAGGATTAAATAAGTGGAATGCCTTTCATTTCAGTCAGATGCATTTTACATTATTTAGCAGTCGTGTGTATGATGACTGCCCACACATCATGTGGCAAAATGGTAGAAACCCAAGACAAGGATGAAATAGCACAATTCCATTTACTGTGAATTTCCAGGCCACATGGTGAATTATTTTACCCTGGCGTGGCAGAGTGCACCTGTGGCTGCAATATGGCAGGAGGTCATGGACTGTGACAGTTGACTTACTCCGTCTGTTTGTTCCAGGTGAGCTGTCGAGGGGACAGGTGCTCTGCTGCTCTGACCGGTGGTGAGTCCAGGTACGACACTCGACTCTGCTGGAGCTGGCAGGTGGGACTGTCCACAGACAAACGGTCGGCGCGCAAAATCCGCCCATTTCTATGAGACTGAAGGCGAGGACGAGCAGTCTAGGGGTAAGTTGCTCGTCTCACGATCGAAAGATTGTGGGTTCGAGTCTCGCCTGTCGCCACTCTTCGCCCGCGACCAGTCGGCGTGAGAGATCGGCGACGCCACATGACTCAACAGTCGATGTGTTGCTGTAGTTTATTGGTTGGTTCACGACACACTTTATGCACATTCACGGCTAATGGCGCCGCCCACACTGTTTCGCCGGTGGGCCGCGGGATTGGGAAATGACGGTCGATGTGTCGTAAAGCCGATAACCACCGCACACGTGAAGCTCCACGCCGCAGCCACCCGTACCGAGGCGCGCGTGCTGCGCCACAGTGCCATTCTGCCAGCGAGCACCGAGCGGTGCATGCATTAACTATGAATTTCTGCCGCTGCGGCGGCGCCGACTCCGCGCCGGCCCATGCTAAATGCAAAGGGCATGGAAGGGTGGGGGTGAGGAGGGGGGGGGGGGACGAATCAAACATCGAGTGGGGCATATTCCTCAGTAGTACGTGAAGCGAAGACTGCGGTGTGTAGCTTATGTCTTTGGTTGATATGAAAATGTGTGCTGTATGACCGAAGCAGTCGAAGCGCCCCTAAGCCCTGATATGAAAATATGTTAATAGTATGGAGAGAATATCCTTCCTTGCATGCGATGGTAATTTATATACTTACATAATATCGCAATGCCATTCGTAGACATACCTTGTGTCGCAGCAGGGCCCAGGGTGAACTTTTGTGTGAGTTTTTCCTTCGGAAAAGCGGGGGCGCGTCTCATGACATATGACGACCTCGCTTGCTAGTCGACTTCTGCGCGTAAACTCGGGCCGACCACCCTGGGCTGAAACACCATTCGTTCCTTTTCCTCCACGGTAATTCCCCGGCTTGCCTCATCCACCACTCATCCCGCACAGCTTAAAAGCTTCGCATTTCGCACGCTCCAAGCCACTCGCAGCTCGTTGTCGCACTGGCGTACAGCTCGTTACCGTACAGGCGGCAGTCACAGCTCGTTACAGTACTGGCGACACTCACAGCTCGTTACAGTACTGGCGACACTCACAGCTCGTTACCGTACTGGCGGCACTCACAGCTCGTTACCGTACAGGCGGCACTCACAGCTCGTTACCGTACAGGCGGCACTCACAGCTCGTTACCGTACTGGCGGCACTCACAGCTCGTTACAGTACAGGCGGCACTCACAGCTCGTTGCCGTACTGGCGGTACTCACAGCTCGTTACCGTACAGGCGGCACTCACAGCTCGTTACCGTACTGGCGGCACTCACAGCTCGTTACCGTACTGGCGGCACTCACAGCTCGTTACCGTACAGGCGGCACCCCAGCTCGTTACCGTACAGGCGGCACCCACAGCTCGTTACCGTACAGGCGGCACTACAGCTCGTTACCGTACAGGCGGCAATCACAGCTCGTTACCGTACAGGCGGCACTCACAGCTCGTTACGTACTGGCGCACTCACAGCTCGTTACCGTACTGGCGGACACAGCTCGTTACCGTACTGGCGGCACTCACAGCTCGTTACCGTACAGGCGGCACTCACAGCTCGTTACAGTACAGGCGACACTCACAGCTCGTTACCGTACAGGCGGCACCCACAGCTCGTTACCGACAGGGCACCAGCACCCACAGCTCGTTACCGTACAGGCGGCACTCACAGCTCGTTACCGTACAGGCGGCAGTCACAGCTCGTTACCGTACAGGCGGCACTCACAGCTCGTTACAGTACTGGCGACACTCACAGCTCGTTACAGTACTGACGACACTCACAGCTCGTTACCGTACAGGCGGCACTCACAGCTCGTTACCGTACAGGCGGCACTCACAGCTCGTTACAGTACTGGCGGCACTCACAGCTCGTTACCGTACTGGCGGCACTCACAGCTCGTTACCGTACTGGCGGCACTCACAGCTCGTTACAGTACAGGCGGCACTCACAGCTCGTTGCCGTACTGACGATCGACTTTGCTGCGAGTGGAGGTTGCGCTTCAGTGCTGAGTGTGGGGGGGGGGGTCGGTGCGTCACGCCATGAATGCCGTTACCGTCGGTACCGACGTGTCGGTGGCGTCGATAGTGGTGGTGGTGGTGGCGTTGGTGGTGGTGGTGGTGCTGGTGGTGCTGGTGCTGGTGCTGGTGGTGGTGGCGGCACGTCGGTACCATCGTGTCGGTGGCGTCGGTAGTAGTGGTGGTGGTGGTGTTGGTGGTGGCGTTGGTGGTGGTGCTGGTGGTGGCGGCGGCACGTCGGCCGGTCAACCGATGGCGGCCGGTGACGTATCGGCCGTCGGCGTTGGCGCGATAAAGCGGGGCCACCTGGCGCCGCCGACAGGCCCGCGCGGCACAGCGGCACAGTGGCACAGCAGCACAGCGGCATAGCGGCACAGCGGTACAGCGACACAGCAGCACAGCGACACAGCAGCACAGCAGCACAGCGGCACAGCGGCACAGCGGCACAGCGGCACAGCGGCACAGCGGCACAGCGGCACAGCGGCGCAGCGGCACAGCGGCACAGCGGCGCAGCGGCACAGCGGCACAGCGGCACAGCGGCACAGCGGCACAGCGGCGCAGCGGCACAGCGGCACAGCGGCACAGCGGCACAAACACAGCAGCATAATCACACGACACAGTGACACATCGGCACAAGCACAGCGGGGCACAAACAACAGGGGCACAAACAACAGCACAAACAACAACACAACACAGCAGCACAGCACAACACAGCAGCACAGCACATCACAACGCACCACAACATAATAACAACACAATTGCAAGGCACAGAAACACGTCAGCACAAGACGACCTCACAGCAAAGTACCACAGCATAACAACAGCACAGCGACACGGCAAAGAAACACGACAGCACTGCACAACTTCACAGCACAATAACGGCACAACAGATCATCACAGCACAATAACACAACACGGCGGCACAGCACATCAGCACAATAGCACAACAGCGCAAAACAACACAGTCGCAACACGGCACAGAGTCACAACAAAGCACAGAGTCACAACACAGCACACAGTCACAACACAGCACAGAGTCACAACACAGCACAAAGGCACAACACAGCACAAAGGCACAACACAGCACAGAGTCACAACACAGCACAAAGGCACAACACAGCACAAAGGCACAACACAGCACAAAGGCACAACACAGCACAAAGGCACAACACAGCGCAAAGGCACACCACAGCACGGAAGCACAACACAGCACATCACATAATCACAGTCGAGCACAGCACAGTGCAATGGGCGCTAAATAACCTCGTAGTCGGCGAACCCTTAAGCCCAAATAATCAATCAAACATCTACAATCCATGGGCGCTTAATGAACAAACCTGGTCGATGCACCCAGGACTCAAGTAACCAACCAACCAACTGTACAATCCCACAGCGCAGTACAACCGCATATGAAGTTATCGCCCGCTAGTACAGCGGGCAGTGTACCACACCTCACCATGCGTCCACCTGGTCCGTCAGTAGTGCCCCGTACGGCCAGCCAGACCGGCATACTGGAGTACCGGAATACGGAACAGTGGTGTCGGTAGAACAGTGTTAAATTATTCGCAAAATATGGTGGAATTTACCACTTTTTGAACACTCAATCGACATCCTGCTCCGAGAAGTATAGACATCCTGCTTCTTGATGTGTGCTTATGAAGTGTCTCCTTTCTAACATTACCTCGTTTGTTAAGTAGCATAATCATGCTCTTGATAATGGTTGGTGATACATGAATATTCGGCAATGCAATTTCAGGTAAATGGATCCATAATGGATCCATAATGCGAACATCACCAGGGTATATGTTATTTTTTGTCTCGCTATCCCAAATATAGCTCTTCCTAATTGAAGATCAAAAGAAATGATGAGGGTACAAACACTGGCTCAAATTTAAGTCTGAAAAACATCAAAGGCACTTGGAATGATACTAATTTCATGACAAATTTCGACGTCCTACTGGGCTCGTTTCGACATTTCACACCTAACGAAAAACCAATATTTTCACACTGTGGTAGAACATGGCGCGTTGCGGTCCGGCAGAAGTTCGGGAGGCGCCGCTCCGACATGTGGGAAACGCGCGCCGTTTCTGCTCGCCGGCTGTTCGGTGTTTGCCATTTCGGACCGGTAGCTGTGTGTGTGTGTGTGTGTTTGGCTTCGGCGTGTTTGCGTACCGCATCACAGAGCCCGGCTCCCGGCCACCCGCCGAGTCGTAAACATCGTTTCGGTCGTAAGCGCGATGCAGCCGTTCGGTCGTGAAGCGAGCCGGGCCGATCACGCTGGCCGGCCCGTGGCGATGCTGGTCGTCGGCTCGGGGCTGGATGCGACCGAGGACTCGGATGAGAGGAGCTTCCTTTGATCTCGGAGCTGGCGAACTCGGCGTGTCGCGGAGAGCCGAAAACTCGCTAAAATGTCCCCGCTATAGACTAAGGCCTACAATATCGAGCTGGTGCCAATTTTGCTCATCAGCACGGACACAACACAATCTTGGCACAGTAAAATGTTGACACTGTGCACTTTGGACACGGCGCAATTTGGACACGGCGCAATTTGGACACAGTGCAACTTAGACATGGGGCAATTTGGACAAGGTGTAATTTAGACACGGTGCAATTTGGACACAGTGCAATTTTGACCCGGTACACTTTGGACACTGCAATCTGTGCGCGGTACCATCTGTACACAGTACAATTTAGACACAGTACAATTTTGACCCGGTACAATTTGGACACGGTGCAATTTGGATACTACAATATGTACACGGTACAATTTGGTTGGCGTGCCGGCTGGCAGCTCCTCGTGGCACTCCCTCTTTATTCTTGGAAGTATATCGGAACTGCCTGACAGTGGGCGCCTCCTCCAACAGCCTCCTGTCCGATGTCTGGTAAGTGATGGCCGCGTGACCTGTCGAACTACGACCCCGTGACATGTGGCGCATCCATAGCCAGATCGATACGCCGATAGTCCTGACATTAAACCAGACACACACCGATGGATATCCGAGCATCCTGCACAACAGCACCTCCGACGTGGAATCGGTGGCCGACAATAATAATGGATGTCTCTGTTCAGGACACAGCTGATTAGTGTATACGACAGTCTGTAGAAGGTGGACAACCCGGGCGGCCCCACGACTATCCAATATGCATTTCAAGCCACCCGATGCCTAATTTTTTGTTTATTTGTTTGTTTATTGGTTGGTTCACGACACACTTTATGCACATTCACGGCTAATGGCGCGCCCACACTGTTTCGCCGGTGGGCCGCGGGATTGGTAAATGTCCTGAGTGGCGCTGCCTAATTAATTTTTTTTCTTCATTGGTATTTTGACGATTGGTATTTCAAGCACAGCGGAGGCGTTTGTTCTCTTCATGTCTTGCTGTGGAATAAAACGTGAGGCTACTTGTTGACTCGCAATGTAAGCCTACTCCAGGGGACGAATAGTCCAGGGGTAAGTTGCCCGTCTCACAATCGAAAGGTTGTGGGTTCCAGTCTCACCTGTCGCTACTCTTCGCCCGGGACCGATCGGTTTGAGTGATTGGCGACGCTACATGACTCAACGGTCGATGCGTCATAGACCCAATGACCAACCAACCGACCAGCCACGTTAGCCTACTCCGCGCCGTGTGTTGCGGCTGGCTACCCACCAGCAGCCGATAAGCCCCGCCCACTAACGTGTGAGCGACCGGCCTTGGGCTCTCGGGCACTAGTGACCTCCCCTCGGGTCACTGGCATTGCCGGCAAACACTCAGCCACCCGATAAGTGTGAGCTGGGTTTCGCTCTGATGTCGCTGCTAGCCGCTGCCACGAAGCTTCGTTCTGATGTTGCTGGTAGCCTCTGACATGGTGATTCGCTCTGATGTTACTGCTAGCTTCTCACACGGGGTTACGCTCTGATGTTACTGTATGGGCGCAAAATGACCATAGCAGTCGACGCGCCCCTAAACCCCAATTCATCATCATCATCATCTGATGTTACTGATAGCTTCTGCAACGAGGCTTCGTTCTGATGTTGCTGTTAGCCTGTACTACGGGGCTTCCCTCTGATGTTATTGCTAGCTTCTGTCACGGGGCTTCGCTCTGATGTTACTGCTAGCCTCTGCCACGGGGCTTCGCTCTGATGTTACTGCTAGCTTCTGCCACGAAACCGATCCGGTCTCGCTTAAATTACGTTACGCCTGAATGAGAATTGCGTTGAGTACTTGGACAACATTGGCCACCCTTAAAAATACAAGTACCTGGTGTTTGCGAAATGTCCATTGCCAAAACATGGTCCATAGCGAGTTCGTCATGCCCAAAGTTATAACAAAAACAAAACAAAAATAAACCGCGTCACAATGTTCGAAGTGCAAGGCAATGATGCGGCCGGAATTCAGACGTCATCGTCGTTGGTTGGTTTGTTATTTGAGTTTTAGGGCGCATCGACCAGGTTTGGCCATTTAGCGCCCATTCGTCATCGTCGAGGAGCACGAAAGAATCCCACCTCTTCCATTTTTATTGTAATCTACGGCTTTGCGCTGAAACATGCATTCTTCTTGTGCAGCGTGGGTAGCGTGGACGTTCAGCGCTTATCTAAGCACCCATGAATGAAAATGGAAGCAAAACACAATCCGATTGTCCTAGAGAAATGAGGACCTAAAATTTGTGCACCTTTTTTATAGGTCTTGAGCCCACATGAGCTACTTTTTTTCTTCACAAGTTTAGCTACTTGATATCTTTGTTATGCTGACGTAGGTAGACATGCGCTCTCGTTGGGTTATTTGCTACGGTAGTGTCACGACCTTCGTACCCATGACGTCACTGAACAACCCAATGTCGTCCGGCGACGCTGCGCGGCAGCTGCGGAATACCGGGAAAATTTACGACCGTTGTTGGGCGCGAACCCGGTGCGCCATACCTCACACACGGCAGGGGCCATCACGGACATGGCAATTGCGGCACGTTTTCTAATACCAAATACCATGTGGCAACTGATTCCTGACAATAGTGGCGGCACGTTTTCTAGGTCATCACACGAAGCCGGCTATAGTAGCCGCACGGTAATATCAATACAGGACATTGCATTGCGTATTCCGCTCCATTACCAATAACGAAGAATATAATATCTCTTTTCGCATTACGCCGCCGTAAGTTAGTTTTGTTTCACGAATTGCTATTTCACTTGGTCTCGGCATATCTTCACCGTTTTCTATTCGATGTGTAAACGCGTGGGTCGGGTTGCGTTCGTGTTGTTCGCATCTGCGACGCTGCCGACGTCTAAACGCTCGCCGGCGCCTCCGTCGCATCGACTTCGATGAACGCTTTTCGAGCGGGCGATTTCCGTTATGGCTGAGCCGCGCCGGCTCTGGCGGCTCGCGCCCCGCACGTACGTCACCGAATTCCTGGCCCGCTATTGGCGAGCTGTCCGCCGAATATTGGAGCGGTCTTATCGGCGGCGCGACCGAGCTGCCCGGTCGGTGTTGACGCCAGGGCTGAGGGGGGCTTCTTGGTACGCTGTCAGTTGGAGCGCGAACCAATGGTATTCGGGCTGTATTGGCCCAGACTAATAGGCTATTTTGGCTGGACTTGGGCGGATTGATAGGCTGTTTGGGCTGTATTGGCGCAGACCAATATACTATTTGGGCTGTACTGGCGCGGACTGATAGGCTATGTTGACTTCTGCGTCGTCGGTGTTGACGCCGGGGCTGGGGGGGGCCTTCTTGGTACGCTGTCAGCTGGAACGCGAACTCATGGTGTTTGGGATAGACTGGTTCGGACTGATAGGCTATTTGGGCTGAACTGGCGCAGACTTACGGACTATTTGGACTGGACCGTCGACTGCTGGATGCATCTCAGTCAGGAAGGTCAGCGACCCTGGCATCGCGATGACCTCGCCCGTTTTCCCCGAGAGGATGATCTCTCGGTTGTCTGGGAGGGCAGAGGATGGGTGTCTCAACGGCGGATATCTCGTCGTTAGGTTGGTGATAGACCGTCCTGAGAAAAGCCGAATATTCCAATGGACCGAAACCCTACCACCAATTTCTCAAAGTTATTCAGTGTCGACTTTTTAATGGTCGAAAAACCACCACCACCAAAACCGCCAGCATGCCCGACAGGGAATGTTGGTGGTTTTGAAACCTTCATTTTTCATGCGATGGACTAAACTGAGAGTTTCTGAAGATGTAATAACTTCACCTTTTCCTCAGATTGAATCGTCCTTCAGATTGGGGTATTTATCCAGGTGGTGTCCCAATTGCATCTACACCCATTTGGGTATTTGCTATGGCAATGTTCCAATTGCATCTACTCCCATTGGTGTATTTGCTACGGTAGTATTCCAATTGTATCTACTCATATAGGGGCATCTACTACGGGAGCATCCCAATTATATTTGCTTCCATTGTGGTATTTGCCTCGCTAGTACTCACATTGAATCTGCTTCTGGGTATTCAAACAGCCACTTCCAAATACATTTATAATGACAATAATCTAAAGCATGTCAAATTCGTCGGAAGCCGATAATCAGAGATCATAAAAGTATGGCTTTTTTATTGAGAGACATTCTTTACCGGTAATTGAGTGATATAAAGACAAACGTAAATATCCAGTTCCCAGTGGAATCCAAATTCTGACGACGCACCTCTGTCTGGCATAAATGCACGGTTTTCAGAACCACCAGCGACAGCGCAAAGGCATTGGGAACCATACGCACTCTTGTGGGCGACCTTCAGATATGTTAGAAATGACGTCATTACATTGCGTTCATTAATTATACTGCGCCTTGGCTCCAGCTGATTGCGCGAAGATCAGGCAACCCGCATTAGCTTTGCGTCACTAGCCGTTGGGTACGGCACGGCCTTCGTACCCATGACGTCACTCTGAACAGCCCAACGTCGTCCGCCGACGCTGGCGCGGCAGCTGCGGAAGACCGGGAAAATTTACGACCGTTGCTGGGCGCGAACCCGGTGCGCCACACCTCGAACGCGGCAGGGGCCATCCCAGACAGCTCGGGCGAGTCGGGCGAGTCCGAGCCCTCGCTGGCTCCGGTACACTGACATTGCTAATGCCATTCTCTCCATTCAATCTGAAGGCAAATTTGAAAACCGTGATTTGGTGAGAGGTCTCCAGCCCTGGCTGGCGTTCATGATGGAGGGGAGGGGGTGGGGTGCACTGCGACGGCCATCGCATCACCGGGTGGTAATGACAACGCCGCCAACAGCTTCGGCATGGCGTGGTAGGGATGGGGTGAGGAAGTCCGGGGGGGGGGGTACTGCACAAGCTGCGGCATCACCTGGCTGTATTGACAACGCCACCAACAGTCGCGATGTGGCTGGGGGCACGGGGCGGGGAGGGGGGGAGTGGAGAGGGTGGGGAAGGGTTGGTATGCGAGGCGGTGGGGTGGGGGTGTACTGCACAAGCTGCGACATCACCTGGCGGTACTGACGACGCCACCGACAGTCGCGACGTGGCTGGGCTGGGGGCGGGCGGGCGGGCGGGGGGGGGAGTGGAGAAGGTGGGGAAGGGTTAGTATGCGATGCGGTGGGCTGGGGGTGTACTGCACAAGCTGCGACATCACCTGGCGGTACTGACGACGCCACCGACAGCCGCGGCGCCGGAACAAAGGAGACCTGGCGCCGTCGGCAGCTGTTGCGCGGCCGTATGACGTCATCAGATCGATGGTGACGCACCTGGCCGCCGGACGGCCGATTTCTGCGCCTTGGTTCCCCCGGGTCGAGGAATCCTCCGGTTTGTGTTTGTGAGTCGGCCGATTTATGTCGGGCCGTCTGGTGATTTGTGTCGGGTTGTCTGGTGATTTGTGTTCGGTTGTCTGGTGATTTGTGTTCGGTTGTCTGGTGATTTGTGTTCCGACCACCCTCCGGTCTGAATAACCAATGCGTGGTGAGATTATTATCCTGGGAGTTTCGACACCTGTCAAATGATCGAAGGACATTTCTAACAAGGATGTAAACTGACTTTTTCGTTTAAGGGAGAGGAGCGTGTTGATGTGCGTGAAGGCGCACGTGTGCTTGCGCGTGTGCGTGCGCATGTGCATGCTGCGGAAGTAATCGATGAGATGGTTGGGGTTTTTTATCGTCTCCAAAATTTCCCAGTTATTTGAGAGTTCCTCTAGTAAATTTCACAGTTCTGGGAATAGTGCAAGTCTGTTAGGCACGTCTGTGTTTACGCTACCCAAACTAATTGTTTAGTACTCCTATCTAGTGAACAACTGTACTGCATATCCATAGTCTGAATTTGTGTACTCCATTTCGGGGGCCGAAGGGTATGATTGTAGCAAACCAAACGAACCAAACCAAACCAAACAAAACAAATATATGCATTGTTATCCTGAGGGTCTCATTTTGGGGTTCTAAATGTCCGGGAAATCGATATTTCAGCATCGGTCGTGCGCCGAATAATTATCGAGGATCTGATATAGCCGGCACGATTTATCAGGGGACCTGAGCCAACAGCCGAACTATATTTTTGGCGCACATATATGATTAGAGCGTCAATTCTTCACGCGTTGTCCGACTTGGAAAGGACCAAGTCAAGCTCAGACTAGTGTATTATGCTCAGTGAAAGGAACGAGAGGAAAAGCTAATCTTCATTCTCATTCATGGTATGCGCAAGGAACGCTACAATAGTTCCAACACTAGAAACGAGTGATTTCCAGTTTATTTTAAGGCACGGTCAAGATGCTGTAGAACGTAGAACTGAATGAAACCCAAGGTTTATTTGAGCTCCATATGTATATTATTATTATTATGCTATTATTCATGCCATATTTTTAAGTCTGTGCAAATTTTCCCCGACGAGGAGATGTGTATCGCTCGGCGCGGACTGTGCTGTAGTTTCCTGTGGTTTCCTGTGGTTTCCTGCGGTTTCATGTGGTTTCCTGTAGTTTCCTGTGGTTTCCTGTGGTTTCCTGTAGTTTCCTGTGGTTTCCTGTGATTTCCTGTGGTTTCATGTGGTTTCATGTGGTTTCCTGTGGTTTCATGTGGTTTCCTGTGGTTTCCTGTGGTTTCCTGTGGTCTCTTTTTTTTTTTGGTTTCCTGTGGTTTCCTGTGGTTTCCTGTGGTTTCATGTGGTTTCCTGTGGTTTCCTGTGGTTTCCTGTGGTTTCCTGTGG
Source organism: Imbricaverruca yamaguchii (assembly GCA_034440575.1). Taxonomy (NCBI): domain Eukaryota; kingdom Metazoa; phylum Arthropoda; class Thecostraca; family Neoverrucidae; genus Imbricaverruca; species Imbricaverruca yamaguchii. The sequence goes on from JAOTOL010001315.1 coordinate 251,792, forward strand.
TTTCCTGTGGTTTCATGTGGTTTCATGTGGTTTCCTGTGGTTTCATGTGGTTTCCTGTGGTTTCCTGTGGTCTCCTGCGGGAGGCCACGGTGATGTGATACTTTAGAAGGTGTTTCCATGCCGTGTGTGCGTGTGCGCAAATGTGCAATGGGTGTGTGCGGTCGGCGTCTGCCGTGTCGTGTACCGCCGCCAGGCTCCCATCGCAACACTGGACTAGCTTTGTGCGGTGATCTTCATCCATCGAGCTACGAGTTTCCTTGTTCCGCGTGGGTCTATCCGGATGTTCATTTGGGCTGATGCCAGTGTACAGCCAACCTTGGGTGGATGCCAGCTTGAATGATCAGCGTTCCGATACATGGGGACCTGATATGATCGTCAGGTTGAATGATGCAACACTGGACCTGAGCTACCCTTTTCCAAAAATGTTTAAAGATAGTCAACATGTTCTTTTCGGGGCCTTCCAACAACTTTTTCTCCGCAACTGAGCGAAACTAAAATTCAGGCTCCGATGTCCCTGCTCTCCTCACCGTCCCTCTTATCGGCGTCCCTCTCTCCTCACCGTCCCCCTCTCCTCACCGTCCCTCTCTCCTCACCGTCCTCTCTCCTCACCGTCCTCTCCTCACCGTCCCTCTCCTCACCGTCCCTCTCTCCTCACCGTCCCTCTTATCGGCGTCCCTCTCCTCATCGTCCCTCTTATCGGCTCTCCCTCACCTCCTCTCCTCCGTCCCTCTTATCGGCGTCCCTCCCTCACCGTCCCTCTCCTCATGTCCCTCTTATCGGCGTCTCTCTCCTCACCGTCCCTCTCCTCACCGTCCCCTCTCCTCACCGTCCCTCTCCTCCCGTCCCCCTCTCCTCACCGTCCCCCCTCACCGCCCCTCTCCTCACCGTCCCTCTCCTTACCGCCCCCTCTCCTCACCGTCCCCTCTCCTCCCGCCCTCTCTCCTCACCGCCCCTCTCTCCTCACCGCCCCTCTCCTCCCGTCCCTCTCTCCTCACCGTCCCTCTCCTCACCGTCCCTCTTATCGGCGTCCTCTCCTCACCGTCCCTCTTATCGGCGTCCCTTCCTCACCGTCCCTCTTATCGCGTCCCTCTCCTCACCGCCCCTCTCCTCACCGTCCCCTCTCCTCACCGTCCCCTCCTCACCGTCCCCCTCTCCTCACCGTCCCTCTCTCACCGTCCCCCTCTCCTCCGCCCCCCTTACCGTCCCCTCCTACCCCCTCTCCTCACCGTCCCTCTCTCCTCACCGTCCCTCTCTCCTCACCGTCCCTCTCTCCTCACCGTCCCTCTCTCCTCACCGTCCCTCTCTCCTCATCGTCCCTCTCTCCTACGATCTTATCATCACCGTCGGCAACTTCAACTCGAGCTGTATTTGCTGATTTATGCTCCTTCCCCAGCACCCATAGACAGGCTTTTGTGAAAAGAGCTTTGGGCCACGCACAATAGGCCAATGAACCTTCACATTGTGGCTCATATCACACAAAAATGGCATGGGCGCTGTATGACCGAGGCAGTCGATGCGCCCCTGAGCCCAAATAACCAACTAACACAAAAATGGCAGGGAAGTCCTTCACTCACACAATTCTTGGTACATGTGAAGAGCGGAGGGGCATCCGAAGATGTGGGATCTAGCCACTCCTGAAAAAGCTGATTCTTTCCATGCTCAGCGTGCTGTGTTAGTGGATATGGCGAAATGTGGCCGTGACCACCTGACCTATATCCTCACATCGAGTATTCAAACTTTGGACGGGAGACAATCGCATGGCCAACGTGTCCCTGAACACCAAGCTGCCAAGCCTTGACCAACGTGTCCCTGAACACCAAGCTGCCAAGCCTTGACCAACGCGTCCCTGAACACCAAGCTGTCAAGCCTTGACCAACGTGTCCCTGAACACCAAGCTGCCAAGCCTTGACCAACGCGTCCCTGAACACCAAGCTGCCAAACCTTGACCAACGTGTCCCTGAACACCAAGCTGCCAAGCCTTGACCAACGTGTCCCTGAACCAACGCGCCCTGGACAAGCTGCCAAGCCCTTGAACCAACGCGTCCCTGGACACCAAGCTGCCAACGTGCCCGAACCAAACCTGGCCAAGCCTTGACCAACGCGTCCCTGGACACCAAGCTGCCAAACCTTGACCAACGCGTCCCTGAACACCAAGCTGCCCCTGCCAAACCTTGGCCAACGCGTCCCTGAACACCAAGCTGCCGAACCTTGACCAACGCGTCCCTGACCACCAAGCTACCCCTGCCAAACCTTGGCCAACGCGTCCCTGAACACCAAGCTGCGAAGCCTTGACCAACGCGTCCATGAATACCAAGCTACCCCTGCCAAACATTGGCCAACGCGTCCCTGAATACCAAGCTACCCCTGCCAAAGGTATCCAACATTGATGCTTCACTCCTCCACAGTACCAAGCTGCCCATGTCAAACATTCAAGGTATCCAGCAGTTATGTTCCCTCTCGCATTGGACGTGAAACATCGGCAATTCTGGTGCCATGGCCGTTAAGATTTTCCGCCGCAACGGCCGCGCACGTGTCTGGTGTGCAATTGCGGCTGCTCCTTGGAAGCCGGTTGTGGTGTCGAACGGCTGCAGGCTGAGTCTGTTCGGCTACCGCTGCCTGTGTCTATTTCTGACGCCGAGCTGCTCGCATTTCTGACGATATTTCTGACGATGACGATATTTCTGACAGTGACGATATTTCTGACGATTTTATCCTCCGAATTGGACGATTTTAAAACTCCGATTGCTCCGAATTGGTTCTCTCCAAATCCGTGGTGGGGGGCGACGAGTATTGCGGTAAGTTGCCCTTCTCACAATCGAGAGGTGGCGCCATTGGCGTAAATGTGCACAAAGTGCGTCGTGGATCACCAAATAAACAAACAAACAATCGAGAGATTGTGGGTTCGCGTCTCGCCTGCCGCTCCTCTTCGCCCGCGACCAATCGGCGTGAGATATGGCGCACTACATGACTTAATGGTCGACGTGACGCAACACCAAAAACCACCACCATCATCTCCAAATCCGTGATTCCGGAACGGGAATCCGACCCTGGCCACGGTGAGTATGTGGGGAAGCGGAATTGCGATGGTATGTGCACTTGCCACGGCAGGGAGTGAGTGACCGCAGTGAATGGCGTCTAAAATGTAAGTGCCCACAATTTAGAAAACACAAAGAACACAAAGCAAAAGAAAACAAACAAAAAAAAACAAAGCCAGCAGCTTTGTCCTCGAAGACGGTGCTGTGCTGGAAGATTTCAGCTCTCATCGGAGGCGTCCGCCGTGATTGCGCGCAGTGTCGGTCATGAGCCTTTCCGCTCACGTTCATGGGGATATTTTGTTCGTCCTCGTGAATACGATGTCTCCCCGCGACTCAGCTCAGGGAAGCTTCTCTTGTGTGGCTCAGGCTCGCGATTCCCGCACGCGTCTGTCATCTGGCGGGAAGAATTTTAAGCTTAGGTGCGCCTAATGGACGAAAGGTGGCAGCAGTGTTGGCCGATTTCCTGTCGGCAAGGTAGAATCTGTTTGGAAGGTGGTATTACTCCCACAGTGCGCGATGAAGTATGAATGTGTGGTTCGGAGGAGTCAAATTATCAAGGGGTAGGGGATGAGAAATCCATGGAACCATGGGAGGGCTGAAGCCGATTGGGCTCACCAATGTGGTCCCGTGGGAAAATTGAATTCGGGGGAGGGAAAGGTTCCTCAAAATGTGCCAAGCCACACCTATGATGCGGGAGCTAGAGGCGGGAGTGTGGAGGGGGAGGGAGGGGGTTGTCTAGCGAGTCCTCATGCACGCAGATTTGATTGGCCTACACACAATGTAGGCCAATCGGCCACGATGTAGGCCGACCATTCACTTTATAGAGTGAATGGGCGGACGAGTGTACGCTTTACAGGACTCCGGCCAGCAACACGATTGTTCATGTAGATCAGAGGTCAGGAACTTGAGGGGTGGGCGGAGTTCATGGACCCTCATTTTTCGTTATCTGAACCATTAGCACTATGGTATAAAATGGCTGGCTTTTTCACATTTGGCTGGCTGCCTACGCTCCTTGATTGATTATTTGGGCTTAAGGGCGCATCAACTGCTACTGGTTATGTAGCGCCCATGCCCTACGCTCCTGATGTAGGCACAGCCCAATGGACCGCTGCTTGGTCCGACACCCCGTAGCAGCTACCTCCACCTCGAGGCACTTCGGGTCAAGAGAATACCCGAGATTCCACCGCCTGCGGGGTATGTGGCTTTATGCACCGAATATGAATTTTGTTTTCGTTAATTGTTACGGGCTGGGCTAAGCCTTTGCTTGCTAATGATCTCTTGTTTATTGGTTGGTTCACGACACACTTCATGCACATTCACGGCTAATGGCGCCGCCCATACTGTTTCGCGGTGGGCCGCGGGATCGGGAAATGTCCTGAGTGGCGCTAGAGTCGAACGCGGGATCTTTGGTACCCATAGCCCGACACCTTAACCACTCGGCCATCCCCGCCCCTTACTAATGATCTCAACATTGCACCCAGGCATAGGTGTTGGACAGTTTCTGTCTGGTGCATTCTTAGAATACTTTTGATTGCTTATTCATATTGCAAACTCACATGTTGCAGTAGCAATGCTCACGAGGCTCAACTCCACCCCGTCGGCTCGAGTCGCTCCACGGAAGGAGGGGGAAGGGTGTGTCCGAAGGTGCGCCACTGCCTTCAAAGAGGTGCCTCTGGAAGACAAATTATAGTGCGGGTGCTCTCTGGCCTTTCCTTGGGGACGAGGGGCGTGAGGGGAGGGTGCTCTCTACGAAGGTGCTTCTTCGCCCGCAACCAATCGGCGTGAGAGATTGGCAACACAACATAATTAAACAATATATGTTTTATAAAAAAAAAAAAAACAAACAAACTGGCCTTTCCTTCCAAAACCACGCATTTTCTCTCAGAAGGGTGCTTCTTGGTGACAAATTTGAGACGGGGGCGGGGTGGGGTGCACTCGAGTCTTTCCAGAGGGGCAACCGGCCGGGGATGCGCCACCTTGGGGGATGGGGTGGGGTGGGTGGGGGGTGGGGGTGGCACATGCCCTCAATGCCTCCTTGAATCTGCCCCTGGGCGCTAGACACCTAGTAATGCCATACAATATTCGCCCGAGTTCAGTGATAAGAAATAGGGTGGAATGCACCACTTTCTGAGCACTGAACAGACATCCTTTCCCATGAAGGATCGACATCGTGCTTGCTGATGTGTACTTATGAAGTATCCATGATTCGTTTCTGAGTATGTCTTCTATGAATATCATGATTATGTTTAACATTACGGATTGTGATACACACGCACCTCGTGACAATTCCAGATACAGAGATAATCTATGATGTCTGCTAAGCAGTGCCATCTGCTGTAGTATTGGCATCCGTATATTACGGTCCCACAAATTACAAGAAAAACATGCACTTATTACTTCACTATTGGTGCAAAGTTGAGTTTCGATGACTGAAATAACATTTTACTTAGCGTGCTTCTATGACACAATTTTTACATCCTTCATTTTCATTTTTACATCCTACATTTCAGCATCTCACAACTAACGAAAAACCATTATTCAAAGCTATTCCCACCTATCCTAGTGTATCACAAGTAGCTACCTGATTAACAATTCGCGAACACTCACTCCGGCGTCTCCAAGACGGAAGTATCCGCTATCCGCACGATTTCACCTCCCAACAGCTGCCGCGGTGAGCAACAGCCTTTGATGTACCGCCGCCGCTCGTGCTGCGAGACCTCGCGAGCTGAACTGTCTGACGTGAGGCTTGTTGCGTCCCCTGATTGGTCGGCGATCTCTTAAACTGGACGTGTGGTTTTCTGCTTCATTTGAGTGTGAAATGCGGGGCAGTTGACTGAGTGTTTGCATTCTGGATCAGTTTTTGTCTGCCTGTGATATATTTGAATCGATTAGTGCTTCATTTCAATGGTTTGCACTGCCAGTCGTAAGAAGATGATCTTTCCTTTCTTGAATTTGGAAGCTATTGCCGCATTACGCCGAAGGCGAAGTTACGAGCTTTATAGACATCGGCTCAAAATGTCGGTCGACGATGACTGGGAAGAACTGGACGCCGAAATCTGGGTATGTTTTTGTTTTATGATTTATATGGACACAATAATGGCTTTGCGCTGGCCTTTTCGAGAGTCAACGTGGTGCTAGGTTGTCTACCTCCCGCTTAATTCCGTCCGTCTGTCCGACGTGCACTGGTTTGTTCCAGGGTGGTCAAAAGCCGGATATATCTGCTCCATTTTAGTTGGGTTTAGTCAGTTATAACCAGTGGAGCCCGGTCTCCACTGGTCTAAACCACATGCACACGTGCCGTCGTATCGTGGCGAGAGCAGATAACACATGGCCTGTATTATTACATCGTCTTAACGATGCTGTTTTTGTTGCACCAGATTTGCATCGTAGCATTCCAGCTCTGCAAGGCAATTTGTGTTTCAAAAAGTGAGGTGTGAAGGTTGTATTTATAGAAATGCGTTTTTCTAGATAACCTGAGATAAAATCCACTTAGACAAATTTCAGTGTGTTGCCTTTGAAGTAGTATGCACTGCACGCATTAGTTTTTGGGCAATTATTTTCCATAGTTTTTGCATGCTATGTTTATGACGGCTTCAGGACAGGCCGAAGGATAGGAATTCTAATTGAAGAAAGTTAAAAGAAAGTAAAAAGAAGTCGAGTAGAACACGTCAAGACAACAAGAAGCCAACATATTTAATAGTTGAAATTGAAGGAAAAACAATGGGAAAAGTGAACTGGAAAGAATCCTGAAATATAAAAAAGGTAAAAGCAAACCAAAGTCGTACAGGGTATGCGAAGAGATGCTAGGAGGTGAGGGCCCCGAACGCCGAATGGCTTATGGGGACAGGAAGGAACCCAAGAAGCTAAAGGGCCATGGGGGAGGAGGTTGCAGGGACCCTGAAGAGCAGATGGGGCTCCAGAGAGTTCATGAGTTGGAAGGCCCCTGAAGGCCAAGAGCCCATGGGGCTCAAGAGGTGAAGAGTCCTGGAGGGTCCAATCAATTCAGCTGACTGGGCCCCTGGGAACCTCTCCTGGGAACCTCTGTGCCTCTCTAAGGGGCCCCTGAGTTGAGAATGGGCCTTGTGGGAGGAATTGATGGATCTTATGAGAAAGAAGCTGATGGCGCGCCTGTGAAGTGGAAGTGAAGTCCGGGGGGGGGGGTCCTGGGTTGAAATCTGAATAGACCCAGACATGGGCCGGTCAGTAAGTAGTGCACCCCGACAGTCTTCACGGGCTATTATTTTTATCCGTTCAGGGTTACTTATGGGCCCACGACTTGCCAATGGTAGATAGCACGGGCTAATGTGTCTCACCCCTCCCTTCATTGCGCCTTTGCTTACATTCATGTATTTCCCGAGGAAATGCTATCGAGTGAGCCGATGCAAAGTAGAGGCATCTTCTCTAAAGGGGAAGCTTTGAAGTGGAATTACTGTAGTTATTGCGTAATAAGTAAATATTGTGAAGTGATAACTACCGCATTTGTTACTAAATATTCGCATATTTTTGTCATCGAAATTCCTTTGAATTTCACTCTGATCCATTTCACTTTTATCCATATTATTTATATCCCTGCTTAGCTTTTTGCTAGTTAGCCTTTCCCTTTTGACTTCCTGTCCTTTTGGCTTGCTCGCTTTAACTTCTTATTTGTGCACTTTTTGCCCGTGTACCGAGGCTGCCATTTCCCGGTAGTTCGTGGTTGGCAGAAAGCTGGAGTGTATAATTCAGCCGTGTCCATGTGTGCGACGAGATCAACAGCACCAGGGGTAGAAAACGCCGAGACCATGGCTCCACCAGCTCGAGTCATGACTTTAGCTGGCTTAAGCGGAGGTGTATAAACTGTTTCATGGTAGGTGGGGAATGGGGGCAGTGTTAATTTTATTTCGTCAGGTGTGAGATGTCGAAGTTAGTTACTTGATCTTCAGGGCGCGTCGACGACTATGGCCATATTGTGCCCATGTCTTTCAGACCCAAATTTGAGCCAATGACCTACTTATGACTGTACCTTCGGCATTTGTGATTTCAGATTCATATGCTATGAAGTGTCATATTCGAGATAGCGAGAAAAGATACCTATGCTATAAACTAAAATTGTATACCATGTCACACAATAGGTAATTCATTTACCCGACATTGCATTGCGAAATGTTCGTGCATTACCGTCCAATATCGCGAGCACGAGCATGATACTTATGAACCAGATAGTGTTAGAAAGGAGGTACGCAGACTTCATAAGCACGCGTCACGAAACAGGATGTCGATACTTCTTGTAGAAGAATTCCATTTGAGTGTTCATAAGTTGGTATATTCCACCGTATTTCACGAATAATTTATCACTTGGGCGCTACATAACCATTCGCAGTTCATGCGCCCTTAAGCCCAAATAATCAATCAATAATTTATCACTGAGTGGAGGTCGTGGGGCAAAGACCATTTTGAAGTCGCCCATGTCCATGCAGCATCCACCAGGTTAGTATTGGAACCGGTCCCGGTGAACGCAGCTCCCCTCACTTCCCCGGCCCCTACACCGTGGTTTTGAGGGGCGCGCACGAACATGTGCTAACCGTGTGCCAAACCTAAACACGTAACCCTGTTTTGTCTATGCTAAAATGGAATACGATAAAGATTGACCGTTTTGTTACCACGTGGGTGAATGCTGGCAGCAAGTTTTTTTTCTCGTCCGGATGCATTACCGAGACCACCGTCTCAGTCCTGTATTGGTCATTCTCCATTGCCTCGTGCAATAGATTCCGGTGTCCCTCCCATTACTACTCGCGTGAAACAGGTTCCAGTGTCTCCCCTTACTTGTCCTTCGCTGTGCCTCAGTATAGCTGTCTTCCCATGGCCCCTGGTAACCCAGTATACCACCCTACTGACAGATCAAATATTTGTGTGGAGGCACTTACCAAGGGGTGCCAATGATCCGAACAACTGGAGAATGGTGGAGGTTCACTGGATTCTCCCCAAGGCAAAGCTGGTTTTTCATTTTGAATAGTGAATTTGGACAGGATGATCTTGTTTTAATCGTTTTTTTTCATCCCTCCCAATGTCATGGTTGAATTTGTACTTAGTAACCTGGGATGTGGAGAGGATAATTTTAGGCTAATCGAATACCGAGGATATTTTTCCTCAAACCTGTGACAGCAAAATCCCAGCTCGCAGTTTCCAATGAATCAGTAATTTATTTCATAGCAGTTCGTTGTCAAACAGCATCACTCAACCTCCAAATGAGAAAACAGCGAGGTGACAATTGTGTGGAGAAGATAACGTTGGGATGGGAAAATCCAAGAACAACATTTTCCACAACCACTGGTCCCAGCAGGGCCTGCTTTTATCCGCCAACTCCCCGGACTCCATTCATTCTGATGACCCGGAACGACTGTTGTTCCGCCGGTGCGTCGGCGGCCATTTTCCTCCTCCCCCGGGTGCCCGGGAACAAGGCGTCCGTGTCGGCCCCGGCGGCCCGGCTGATCCATCTCCTCGCTCAGCCGGCGGCGGGCGCGCGCAGGCGGGCGTCCCCCAGTCGGACGGCGGAGGCCCGCCTCGCGCTCCAGCGGCAGCGGCCTGCGACGGTGCGCGATGCTGGGACGGGCGCCGGCGCACCGTCCACAGCGCGGTGCGGTGCCGTGCGCCGCGGAAACTCGCGCGTGCCGAGCGCTCTGTGGAGAGGCGCCGGCCGCCCGGCCGGCCGTGCCCCTGGCTGCGCCCCTGGCGGCCGGTATGGATTTTGGCAGGGGTGTGCGGACTGCAGTCGGCCGACGCCGCGGCCGGGCCGGGCCGGGCTGCCGGACGGCGCGCGCCCGCCAAACTGCGGCCGCCGCCGTCAGCTCGCACCGCCTTCTCGGAACGGCCCGGCCCGCCCGTTGGCTGGCGTCGCGGGCGATGGGCGGCCATTTTTGCCGCATTTTCTTTTGTCTAGTTTCTTTGGCCAGTAATCCGGCCACAAGTAGGCATTTTTGCCGCCCCGGTAGCAATAGAATAGCAATAGAACCCTGGCTTAGCTTAGCTTTTGCTTAGCAATAGAACCCTGGCTCCTCAAGCCACCCCAGCAACAACTCGGATTAAATTTATTTAAAAAAGAAAAGAAAAAAGTACACAAAGTAAGTCCATGACGCCAGTGTACTCTAGAACGACGTATTCGTATTCCAAAACGGAATAGGTTTGTGGCATGGCATCAGTCGTGACAGGGGCCCGACACGTTCTACGACGCCCGCGAAACACGTGTACGTGGAGTTGCTACAGCTTGATGATTGAGGTCACTCTCGGATGCTGTGTTCCCCTCAACAAAGAGCATTCCTTCGCAGGGCGGATCCAAAAATATGGGATGGGGAGGGGAGCAAACAAAAAGGTTATCCTATTTCGAAGAAAGCATCGGGTTTGAACAGCGAACAGCCGTCGGATCTGTTGAAGACAGTATTTATTCTATGCTATTCTATACAGCTTGTATTTCTAGATTTCGAGAATATGTCATTTAGGTGCAAAATTACGCCGCAAATCGGTATGCCGGGGGGAGGGGGCCTAACCTAACCTAAACCGTCGGCCCCTTTGGATCCGCTAGCGCCCCCCCCCCAGGCGGTGCAGAGCCGCCTGTGACCATCCATAAACTTGTGAAAAGGAGACGCACAGAGGCAGTAGTTGCAAGGGATGGGACACGCGAATCCACCACGTAATCGTTTTATTCAAAACGGCAAGATCTACACAAACAAACTATTAATGTGCAGAGGATTCTGGGGGATTTTTTTTTTCACAGCATTTTTTATCAGTCAAGGTTGTTTCTGAGTTTGGTCTGCTCTCGATCATGTGACCTGTAGCGTTGTAGATGGGGTCTTGAAGGTACCGAAATCCCGAATTAGTTTAGAATTGTGCTTTTTGACAAAATACCGAGTGCAAGTTTCCATATGGTACATTTGTTCGGTTTGTTCAGGTTTATTGCGTTAAGAAAATTCCTAAGGTGCGTTACTAAATAATATGCTTCCAGTAAGTTGATATCTCGCTCTTCAGTGGTATTAAATCAACTGTATTTTTAACTGAAAACAATGTCAGTGAAATCGCAGTTCAGCAACTACGATGTATTAACAAAAATGTATATTTTAACTGAAAACATCTTCGTCGAAAATTACACCCATGCAATGTACCGCAAATCCTCCTCACACCGTCCACGTTACGTAAAGCTGTGCTTAGGCTCACCCTCCCACCAACCTCACCGTTCAGTTATTTCTGGAAGTTCCTGCACGAACTAGCTTCCAACAACTGAACTTGTGAACAAGTTGACCTGTGCTGTGACCTGTGCTGTGCTGACTGTGCTGTGACCTTGTGACACTGTGCTGTGACCTTGTGACCTGTGCTGTGCTGACTGTGCTGTGACCTTGTGACCTGTGCTGACTGGGCTGAGGGTCGCGAGGGGTGTCCCCGTTCACTGCCTGGGACGGTGCGCGCGGCGCCGTCTGGACCTCGTCACGGCTCGTGACAGCTGTGTCCTTCCCCTCCCCTCCCCTGCCCGCCCTGCCCGACAGCCCGGCCTTCCGCGCCAATTAAGCCCGCCACGGTGACGTCACACCGGTCTGCGACGATTCGTCGGCGGCGGCGGACCCGGCCTGGCGTCGGCCCCGCCGCGCGCCCGTCGGTGCCGACGCGGCCGGGCGGCCAGTGGCGCGTCGTCGGTGCGACCGTCCGCTCGCGCTGCCGTGTTGGACCGTGTGCAGAAGGCGCCGCCCTCGCTCGCCGAGCCGCCGCCACTGCTCGCTCTGCGGCACGCTTCGTCGCGGTCCGTCTGTCCGTCGTTCCGTCCGTGGGACCGGTCGGCTGTGGTTCGTGGCTCGCGCTCTGGGAGTGGTGATCTGCGTCCGACCGGCAGTCGGCTCCACGTCCCGCTCTGCACCCTCCTCCGCGCCCAGTTCCGCACCCTGCTCCACACTCGGCCCCGCACCCGTCGGCGCCAGCGCGGCGGGACCCGCCGGCACCCGACCCGCGAGACCATGTACGAAATCCCGACGCCGGAGGTGCCGTTCGACCCGACGGCGCTGGGGCAGGTCGGCCAGATGCCGCAGCTGGGCCAGTTCTACCAGCTGATGCCCGGGGTGCTGCCCTACCAGGTGAGAGGAGGTGTTCGGCTTCGATGTGGGGGAGGGGGTGCGACTGGGATTGATTCTGTCGCTGGCTATCGATCTCTGTGCGTTCTGTTATAGCGTTCTTTGCGCAGTAGGGTTGCTGTAGCGGAACAGACTACGCTGCGCGAGGAGTTTGCTGCAAGTCTTCTCCGGCGGGTTGGCGCCGAGTTCGGCCGTCGGGTTGATCGTATTCGGAGGTGGTGGAGGTGAAGAGCAAAGTGCTGGATCGTCGTGGAGTTCCGGCACAATTTCGACAGCTGAAGTTGCGTGATTTGGGCGGCAAATCTCTGTGCGCGTCGGTCGGTTGCGGGTCTACGGTACCCAGCCGTTGTTTGTTTCTTTGTTTGTTTATCGGGTGTTTCTCGACACATTGCATGCACACGCACCGCTAATAGCGCCGCCCGCGCTGTTTCGCCGGTGGGCCGCGCGATTGGGAAATGTCCCGAGCGGTGCGAGTGTTGAAACCCAGCCGGTGGAGAGCTGCGAACCAGAGACCATCTGCACGAGCACGAGCACACCGGGTGGTGCCTCCCGCTCATTCTGCTGTTATGCTTCCGTTTTCTCTTTAGAGGCGAACGCCGGATTATGCCGTGCCCAATGTTAATCAGTATCGGTGACTAGGCCTGGTCTGACCTGACCTGACCTGACCTGACCTGACTTGGCTTCACCTTCCCGCCAAATTAAGATAATCAGCTGGGGAGTGGTACATGTTACGCAGGGAGGGCGGCATCATATTAATGGTAGCATGGATTGTATGGGCGACCGAACACATACGATAGACAAATCAGGTCCTTGCGATTACATTTACCCAGAGATGTTACTCGCTGAGACATGGATGCTCTTGGGATTGCTAGAGAACTGCGGCTCCTGCCGACCGATTGAGAAGTGCAGAGGAGGTCTGAAAGTCGGTCTGAGAACTGTTCCGTGGCTGGTTTCCCGCACCAGATTCAGCCTCGCCCTGTCCACGTGAAAGTCGGTCGGCGATTTGAAAACCGGAAGACAAGTTGCGCCTAGGTGGCGTGTCACAGCAATATTTCGAAGTTCCGTACAACGTATGTGGTGGTTTGTGAGCTAGTTAGTGGCTTCTAATAGCGCGCGAAGTTGTTTTGTTTTGCTCCAACTACTGATGTATCATCGCGAAATGGATTAGTATCCCTCCGCAATATGGTTATTGCTGATAATTATTGAATATTCATTCGTAAATCTCGCGTTAAATCGTGATTATCTGCGGCCATTATACTCTAAAACCCAAGTCGCCAGCCAATCGAATGGTACACCTTAGGCATGCCCTGACCTGCCCGAATACTCATAATCGTTGTATTATTCAAATGCACCTCCACTTCAGGATCTCCTGGGGCGTTGCCACGTCTCCGGTGCAGGTGAAGCTCGGTGATGAGTAGCTACCGTCGCTGGCAACGCTTCCGTGCGAGCAAGCGGCAGGATTTCGTGACGTCACGGAAACTGTACGCGACTTTCGGCCGGATGGCTTTACCTCTGATGATGTGGCCGCCACCGTGCCCAGTCAGTTCCATGCCCAGCCGCCAGGCGGCTCTGCCGTCTCGTCTGCGGCAGTGATGCGATGCGCGCCGCGACCGCCCTACTTCCGGCCGCCGGTCGGTTCATTAGAGCCTGGCGGCTGGATTGATGACGTCCGTGGTCGGTCGCGGGCGGCGTGCACGCGCCGCGTGCGACAATTGCTGGCTCGCGGATGTCCTCCGAGAGCGGGCTCGACTGGTCGCCACGGGGCGGGCGACGCTCTTCCCGGAAGCGAAGACCTCTTCACATTCGGGGAGAAGGACGAGTCGCGTCTCCTCCGGGTGACGTTAGTGCTCTGTTACTAAGGGGAGTTGTGTTGGGCATGGCGCAGGGATGCTGGCCATGATTATTCCTAATGACGGCAGTATAATAATTCGCTGGATGGTGGCGTATTTTGTGGCGCTTCCGTCGTCCGTACATAGTGGCTGGCGATGACTATACTCTTGAGGAGCAGTGCCCCCTCCCTATTGCTGGCTTTGCGCCACCCCATCCAAATAATTTCATCTTGTATCATGGGACCCTTGTGTAGTATGCCTCGCAATCAATTTTGTTTCCCGTATTGCTTTCACGCATTTTACTCCCCCAAACAATTTTAATAAATCAACACGTGACGGTGGAGTGACGGTGGAGCCCCAGCTGAATCCGCATCGGAGACTCGAGCTGTCCTGAGCGAGTCCGGCCTGACACCAATGTGTTGACAGGAGGGTGACGCTTGTGGAGCTGCCAAACCGCCAAAATTGCAGCCGGCACGTGCGTTTCCCCTTGGTTTTATGTCCTGTGGAGCTGGGTGACCCTATCCGTCCAGCTGCGCCCCCGGCACGGGTTTTCGGCAAGATCCTGCGCGCCGCCCGCGGATTACTTCATATCGAGCTCAACGTTCGGGAACATCCACGGGAAATGAATTTGTGGGGAAGGTCATGTTTACAAGGGATCAACGAACACCTATGAGCATTCCTGATATGTGTGAATTTGTGTGAATTTGGGCGCAGGAGGTGGTGTCGCTGTCTTCTTGTGCGGTCGCAACAAAAGCGCGGAACAGGCATTACGGTAGTCTCACGCGTGACATGTGGTCTCACGACGACGGACTCACGACACATCTGTCGGCTGCTTTTTGTGCCTAATTCATCCTGCGTGCTCGTATTGCCTGACTCGGCTTGGCACCGCGCGGGTTTCCGAGTCCGTGATTACTCCCAATGACGGCAGTATAATAATTCACTGGATGGTAGCGTACTTTTTGTCGCTTCCGCCGTCCGTGCACAGTTCGTACCTACACATTTCGTGCGTGCACAGTTCATACGTGCACAGTTCGTACGTGCACAGTTGGTACGTGCACGGTTCGTACGTACACGGTTCGTTCGTGGATTCAGAGTCACCACGTCCAGAAGTGCGCGCACCCCGTATGTCGTGCACACACAGCGCGCGGTGTTGGGTGCCGCCGCCGGGCCGACACTGCGCGTGATGCAATGTTTGCCGCCGGTGTCGTGTCGGCTCGCCGACGGGGCCACATAATCGATGTCCGAGGGCGTCCAGTGGTGGCAGATGATGGTGGCAGCGGTAGACGTCCGGCGGTGTCCACCGGGCTGCTGCAGAGCGCTGGCAAGCAGGGTGATGCCCAAACAACCGACTGATGTTAAAAAATATATGGATATGCCTGTTTCTGAATTGCTGTCTGTGATTTTTGTTGGTTGTTTGATGGTGATGGTGATGTCAGGAGTGTATCTGCAGTCTTGGGCAAATGGGCAGTACTGTTGCCAGAAACCGTAAGCGCCTCTAAAGACTCATCTCAGTCACAGCCTGCAGCAAACAGTACAAATGGCACTTAATGGTGTCCAAATGAATAATGATGTTAAAAAACAATTGTCATTAAGTGTGGCCCCGCTAAAATTTCGGAAATTCGGAGCACTGATGCACGGTAACAACTCGTAGCGCAGTCCGAACCACGCGATCTTCTTTCGTGATGGCGGCAACGGAGAGCACGCCATGCGGGATGTCGACCCTCTGCCCATCCACACAGACCAGTAGACCAGTGGGGCACATCGACCCTCTGCCTCTCCATACAGACCAGTGGGGCAAATCGACCCTCTGCCCATCCATACAGACGGGTGGGGAACATCGACCCTCTGTCCATCCACACAGACGGGTGGGGCAAATCGACCCTCTGCCCATCCACACAGACCAGTGGGGCACATCGACCCTCTGCCCATCCACACGGACCAGTGGGGCACATCGCCCCTCTGTCCATCCACACAGACCAGTAGAGTGGGGCACATCGACCCTCTGCCCATCCACACAGACCAGTGGGGCACGTCGACCCTCTGCCCATCCATACAGACCAATGGGGCACGTCGACCCTGTGCCCATTCACACAGACCAGTGGTGCGCACCTGCAGTCACGGTATAGCCGTACTTGTGTTCATGATGTTTTGTGTTGTTTCAGGTAGGTGAAGGTGTACCCGAGTCCGGCGGTGGTGCCCTTCTTTGCCGTGAGTAACCACGTGCCCGTTTGCCGCGGCTAACCACGTGCCAATCTGCCGTGAGAGCCACGCGCGGATTTTGCTCGCTGGTGTCGCACAGCACCTTTAATCCGGGACGTTTTTGTTTTTGGTGTGGAACTCAAGTTGAACGTGACATTAAGACAACCCCTGGTATTTTGCAGTTATTACTAATGTATTAGGTTGAGCCGCTACAAGCCAACGATGGCCCGCTTGACACCAGGTTAAACAGCATTGGGCTGCAAAGCTATATCAACATCAGAATATGTGAGTAATATAATCAAACTGGTTTAATAGCTCATGAGAAACACGAGTATAACATATATCTTTTTTAATTCCAAGCGACATTCCAAATACACGAATGACAAGCTTACCATGGGCGCTAAATGACCTTGTAGTCGGCGCGCCCTTAAGCCCAAATAATCAATCAATGACAAGCTTACCAGTGGAATGTACCAGCAGCTCCTCTCGCGGCATGGTAATCGCACTGTGCTGCCGCCTTCCTCCACGTAGGACGGATGCACATCGTGCTCCCGAAGCCGACTCTCCATGTGCGACGACGGCAGCCCGGGAACGAGCGCCGACTGCGGCGGTGGCTTCTGGCAGGCTGTTTGTCGTCAGCTGTTTGTCGTTCACGACATCTTCTGTCGAGTAACGAGTGCCGCCAGTCTGTGACACGCACGGGTCCGCCCAGGCGGAACAGCAGCTGTGGACTGTCGCCAGCGTCGAGGCGTTAAACGGAGCAACTGCACCGCCAGCAACTGCCCTGTTGGAGAGCGTGCAGGCCGTGAGATCCGGAGATTCCGGAGATTCTGTCATCCTGCGTACGCTTCCGTACGGCGGCGATAATCACTGTAGACAGATTTGTTTGTTTATTGGGTGGTTCACGACACACTTTATGCACATTCACGGCTAATGGCGCGCCCACACTGTTTCGCCGGTGGGCCTCATGCTTGGGAAATGTCCTGAGTGGCGCTTGTGTCGAACCCGGGACCTATGGTGCCCGTAGCCCGATACCTTAACTACTCGGCCATCCCCGTCCCACTGCAGACAGATTAGTCAGATTGACAGACATATAAGATGAGATACCGCCGGTGCGATGCGGATGATCTCCGCCACCGTACCGACAGGGTCGAGGCGGATAAAATCCTCCACTGTGCCCCCAGTCTCGAGGCGTATTGACACCGCGTACAGATCAACTTGCTCCCAGACTGCTCGGCCACTGTGCCGCAGTGTCGGGGCGGATAAAGTCCTCCACTGTACTGCAGCGTCAAGGCGTATAGACACCGCCTCTGCACTGCAGCGTCGAGGCGTATAGACACGGCCTCTATACTGCAGTGTCGAGGCGTATAGACACCGCCTCTGTACTGCAGCGTCGAGGCGTATAGACACCGCCTCTGTACTGCAGTGTCGAGGCGTATAGACACCGCCTCTGTACTGCAGCGTCGAGGCGTATAGACACCGCCTCTGTACTGCAGCGTCGAGGCGTATAGGCACCGCCTCTGTACTGCAGCGTCGAGGCGTATAGACACCGCCTCTGTACTGCAGCGTCGAGGCGTATAGACACCGCCTCTGCACTGCAGCGTCGAGGCGTATAGACACCGCCTCTGTACTGCAGCGTCGAGGCGGATAGACACCGCCTCTGTACTGCAGCGTCGAGGCGTATAGACACCGCCTCTGTACTGCAGCGTCGAGGCGTATAGACACCGCCTCTGTACTGCAGCGTCGAGGCGTATAGACACCGCCTCTGTACTGCAGCGTCGAGGCGTATAGACACCGCCTCTGTACTGCAGTGTCGAGGCGTATAGACACCGCCTCTGTACTGCAGCGTCGAGGCGTATAGACACCGCCTCTGTACTGCAGCGTCGAGGCGGATAAGGTCCTCCACTGTACCGCAGCGTTGAGTGAGATAAACACCGCCCGGTATGCGGGCCACGCACGACATGCGATCCGGTTTTGCGGGGAATGACTCCAGCCACTACCGTATTGGAGAGATCATGTCATCCGCGCTGACAGCTTTCGGAGTTTCTGTAATCTTGCCTGCGCTTCCTGGGCCCGCACGGCGGCAATCGTTTCTGGAGACAGGTAGGCCACTGTATCTTGCGCGGAAAACCTTCAGTGCTATTGCTAATTTTATGGAAGCTATATATCGTTCGCGATAAGCTTGAGTGCAGTTTCGAATTTTATCGCGAGGCAAGTTGCAAATCGTTTGTGGAAAACTGGAGCGTTGTTCCAACATGGGCACGAGGTAAGTGCACATGGTTTGCGAAAAATTTGAGCGTTTTCCCGAGTTCAAATTTTGTCCGGTGGGGAGGCGGAGGAGATAATTTTGTGTTTGATTGAGAAAACTTCAGGTGTGAACAGGATTTGAACGTTCGTGGGTCCGTTTGGGGCAATATTTTCCATAGAAGTGTTTTAGATTTCGAAAAATTTCCTTCTAATACAAAAATTCGGAAACCTTTTGACCACAACCACAACACCACAAAACCACGACCTTTTGAAGTAGGCGCCCCCTCCCCCAGATCGGGCCGTGCGTGCGGACCAGACAGCCGGCGCGCTGCTCGGCCGTCCGACACGGGTGTGGCGGCCGGCCGCCCAGCCGCCGTCCGGTCAGCATGCGCGGCACGATCGGCCGCCTTCAGCCAATGGCGGCCACTCGCCGCCCCCAGGGCCCCGGTCGGCCCCGGCAACGGCCGGCGCTACTGCCCGCGTCTGGCCGTGCTGTCGTCCGCCGCGGCGATAATTCGGTCGTCGTGATGCCGCCGTCCTGAGGAAGGGGTGGCTTTTTTGGGGGGGCTGGCGTGTGGAGTGCGTAGTGTTATGATGGTGAACTTCGTGCAGCGTGGTAATGGTCGCTGGTCGACTGGATCAAGGTCGCTGAGCATGAAGCGGGATCATGCTATTTTGTGGCATTATTTGGTTTGGCACTTTTGAGTGCGGCTAAAATACTACTTCTGTTTGCAAATGCCCAGACAATTTCTACAGCAATCTGCGGTTTTGATTTAGCACAGCTGCCGAGTGTGAGAACCGCCAGCCCTACGTTTGTGCGATATTGCGTCCGTTTTGCCGCACGTGTGAAGTATATCTCTGACACCTCCGAACAGCCGAACCCAGTGTAATCGAGTGGACGGGTTCGCGACAGGCTCGGATCGTGAGAGAGCGCATTCTTGCTATCGCCGGAACGAGAGATCTAGCTGAGATGAGGTCGGATAGTAGGATAGTTTGATGATTTGGTGGTCTGATCGCCTGATCGCCTGATGGTCTGATCGCCTGATCGTCTCTGATCGCCTGATCGCCTGATCGTCTGATCGCCTGATCGTCTGATGGTCGGCTGGTCGGATGGTCGAATGGTCAGATGGTCTAGTCTGGTACATTTTAGTTTAGTCTAGTTCATGTCCGTATGGTCTTCCAGTCTGATGTAGTCTAGTCTAGTATAATTTAGTATAGTCTGGTTTAGTGTAATCTAGTCTAGTTCAGCCTAGTTTAGTCTAGTCTAGTTTGATCTATTCTAGTCTGTTTTAATCTAGTCCCATCTAGTCTGGCCTGGTCTGGTCTGGTCCCGTCTGGTCTGGTCTGGTCTGGTCTGGTCTGGTTTGGTCTGACCTGGTCTGGTCTGGTCTGGTCTGGTCTGGCATGGCCTGGTCTGGTCTGGTCTGGTCTGGTCTGGTAGTTGTCGCCAGCCGGCCGGCGGCCGTCCTCAGGCTGCCGCCGCTGCCGGGGGATGACAGCAGCGGCCAGGGTATTGATCGGGGTGTTGTGCTGGCGCCGGCGGGGGACGCGCTGGCAAGTGCGGCACTGCACTGGGGGTACCGACCGTCCTCTGACGATGCCCCCTCTCCGGCGGGGCTGACCTGCGACACTGGTGTGGCACGTGCAGCCGTGTGTCGCACGCGATCTGGACGCCATTTTGTGTGCTGAAGATTGCTGCCAGAATTTGGCGATTACAATTTTCGAACTGGTATTTAGGAAGTTGTAGTTTTGTTTTAGGAAGGTATAGTTTTAACATTTAAAGTTTTGCCTCTGATCCATAGTTTTTGTCCAAGAAACCATGTTTTTTTTTTGGTGTTCCAGGCTTTGATTGGATAATCATCGGCTAAATAAAAAAAAAACGGTTTGTGTACTTTTTTATTTGCATCAGTTGTATGCGCCAGTATCAAGGGCCATTGGCAGTATTGAACTAGTCGATACAAGAGAAGGACAATATCATGGACAATAGATGGACAATATGGCTGCCGTGCCGCTGGACAGTATGGCTGCCGTGCCGCTGGACAGTATGGCTGCCGTGCCGCTGGACAATATGGCTGCCGTGCCGCTGGACAGTATGGCTGCCGTGCCGCTGGACAGTATGGCTGCCGTGCCGCTGGACAGTATGGCTGCCGTGCCGCTGGACAATATGGCTGCCGTGCCGCTGGACAGTATGGCTGCCGTGCCGCTGGACAGTATGGCTGCCGTGCCGCTGGACAGTATGGCTGCCGTGCCGCTGCAGTATGGCTGCCGTGCCGCTGGACAGTATGGCTGCCGTGCCGCTGGACAGTATGGCTGCCGTGCCGCTGGACAGTATGGCTGCCGTGCCGCTGGACAGTATGGCTGCCGTGCCGCTGGACAGTATGGCTGCCGTGCCGCTGGACAGTATGGCTGCCGTGCCGCTGGACAGTATGGCTGCCGTGCCGCCGTGCCGCTGGACAATATGGCTGCCGTGCCGCTGGACAGTATGGCTGCCGTGCGTGGAGTATGGCTGCCGTGCCGCTGGACAATATGGCTGCCGTGCCGCTGGACAGTATGGCTGCCGTGCCGCTGGACAGTATGGCTGCCGTGCCGCTGGACAGTGACTCCCATGCCGCTGGAGGAGGATCGAGCGCAATACCTTCGTCGGCAGCCAACGATGGTGGTGGCGCGATGACCGCTACACGGGGTGCCTGAGTGCAGCGCCGCCTATACTGCCGCCGGGCGAACCAGCGCGGTAAGCGCCATCTCTGCCGCCGCGAGGTGACCCGGCGTGGGCGTACTCCTGTTTTATTTTGCATTTTGCGCCTATAACAAAGATTGTGACCACCTGCTTCAGAAAAGACTTCGTGGTCAAAGATGCACATCTTCTTGGCTGTTGTCTTCAGTAGGAATTGAAGTGGAAGTGCAACAGACAACAGACAAACTCGCTAGGTCCAGCGAGTTTGTACAGTCCGGGGCCCCTTCATGTGCTTAGAGGCTATTTATGTAGCACCAGGAACCCTCCGCTTTGGCCTGGAGCGTCTCCGTAGCCAGGAGACCTGTTCGACAGCGCGAGGTACGCCGATCCAGTGGCTCTGCACTTCCAGGCTGGGGAAGCGAAGGTCCCCTCCCGTCAGCCTCGGGACCTTCGTTCACTGCTCAAGACACTCCGTACGGCTGGAGGGCCCTCTTTCAACAGATTGGGCCCTCTGGATCACGCTGCTTCGGCCCCTTCCGTCGGTCCAGGGCCCCTTCATACCGGCTTTGGGCCCTCAGACGGGCTTTGGGCCCTCAGACGGCTTTGGGCCCTCAGACGGGCTTTGGGCCCTCAGACGGGCTTTGGACCCTCAGGCGGTACAAGGCTCTCCTGCGGCAAGTGGTCCTCATAGTTAGTCGGCGCAGGGTCCTTCCTTTGCGATCCAAGACCTCCTGTGTCGGGGCCGTGGGCCTTCTTTCAACAGCCTGGCCCATCCATCGGGCCAAATTCCCTTCATTGTCCTAGGGCCGTCTTTGACGACCCTGGGCCTTTTACGGAAGGCCGTAGGCTCTCTAATATATATATTTTTTTAAAGCATGGGTCCTCTATCAGATCAAGGGCCGTTTCTTCGGCGTGGCCCCGTCGTCAGCGCAATGGCCTTTCATATTGGCTCGGGCCCTCTCCGTCAGCCCGGAGCCTTTCCAACGACCCGGTCCCCCTCTATCGACCTGGAAGCTCTTAACGTTGGCTGAACGCAAAGCCTTCAACATATTCCCGAAGACACTCTCCATTGGCTCGGGGCCCTCTTCATTGGCCTTGAGACCCTTTACGCTGTCCCAGGGGCCCTTCATGTCGGCCCTGGGCCCTTCACTTTACCCTGGACCCTTCATGACGACGCCTTGGGTCACCTAAAGGGCCCTTCCGACCCTCCGATAGGAGGGGGGGGGCATTCGTCCCTTTGGCTACGCCACTGCATCTGTAGGTCTAGCACTAAATCATCTTAAAAGCTTTGTGTGTGGCACGCCATTGAGTGGAGCGGCAAGCACTGAGCCACTCAGCCACTCAGCCACTCAGCCACTCAGCCACTCAGCCAGCCGGTGAGAGCGGCGCACCAGGCGTACCCTTGCCGCTTGCGTGCTGTTATGGGTGCAATATAACCCAATGGGGTTGACGCACCCTAAAACCCCAATAATCATCACCGCTTGCGTGCGGTGTATGGTGTGCGGTGTGGGGTGTGGGGTGTGCGGTGTGGTGTGCGGTGTGGGGGTGTGCGGAGATGTGGGGGTGTGCGGAGATGTGGGTCTGCGCGCCATCGGCTATCGTCTGAGCAGGGCACCATGGGCGCTGTACGACCAACGCAGTCGATGCGCCCGTGAGCCCAAATAGCCAACCTGAGCAGAGCACCAGACGGCGGACCGCTCTCGGATCAGGCGCGCTGCCGGCCGTTGGGCGGGTCTCGCGCGACAGCTCCATTTCCCCGCTCTTGATCAGCGGCAGGACCTCGGCCACCAGCCGACCTCCGCGGGCTTGATCGAATTAGACCGCGCCGCGCTCCACGTTAGACTGCGCCGCGCTCCACGTTAGACCGCGCCGCGCTCCACATTAGACTGCGCCGCGCTCCACGTTAGACCGCGTCGCGCTCCACGTTAGACCGCTCCACGTCAGACCGCTCCACGTTAGATCGCGCCGCACTACACGACCGGCTCTGTGGAACGCCCGACGTGAAGTCGTTTTGAGCCTTAACTGGCTCACTTTGTGGGGAAAATGGACTCTGTTGGAATGGTTGTAGACGGGCTGGAGCAGCGTCAGGACCCGACCAGTGTCGGGGATGTAGCGCGTGGGGGGGCTCCCACCAGTGGTCCTGCCCCTCCCTGTGCCGGAGATGGAGTGCGTGAGGAAAGCTATCTGCTCGGTTTCGTCTGGTTGCTGATGTAGATGGTGCAAAGTCCATCGGTGTCAATTTAGCAGTTGATTTAGCAACAGTTGATCACTTTAGCGGTGTGGATGAGGCCGTGTTTTCCTGCAGCCCATGGATGCGGGCGTGATGTCCCGATCTGTTATCTGTGCACTGCATAGTCATGGATGTGCACTGCACTGTGTGAACTGAAGATTTTTTAAACCCCCACTGTGGGCTATTGTGTTCTCCATACGCTACAGTCTATTCACACTTTCGGAATGGGAAGGAACATGCTGGATGCTTTTACGATGACTCTGTGGTTTTGTATGGGCGCTAAATGATGAAACATGGTCGACGCGCCATCAAATGGCAATAGCCCACCATCTGTGGCTTCAGTCAGCGTCTTCTCAGGTTTCCCTTGTGGGTGCAAATACCGTCTGTCACAACCGGCGGGCTTCATGATACATAACGGGCTTTGGGATGCATGCTGGGATTTAGGATACGTACCGGGCTTCCAGCCGGTCTTCTGTAGTTGCATTGCGAAATGAACAAAGACGAAGTCAAAGATGAAGATGAAGGCCTCTGGCGTTTTTCAAATGCCCCCGGGACGCTCGGTGGTCGTCGCACAAAAAGTCGAGCTTGGCACCGCTCTGGCGACCTACCCAAGTTGTGCCGTTGTAGCGGAGCTTAGGCGCTCCAGAGAACGCTCGTATGAGAGTCAATATTGAGCCAGCAACTTTGTATTTGTATTTCCGATAAATGCGCTGCAAACTAGCACAGGAACTCTCCAGGAGCTTTCCTGGAGCTCTCTCCGGGGGTGGGACACATCCTGTGTTCAGGCTCCACTCCTGTGCGCGGTTTGTATGCGGGTTCATGGACGCCTGGGGACGAGTGGTCTAGGGGTATGTTGCTCATCTCATAATCGAAAGATTGTGGGTTCGAGTCTCACCTGTCGCTACTCTTCGCCCGCGACCAATCGGCGTGAGAGATCGGCGACGCTACATGACTCAACGGTCGACGTGTCGTAAAAACAATAACCACCGGTTCATGGACGCCTCGACTGCAGTGGCCAAGCAGCGCCCTGTATCGAGGCTCCACTCCTGTATGCGGGTTCTTGGGCGCCACGTGACCAATGTAGTCGATGCGCCTTAAAGCCCTAATAACTAACTGTATGTGGGTTCAGGGACGCCCCGACTGCAGCGGCCAAGCAGCGCCTTGTATCCAGGCTCCTCTCCACTCCTGTATGCGGGTTCAGGGACGCCTCAACTGCAGCGGCCAAGCAGCGCCCTGTATCCAGGCTCCTCTCCTGTATGCGGGTTCAGGGACGCCTGTGGTCAAGGGTTTAGGGGCGCCTGTGGTTTAGGGGTGCCTCGACTGCAGTGGCCAAGCAGCGCCTTGCATCCAGGCTCCGGAAATGAATCGTATCCGCTCACCGAAGCGTAGGAATTCCGAACGAAAAACAACGTATCTGCTGTGTCCGACAAGTTCTACTCTTGTTGCTGGCGCGCACACGTTGTGTTCGCAGTACGCGATAATGTTGTGCCCCTCGCAATGATGCGAGAGAGGTCGATTTGACCCCCAACTGGCGTTCGGTCTGAGCGAGATGGGGAGATGTGGTGAACGGCATGATGTAGCTACATCGTTCAACTTGTGGAGTTCCGCGAAGTATCAATCCTGGTCGAAGCGCCCTAATGTCCAAACTTGTGTTCTTTGAAGTTCTTTGAAGTTCTTTGAAACGTTCCCCTATATATTGGTTGACCTTCCAGGTCAGGTCAGACAGGTGAGTGAGGTGCCATGCAGTTACCAGTCTTTGTCGTAGTTTCCCATCGTAGTTTCCCGATACTGGACGTAAGACAAAAGCAATTTCTCGTTTCACCATTGGTGTACGCAAACTGAAGACTCAGTCTGGCAGATGACACGTGCAGAGGTCAGTGCCAACTTATCCGGTCAAGATCAACTACCCGGAAATGTGTGATGAGCTGTTAAGAATCACACTAGTCAAATCAGATAACACTCATAGAAAGGTAATGGGTGCCACCAAAGTAAAACCATCCTTTCCTGAGACATTTGCGAAGGAAGAATTCGAATTTGCTTCAAAGGTCCTCCCCAAAGAAAAAGTCTGAGGAGAAACAACATTTGCAAGCCATTTGCAACATTTCTGGAGTTTAATCACATCACAAATAGGCCTGTGAAAATATTGCTGATTTTGCCATTTTTACTCCGTAGCAGTTCACATTTGAGCCTCGAGATCGCCAGGATACATGCACCTTCGCAATATTTCAGATCATAGTGGCCTGATCTGATATTTAATTGAAACCAGGCAGACTATTAGAGGAACTATTTTTCCCCCTGCATATATTTATTCCGTGTTTAAGATTCATCAGTAACTAAGCTTATCACAAGCACGCACTTCCTATTGTAAGCTTTCATTTGACCTAGGAACCTAACCTGTGATAACAGTTTGCATTTTATTCGACCATTGGTCAGTACTATCATTTTCCGGGCCATAACACGTGTTAAAGTGCTGAGAAGGCCCACTGTGAAGTGATAATTTTCTGCATATAGAATATTGTCCAGTCAAAGAAATTTTCCTCTCGTTTCATCATTTACGCATGGTGATGCTCGACAATGAACTGCTCTGCGATAGTGTTCACATTTCACTGGAAAATAGAAACTGAGATTCTGATATCACGGCTTTGAAGGAAAATATCCTCTCCGAATTTGATTACCGGTATATATTCTTCCATATCAGTGATAAACTGTGTGCGGAATAGGGTGGAGTATGTCACTTTCTGAACATCGAATCCAAGCCGTTCCACCCAAAAATCATTGCCGTGCCACTCGGTGAGTGTTCAGGAAATGTTAATGCCGCATTTGTAACGGTATCTCACTTATGAGTAATTGGTTATGCTCACAATTACACGTTGTGATGCACGAACATCTCGTAGCACGAGGGATTCCGAACAAGGGATTGATCATATGAGATGGTATGTTCTACAATGCCAGTCGATTATACGATGCGACCTGTTCTACAGTGCCAGTCGATATTATGGGTTTTGTTATCGTTATCACTAACATGGGTATCCTTATATTAGGTATATTTAACAAATGAAGAGGTATGCCAAGCATGCTGATGGGCATCAATTTGAAATTGAAGGAGAGCATACGAGTGTACGACGGGAGAGTGTACGGCGTTGTTACCATGACGAATTTCTGCTTCCTACTGTGCCTGTTTCGACATCTCGCACCTGACGAAAAGCTATTACTTTGGCATCGCCACATCTAGGCGCGGTCACTTTGTGGGGAAAATGGACTCTGTTGGAATGGTTGTAGACGGGCTGGAGCAGCGTCGGGACCCGACCAGTGTGGTTCAGCCCCGCCTTGTGTCGGGGATGTAGCGCGTGGGGGATCCCACCAGTGGTCCTGCCCCTCCCTGTGCCGGAGATGTAGTGCGTGAGGAAAGCAACCTGCTCGGTTTCGTCTGGTTGCTGATGTAGATGGTGCAAGGCAGATGCGAAAAGCTATTACTTTGGCATCGCCACATCGCTGTGCGGTCGCGGTATTATGTCCGTCGGGCTGTCGTCTCCTGGCCGGAAGGTCGTCTGTTCGACACGCGGCTCCGGCCGACCTTAGCGCGCTGTGTCAGTCGGCGCGAGCGGCCCGGGTCGACCGGGTGGCTGTCCGGGCGTCATGTCCCGGCCGACCAGCCAGCCCACCCGTCGGCCGAGGCTCCAGCCGGTGGGGAGGACTCCGCCGGACTCGGCGGACGTACCCGGGATCTTGCATGGGACGAATTGCTCTACGAGGAAAATAAGTCCAAATGCAACGCGATCGATGCGAGTGACTGAGAGAACCCAACGCCGATGCATTTTTCGTTATTAGTTGGATTTGCTTTTCCGCGTAGTTTTCACCGGTCATGTTTACACATCTGTTCTGTTCGAGAGTCGCTCCGGATCGGCCGCCAGTTTTCAGCTGCGCTGTTTGTTCAGTTGGCGCGTCGACGGAACTGCTCGTTCAGAACGCCTTTGGGCGACTGATGATGGCATTCAGCGGAGGCGGAACACGTCACCACACTTTTGGCGCGAACTTCTGGAGCGTAACTTCGCCGAAAAGGTGTTGTGGATGGTTGCTGCCTTGCGTGGCCTGGTCTTTTTAGCTTCCCACAGCGTGTTCTGTTCGTTGATTGTTTAGTTGTTCCAGTCGAGGTGAAGTGCTAGGTGTAGGGGCGGGGTTAGGGGCGAGGTCTAGGTGTGTTGCGGGGTCTAGGGTGGGGTCTTGGTGTAGTGGCGAGGTTAGTTTGTGTAGGGGCGGGGTCTAGGTGTAGTGGCGGGGTCTAGGTGTATGGGCGGGTCTAGGGGTGGGGGGGGTCTAGGTGTAGTGGCGGGGTCTAGGTGTATGGGCGGGGTCTAGGTGTAGGGGCGGGGTCTAGGTGTAGTGGTGGGGTCTAGGTGTAGTGGTGGGGTCTAGGTGTAGGGGCGGGGTCTAGGTGTAGTGGCGGGGTCTAGGTGTAGTGGCGGGGTCTAGGTGTAGTGGCGGGGTCTAGGTGTAGTGGCGGGGTCTAGGTGTAGTGGCGGGGTCTAGGTGTAGTGGCGGGGTCTAGGTGTAGGGGCGAGGCTGCAGTCTGTAAAGCCTCCCAATAGCAATACCAAGTATTGTTTTCCGAATATCCACACGCGTTACGGCGTTTGTTTGTCAGCCTATCGAGTGGTTCTCGACGCACTTTATGCCGCCCGTTTCGTCCGCGGGCCGCCGGATTGGGAAATAACCGCGAATCGCGCGAACGTCGAACCCGCGACCTTTGGCCGAACCCTGGCTCAGCACCTCAACCGCCCGGCCATCCCCGCCCCGACTGTTCACGGCGTCAGCGGCGTCGCAACTGAAGACTGTCGACGCGTCATCTGACGCAAACACTGCACCAGAGTTAAATTATTCGGGAAATAGAGTGGAAGATACCACGTATTGAACACTCGATCAACATCCTTCTCCAAAAAATATCCACACCCTGCTCCTTGATTGGTGCTCATGAAGTCTTCACGTCTCCTTTCTAACAGTATCTCACTTACAAGTATCATGTCCATGCCCTCGATAAGGAAGGGTAATACAAACATATTTCACAATGCAACTTCAGGTGAAGGGATTATCTATAATGTGATATGACAAACACATCTGATGTGCGGTGTCATCTGACGCGAACACCGCACAGGGTCTTAACATTACATTTCCATTAACTGTGAGGATGAAAGACCGAGTTGCTTTGGAATACTGAAACATGGGAATACGACGAGGGATAGTCACCCAAGGATGAAAAATCAGGGTACACCACTTACTTCAGTCACCTGCATTTCACACTTCAGGAAGGTACGTCATGACTGTGATCATACTTGCTATGCAGGAACATCATGCAAATCTAAGACAAGGATGGAATATTAGAGTTCCATTAACTGTGCATTTCCGGGTAACACAGATAATTATTTTACACTGACACTGCACACGCGTGTCTCGGCCGGGACAACAGCGGCACAGCACAGCGCAGCACAGCACAGCGGCACAGCACAGCACAGCACAGCGGCACAGCACAGCACGGACAGCCGCACGCACGGGGGGGGCCGCGCGCACGCACAGGACAGCGGCACGGCACAGCACAGGACAGCACAGCGGCACAGCACAGGACAGCACAGCGGCACAGCGCAGCACAGCACAGCACAGCGGCACAGCATCTCGCTGGCGTAGTCGACCGCCGCGGCGCGGAGTCCCTACGCTCAATTCTGACTTCGTGCACGCTTTGTGTGGGTCGTGTTTCTCCATTTTGGGTGACAGTCGCTGACCTTGTGGCGGGGGCAAGGTTGTTTGACGATGAACGTAAAGAGGGACTTTTTATGAGGGTAATCTGCGTTTATAGCTGGCGTTTTTACGCCAGTGTTTCACTGCTCCCTGGGTCGGAAGTCCATAAGCCCCACATGAGAAGACACTAGAGAAGTTTGAGGAGTTTGCGGAGTAAGCGGAGAAGTTTGACACTAGAGCTCATTCAAGGACGTGCTGTGGTATTCCACTGTTTTGAATCGAAGTCTCCACCAGCTTCCGTATTTTAGGACTGCTGTTGTTGGCTTTGCGAGATGCAGTGGGACATGTGATATCCAGCTATTTAAACAGCAATGTGTACAAATATGATATTCAGCCGCTTAAGCAAACAAACTGTCTGGGAGCGTTGCCGGGAAAATACTGGGAATAGGAGCTGCCTGCAGTACACAGAGAGCTTCCCGCGAGCTTTGACACGTCACTGGACACGGAAAAAGCGTTATGGTGAAAGGCGGCGTCTCGACACAGAGGACAGCAGACGTTTTTCATTATTCCACAATGCATTTCATCCCATGACGTGTCTTTTGACTGATTTTCGCTGCTTTCACTGTCTGATGGGCCATATGTGGTTCGGAGTGGACTGTTCGAGTTTCTCTTACAAATACGATTTACTGTCACCTATCCAGGGCAGTAATCGTATTCCACAATGCATTTCACCCCATGACGTGTCTTTCTGACTGATTTTCGCTTGCTCTCACTGTCTGATGATATGACCTCCATTCCAATGTCGACTGATGATGATTGCATCTCGCTGTTTCACTGGTGATGTTATGGGCGCTGCGTGACCGACGCAGTCGATGCGCCCTTAATATAAAATAACTAACTAAGACGTCTTTCATCGAGCATGCAGTTTGTTTTATGGCCGGGGCCGGTTGTGATGCTGAGCCATTGCCAGATGTTTTCATTTTGCCTGGACGTTTTCGACTGAATACACACGTAGCACCTGGGAGCGCTTTTTCGAGCGTCCAGGATATCGAGTGCGTCCTTCCCTGTCGCTCCGCGTGCGTCCCCCGGCCGACCTCCGAATGAGGGGCGGAGAGTTGCCACCGCCCACACCTAAGCCGCTACCATGCTTGATGGCAGCGTTGCGATCGGTTGTTGTTGCTGAATTTCAGCAACAACAACCGATCGTAACAACAAACGAACAACAAACGAACAAACGATCGTAACAACAAACGAAGCAAGGGGACGAGTGGCCTAGGGGTAAGTTGCTCGTCTCACAATCGAAAGGTTGTGGGTTCGAGTCTCACCTGTCGCTACTCTTCGCCCGCGACCAATCGGCGTGAGAGATTGGCGACGCTACATGACTTAACGGTCGATGTGTCGTAAACCAATAACCACCAACAAACGAAGCAACAGCAACCTGCCACCGTTTGGACGATTGCTGTTGCGATTGTCTCACGACGGTGTCCACGGTGGCCACGCATCGTGGCCGGCGGCCTGTGCGGCGGGCCGGGCGCCGCGCGGGGTCGCCCGGCCGGCCCGTCCAACCCTCGCGGGCCGGCGCCGTCGCCGTCGACAAACCGCCGCCTCCAGCATTGATCCGGCGCCGCGTACAGTGGCTGACACGGCGTCCGGACGCGACCGACGGTCGGCCGGGCGGGGCGGCCCGCGCGCGCCCGTGACTGGCGGTGTGTGCTTTAGCCGCCGACTGTCGAGTCGGCCGCTGGGATCATCACTCACGCGGGCGCGGAGGTCACGCAGGGCGAGACTCGCGTGGCTCGCGCGACAGCTCGCTGCCGGAGGCTGTCCGGCTCGGTGGCGTCCGGCTCGGAGCCGTCGAGCGCGCATCGCCGGCTCTGGCGACGCGCGCGCACGTCGCCAACGTCTGCGAGCTGTCGCCGACGTGTGTCTCCACGGCGCGAGATCGCCGAGGCGACCGTCGGGCCGAGCGCCGGCGCGGCTCCGTGTCGGACACCGTACGCGGCGCGTCGGCGTCGTCGCCGGCGGCGCATGCGCAGTGAGGCGCGGCTCGCCGGATGCGGCCGCAGCTGGAACACATAAACACACAGGCGGGCTCGAAGGCGGAGGCGAAGGCGGTGTCGGGACGCGCGCGCGTGGTCACCAGTCACGCCCGACGACCGAGTGCAATTTGCGCGCGCGACGGAGCGCAGCGCCGCCGCCGCCGCCGCGCCACTTTGTGCACCCGCGCCGCGGCGTCAACACGCGCGCGCGCCCAGCGCCGCTGTCGTCGCCGCCGCCGCTCGCGAGATGTGGGCGCCCGGCCTGTTCCCCGGCGCGACGCTGCCCTACTACCCGGCTGTCGGCGTGCTGCCGCCGTCCCAGGTGAGCGCGCGCGCGCCGCGTTCGTCGCCGCGCAGCGTCGGCGCGCCAAGATGGCCTCGCGCCGTGTGTTGATCCGCCGCCGCCGTTCATCGGCGTCGATCGACCGGCGGGCGGCAAGCGGCGGGTTTGCCCGCCGGCCCCGGGGCGAGCGGCGGTCACCGACAGCGCAGCTGCCCCGGCGGCGCAGGCGTGCCGCAGCACAGGCGACCTGACCCGGCCGCCCGCAGCTGCGTGTGCTGGCACGGACGGGCAGTCACGAGCGTGCGGTCCGCCGCTGCCTCTCGTCGCCCGCGGATTCGAACGTTTCACTTTGTTGATGCCAGTTTTGGAGTCGTCTCCCTGATGTATTGGCTCGCTTATTAGTGTCACCAGGCCTGTCAATGTCATAGCAGACATATGCCTTTCGCTCAAAGCTGGCGGTGGTTCCGATTGTTAGGCTCGAGATTAGGACGTGCATGCGGTTATGAAATCGACGAGGGCTCTCCGCGCAGCTTGTTTTCGTTGCGTGGCATCTAATTGTGCAGTTTGAGATCCTCGGCTTGGGCTGATCGTGTCGCGCACTACCCATCTATTTTATGCGCGCATCCCTTCTGTTCGGCGATTATGTAACGCACCATTGAGGAGCCTGCCTGAAGTCCACGTAACTAACCTGCACACTGGCGTGAGACCAACCATTAGATCACGCAGTTGCGGGGTAATTCCTACCACGATGACCGGGTGTTCCTTACGCAGTGACCGAGTGTACCTCGCACAGTGACCGGGTGTACCTCACTCAGTGGCCGGGTGTACCTCACTCAGTTGCCGGGTGTACCTCAGTCAGTGGCCGGGTGTACCTCACACAGTGACTGGGTGTACCTCACACAGTGACTGGGTGTACCTCACACAGTGACTGGGTGTACCTCACACAGTGACCGGGTGTACCTCACGTAATGACGAGTGTACTTTACTCAGTGGCCGGGTGTACCTCACTCAGTGGCCGGGTGTACCTCACGCAGTGACCGGATGTACCTCACGTAATGAGCGAGTGTACCTTACTCAGTGGCCGGGTGTGCCTCACTCAGTGGCCGGGTGTACTTTACTCAGTGGCCGGGTGTACCTCACTCAGTGGCCGGGTGTACCTCACTCAGTGGCCGGGTGTACTTCACTCAGTGGCCGGGTGTACCTCACACAGTGACCGGGTGTACCTCGCACAGTGACCGGGTGTACCTCACACAGTGACCGGGTGTACCTCACACAGTGACTGGGTGTACCTCACACAGTGGCCGGGTGTACCTCACACAGTGGCCGGGTGTACCTCACTCAGTGGCCGGGTGTACCTCACTCAGTGGCCGGGTGTACCTCACTCAGTGGCCGGGTGTACCTCACTCAGTGGCCGGGTGTACTTTACTCAGTGGCCGGGTGTACCTCACTCAGTGACCGGGTGTACCTCACTCAGTGGCCGGGTGTACCTCACTCAGTGGCCGGGTGTACCTCACTCAGTGGCCGGGTGTACCTCACTCAGTGGCCGGGTGTACCTCACTCAGTGGCCGGGTGTACCTCACTCAGTGGCCGGGTGTACTTCACTCAGTGGCCGGGTGTACTTCACTCAGTGACCAGGTGTACCTCACTCAGTGGCCGGGTGTACTTCACGCGGGGATCGAGGATCACGCTGCCTCGAGAACCGCTTCAGGGACGCCAATAAAACAGTAGCGTGGCGAGTGGGAGTAATCTTCAACACGGTGCCAAACGTGTTGCGAGAGATGATCGGGTACAGGTGTGGCGGGGTTCACTTGACGATTAGGACCGAGCTCTTCTATGACGCTGTGCAGTTTTGGTTGGAACGTGCTCTGTCTCGGGCGCGGCGAGGTCGGGTCGTTGAGGTCACCGCCACACTTAAGCAAGTGAAGCGCACTTAAGCAGCAGTGTCGGGGCGCCCTGGCATCTTTCCTACCCTCGGAAGTTTCCCCCAGAGGAAGCCAGTTTGGCGGGTGCATCCAGTCGAAGTAATTTGAGACACTGGACGGCAACATTCTGGGAAGAGTAGTCTAGGGGTAAGTTGTCCGTGATTATGTAATGATTCCACAATGGAAAGATTGTGGGTTCGAGTCTCACCTGCCGCTACTCTTAGCGACCAATCGGCGTGAGAGATTGCCGACGCTACACGACTCAACGGTCGATGTGTCGCAAAACCAATAACCACCATGGATGGCAACATCGCGTCATCGGCATCAGCATTTAGAGGCGCATGCGTGCACCATTTGTGTACGGACACTCCTGTGTACGATACTCGTTCACTCTCAGTTGATCGTGCTCCTTCGAGTGTTATCCGACACAGAGTTCCAACACGAGAATCGGGTGCAATGTAACCCAATTGGGTTGACGCGCCCTAAAACCACAATAATCATCATCCTCCAACATGAGAACGCACGTGCTGGTGGCGCTCCGCACCATGCGTCACGTGCTGGTGATGCGCGTGACGCGCCTGATGCGAGTCCCTCCGGCAGCCGATCTGACCCGAGCAGATTCTGTCGCAAGGTGTGTCTGTGCTGGTCAGGCTGGGGATGGTACCCGAGTCCCCCCAGCGTCATAGTGTACGTTGGGTGGTGTGGCCTCACTCTACTGTGGTCAGTCTGGTAGTCCGACTCCAGTCATACGTCATACGTCGTAGGTCTGGTAATCTGTCACATGTCGTGTTGTAGGTCGGGTAATTTGCCTCAAGTCATACGCCGTAGGTCGGGTAATCCAGTCACCAGTTGTCGTAGGTCGGTTAATCCGTTACCAGTAGTGGGTCGTAAGCCGGGTGATCTGTCACCAGTCATTTACCGTGTGTTGGGTAATCTGTCACCAGTCATTTGTCGTGAATCGGGCAATCTATCGCCAGTCATTTGTCGTGAGTCGGGCAATCTGTCGCCAGTCATTTGTCGTGAGTCGGGCAATCTGTCACAAGTAATTTGTCGTAGGTCGGGTAATCTGTCACCAGCCATTTGTCGTGAGTCTGGTAATCTCTCACAAGTTGTGGGTCGTAAGTCGGGTAATCTCTCACAAGTTGTGGGTCGTAAGTCGGTTAATCTCTCACAAGTTGTGGGTCGTAAGTCGGTTAATTTCTCACAAGTTGTGGGTCATAAGTCGGGTAATCTCTCACATGTTGTGGGTCGTAAGTCGCGTAATCTCTCACAAGTTGTGGGTCGTAAGTCGGGTAATCTCTCCCAGCTGCCGTGTGGTGCCGGGGATAAACCGTGTTCAGTTTTAGATGATAGATAGCCTGACCTGACCAGTACCGCAACTCCAGCACCGCTGTAATCCGCACGGAAAAAATCGGCTCACATTCCACTCAGTAGCGCGACTTCAAGTTGAGATAGATGTGCAGGTGAAACTTGTGGTCCAGGTTTATGCAGCGAAGCTTTTCCTGGATGACGGAGGTGAGGTCTCTTCATCTTTACTCTGGCTTCAGCTGGCTTGCACGGCAGGTTCCAGCTTCACTTTTATGTGCGGAGGGATCGCCCATTTAGCCGTGGCGGAGTTGTCAAGCTTCCGTTTAGCAGTAATCCAGTTTGTGCAGTTCATACACTCGGGGCCTGATTGCGAGCGAAGGCTTCAGCGAGTGTAGTTTCGTGTGTGCGAAAAAGAAGTTAGCAACTCAGCCCGTCCCAACCTTCACACTGTGGCGTTTCTGTTCCAGGATGTCAAGGGTTGATTGTTCTTTCGAAACAAGGTGCGCTTTTTAAGCGAGCTATTTTCTTCCAGCTCTCGTCGCGACATTTCGTCTGAAATTCCGGTGTTATTTGTTCACAGGAGCGGCTTCATGGCGACGCGCGTTAGGCTAGCCTCCGGTCGGGCGCTGACGTCATGCCACGTGACCTGCGTGCCCTCAGGCCGGGTGGTTGGGTGGCTGAATGGTAGTATAGTGCAAGGTGCCTCTCTGGGCGGTTATGTGCGGGCATGAACTGAGCCTGTCAGCCGGCAATGGTGTCATGTCATGTCGCCGTGTCATGTCATGTCATGTCGCCGTGTCATGTCCAGTCACTGTCACTCAGTGAAGTTTTAGGTGACGACTCGGATGTTGTTCGATCAGAGCGACGTTTTGATTACCTCGCCGAAGTATCGTTTTCAGCAATATGTGCGCCACGTTGAAAATGCTTGTCGCCATACTTTATTCTATGTACCGTTCGTTGCGTTGACTAATATTCTGCAAGCGTACTTAACCAATACGCGCGATATATCGACATGTAGATGAGTTGTATTGTTACGGGCGCTACATGACCAAAGTAGTCGATGCGCCCTAAAGCCCCAATAACTAATTAACTCGCCGTTTCTCGTACGCTGTCGGGCAGCTTGGCGTGACTGGATCGGTGCGCTCACCATATACGAAGATGTACGCGGTTGATCAGCTCTGGTCGAAGCCCAGGAAACTAATTAACTAACACCATATGTGACAGGGAGGCCCAAGTTCGCCAACAGTGCACCCAATTTCGGCTGAAGCGGATTGGTGTTCAGTAGGCTTCTGCCGGAATGAGACGCACCGTTTTCGAAAGCACCTTTGGCCAATATGACGCGTGCAATCCGAGCTTGCAACGCGGCGCCGGATCGCAGACATAATTTGTACTTCTATAATTCCTCATTCTGCGCCGAAATTGAAGCCGTTATGTTATCACCTACTTCCAGGAGAGTGCATTTGCGTTCGATTCACATATGCTTCTCGCGGCGACTGTGGCGCTCGAAGCGACTGTATGATGCTAGATGCGACTGTATGGCGCTCGGGGCGACTGTATGACGCTCGAGGAGACTGAATGACGTTCGAGGGAACTGAATGACGTTCGAGGTGACTGTATGGCGCTTGAGGCGACTGTATGGCGCTCGAGGTGACTGTATGGCTCTTGATGCGACTGTATGGCGCTCGAGGTGACTGTATGGCTCTTGATGCGACTGTATGGCTCTCGGGGCGACTGTATGACGCTCGGGGCGACTGTATGGCACTCGATGCGACTATATGGCGCTCGAGGGGACTGAATGACGTTCGAGATGACTGTATGGCGCTTGGGGCGACTGTATGGCGCTCGAGGAGACTGTATGGCGCTCGATCCTGTGCCTTCTTACTGCACGGGAAGCCTATAACTCGCCACCTCTTGCTGCCCGCTTGTTCAGCGGCGCCCAATGGTGATACGTCAAATCACACCTCGTGCCTAGGCGCCATTGCAGTCGATGCCCCGTCAAACCCAAATGACTGAAACACACTTCGATAACGCCGCGAGTTATGGGCGCAAAATGACCTCGGTAGTCCAGGAGCCCTAAAACCCAAATAACTAACTAACTAAGCCCAATGGGGACGAGTGGTCTAGGTGTAAGTTGCTCGTCTCACAATCGAAAGGTTGTGGGTTCGAGTCTCGCCTGCCGCTACTCTTCGCCCGCGACCAATCAGCGTGAGAGATTGGCGGCGCTACATGACTGAACTGTCGACGTGTCGTAAAACCAGTAACCAACCTAACTAACCAAGTAACCAACCTAACTAAGCCCAAATGACTGACGTGCGGCGCCGGACGTCGGTCGGCCGCAGTGGCGCCGACACGACTCTCCCCCGGGACGGAGACCAGACGTGTGGACGCGCCAGCCGACACACAGCGCGCTAATGGGCGGAACGACGAGGCTGGCGAACGGACGTGTCGTCGTGCCGTGTCGGTCATTCGGCCCGCCACGTGATCATCACGTGCCTCGTGGCGGGCCGGATGAGCGACACGTGGTCACATGCTGCCACGTGTCACGCACCCGTCCCCCGGCCTGTCGCGTGGTCGGCACGTGAAACGTGGCGGTCATCCGGCCTTCCACGTGGTCAGCACGTGAAACGTGTGTCATCCGGCCTGCCACGTGGTCCGGTCCCGGTCCCGGGCTGGGCCACTTCATATGGTCTGGCGGTAGGCACACACCTGAGGTGTTGGGAGAGCGCTTGAGGGTCTTCCTTCGCGACTGTCTGGTGCGCTTCGGGAGTGTTTAACGAAGTGCCTCCATAGTTCGAATTAGTAGTTGACGGTGATGAATGGTGTTGGTTGCTTCAGCGACAGCTGCATGACCACTGCAGTCGATGCGACCCTAATCCCCCCAGCTTCAGCGACAATTGGCTTCCCAAGAGTAAGCGAAATTAGGCAATGCGTCATCACTAGAGCCGCACCAATCGTTCAACATCAGCGGATGTGTTTTGTGGATGGTGTGCGGATCGTAAACACGGGCTGAATATTCGCCTTCACCGTGAAGTGGTTCCGTGCTTGTGTACGCCACCGGACCCGTGCTCATTAGCTGAGCTGGCCTCCAGCTGCGTGTGCGCTAGTCGTGCTGTCGTCGCGTGCCGCGTGGACGGAGGTCCGTGCCGCGTGGACGGAGGTCCGCACACTGAGCTGCTGGCGTGGCCGGCGCTTTTGTTCGCAGCGTTCTTGGCCGCGCCGGGCCGGGCCGGCGTGCTGTATCGGGCCGGCATTGATCGGCGCCGGTTGTTGTGCACTGTGCTGTAATGTTGATGAGGGTAATTCGGTGCCTCGTGGTAATGCGACGTCGCGGTTGTGTACTTAGCAGCGGCAGGTCTACGGGAGCGCGCGATTGCCTTCCGAGGTGCTTTTATGGTTATTGTCTGGGGCCGTTGCGATTGCTAGTCCTAGCTGTACCCACTGTTTTTTTGTTTTTGTTTTATAAAATAAATTTAGTCCGAGTTGTTGCTGGGGTGGCTTTAGGAACCAGGGTTCTATTGCTAAGCAGGGCTTGTTGCGTGAACCCTGGCCCCACCACCCGATCCATGAACTCCAGTTCAACGGCAGAATTTAGACCGAAAGTTTAACGGTCCGTCAATGTACCGACACGGCCGCCCGGTAGCTCGTCCCCGGCCTTATCGGGCCAGATGCCAACCGACACTCCCGGCCGGGGGCTAAATGCGAGCGCGCGAAGCGATTCGAACCCTGTGTTGCCAGTACAGGGGAGACCAGTGCAGGCCAGCGCTACAAACCAACTGAGCTACCGGGGCGGCTAATACGCCCCTAATCCCAGCTTGAGAGTCCGTACGCTTGGGCTTGGCCTACGCCGCTTGAAGCAGGTTTGCCGCCGATGGTCATCGGTGCCCGTTGCCGCAGCTGGTGTCCTGCTCCTGGGTGTTCCCCGGACCAGTCTGATGACCCAGCGGTCTCCTCTGATCAGTCTGGTGGAGCGCTCTTCTGGTCGATGGTGTGTGATTTCTCCATTCGCTCGATGGGGGTATGTGCCAACTGCCAGTCCACAGCCTACAGGGCATTGGAAACCTGTAGGGTGTTGGGAACCTGTAGGGAATTGGGAAGCTGTAGGGCACCTTGGTCGAGTTGGGACCCCACTCTATTTGTCGGCGATAATTTGGTGAAATCGAGCGTTTAATTCACAATTTTGTTTCATACCATTTTGATCAATTGAGGTTTCATACCGAACTGTGGTGAAACATAGTATTTCAATACTTTGAAAAATATTTTGATAGACGCATGTTCAAATATTGTACTTCGTTACCACGTAGCAGATTTCGGATCCAAGACATATTTCCCCACTCCAGAGTTGCAGCGGTAGAAAAAGGTTAATTATTGGTATGCGTCATGTTATGCGTCACCATGCAAGGCAATCCGATGTCCAAGAGACCCATAAGTCTCAGAATCATGTACGGGCCGAAGATAACTGTAAGCAAAATATAAGCAAAATCGTATGGGTGGGGTGTGCCATTACCAGTTCAGGATGGAAAGTTGTACAGAAGATATTACGCCTCGACAACTTTTCTTCACGCTCCCAGTTAAGTGGCGTCTGATCCAGCTGTTATTTTATTCGGCGGTTCAGGACGCACATTTTTGCTTAGAAGCACCATTTTTGAAGAAATGGCAGTATAGCTGGGAGTCCATAGCTGACAACAAGTTAGAGAGGATCAAGCACCGTATTGGTGATTGGTCATCGTCATCACATAGAACTGGATGCCACGAGGTGGCGCTATGCCGGCTGCGAATAGTGGCGACCAAAAGCCACTGTGCACAAGGTGCCACGCTCCACCATAATTCAACAT
Source organism: Imbricaverruca yamaguchii (assembly GCA_034440575.1). Lineage (NCBI taxonomy): Eukaryota > Metazoa > Arthropoda > Thecostraca > Neoverrucidae > Imbricaverruca > Imbricaverruca yamaguchii. The sequence goes on from JAOTOL010001315.1 coordinate 291,203, forward strand.
GTATTGGTTGCGTGTCCCCGAATTGCCCAGGAGCGAAGACGTCATTTCGGAAGCACTTCAGTCACGTTACGGACTTACTGGGGGACGAGTCGCCGTTCGTTCAAACGGGACAACTCGTTTCCTCTCAGAAATAACGTTGTATGTAGTATATACACCACATTAATACCCTGCCAAGTATGTAGTAAAGCCATTACGTTCTAATTTACATCTCAGCCGGAACTCGTTTGGAAAGGTAGTGTATATGAAGTCGTCTCGACTAGCCTTCCCGTAGTCAATACCATGTGACTATGTTATGGGCGTCGCATGACCACCGCAGTCGTCGCGCCCCTAAGCCTCAGTGAACAAACAAACGCACATTTTTGCAATCATTGCTAGTTACAACGGCCACGCTACTTCGCCAGTGGGCTGCGGGATTGGGAAATGTCCGAGCGGTGCGAGCGTTGAACCCGGGACCTTTGGGTCCAGAGCTCAACGCTCTAACCACTCGGCCATCCCCGCCCCGCGCACGCTCGTGAGTGATATACACCAGTATACAGACGGTCAAATCGGCCATTGACGAGTTCCAGCCCAAACAGCACTTGATTAGTCGGATATTGATGAACTGAACTTTCTCGTTTGCGCTCCATTTGTCTCACCGACTCCTTTTCAATCGACGACGGCGATCGATTTATCTTCAGAACGCTTACTCCACGGTGGCCTGCTACCGGACGCAAACAGTTACTACAAGATGTGCATGGAAAGCAGCCAGCTACACGATTGTGTGATCGGACTCGAGCTGACCCCGACATCGGCGCGCCCCAAACTCCAATTCGTCACCATCACTACACGATTGCGGATACCGTGCAATGGGGGACGAGTAGCCTAGGGGTGCGTTGCTCATCTCACAATCGAAAAGTTGTGCGTTCGAGCCTCACCTGTCGCTACTCTTCGCCCGCGACCAATTGGCGTGAGATATTGGCGAAGCTGCACGACTCAACGGTCGATGTGTCGTAAAGCCAATAACCAACCAACCAATCGGCGTGAGAGATTGGCGAAGCTACGTGACTCAACGGTCGACGTGTCGTAAAACCAATAACCAACCGCTGCCGTGAAATGAATCTTTCACTAATTACTTTTTTACTTCAAAGTGAGCGGGCCACCCAGCGCCAGCACACGTCCGCACCTCCGTCGGTGTTTATCGGTGCGGGTTTGGCCGAGACGGGGCCGCCCGGCGCGTCCCCTGCGGCGCAGTGGCGCGCGCGCGCGGCCGAGACGTCTCTGTCTGTTTATGTCGGCGCGGCGCCACTGTGTATGTGGGCGAACGGCGTCGGCCGGCTCATAAACACAGCCAGCCTGATGCTGCGCGCACGGAATGTCGGCATCCGTGTGTATATATATATATGGGGACGAGTGATCTAGGGGTAAGTTCGAATCTCGTAATCGAATCTAGGGGGTAATGCTCGTCTCACAATCGAAAGGTTGTGCGTTCGAGTCTCACCTGTCGCTACTCTCCGCCCGCGACCAATCGGCGTAAGTGATTGGCGACGCTACATGACTCAACGGTCGATGTGTCATAAAAAAACAATAACTAATATACATATATATATATGTATGTATGTATGTATGTATGTATGGATGGATGGATGGATGGATGTATGTATATAAGCTCACCTGTTGTGAAGCAGCCATTTTTAAAAAAAAAGTTGGTGTGATGACGTGGCGCGTGACACATGGCGCGGCCGGGTCAGTGCGATGACTCACCCGGCCAGCGGGCGGCCCATCTGCACGTCGCGTGACGTGACGCGCCGGCCGGCGGCCACGCCGCGTGACGACGATCCAAGTGCCAACGCCGTGTGGAGGTGCAGAATTGCGGTGGGGCGGCAGAGTGGCAGACTGTTCCTGAAAAAGTGGTGTGAGGTTCTGAGCTGCTAACAAAGGAGGTAAGGATGATCTGCTATATGAGAAGAGAAAATAAATCTGCTGCAATACTACCGTGTAGTGCTATTAACACAGACTATGTATGCTATTTTATGTAATACACTATGCTTATATGTTCTAGGCAGGTATGCGTTGGCTATTAAAGCATCAAAACATGCATTTCGTATTTTCGTGAGTAATTGTACGTCATCAGTAACAAGCTCGAGTGAACTTATCTGGTTTTGGCAGGTAATTGTACGTCATCAGTAGCAGGCTCGGGCGAACTGTATCTGATTTTGGCAGGTAATTGTACGTCATCAATATTATGCTTAGGTGAACTGGATCGGACATTGGCGGGTGTTAAAACGACGCCAGTAACAGGCTCGGGTGAACTATTTGATTTCAGCGGGTAATTAATTGTATGTCGTCCGTATCAGGCCCGGGTGAACTGTATCGAATTTCTGCAATGAAGTCCGGTCGGGACTGGGCTTCTACCTGGGACCTGGGACCGAGCCTGGAACCCATGGCTGTGTGCCAGAACTGAACCGAAGACTGCAGAGTCCAGGACTCCAAAATGCATGTCGAACGCCAGGGTAAGAGTGAAAAATAATTTAGGATACTTACTTACCAGTTATGCTAAAGGAGATAGTTTTCATGTCGAATTTCGACCTACTGTTCTCGTTTCGACATCTCACAACACGCAAACCCATTATTTTAACACTGGCTCGTCGGCGTCGTTGGTTATGCAGTGGCCAGAGGAGTGAGTGATATCCGATCAGCGTGAGGTGTTCATGGAGCGGAGGGGTTGCCTGTCGGTTCAGCTCGGCACGCTCTGACGTGAGGACAGGTGAGACAGCGGGGGAATCCCCCAGATCCCTTCGTTTGTGGTTTGACGTGCTCGTCGGACTCCGGGCGGCGTTTCCGTCGCCTGAGTTCGGCGTCGCGTGCGCCGAAAACGCGGCAGCTCCAGCATACATCGGCCGGTGTGTCGCGCGCGGAAACGACGCGCCGCGCCAGTGCGACCGCCGCGCATCACCCGAAAGGTCGCCGGTTCGATCCGCACCGCATGGAACTTTAACGAGCCGCCGCCGGCGCGGTCGCAGCTGCGGCGGCTGTCAGCCGGCGACGCGCGCCGACGGCCGGCGGCGATCTTATCCGTTGACTCCGAGTTGGTCGTGGCGGCGCGGTGGTTCGCTGCTTGATCTGGCACCGGAGCCTGGCCCTCCGAACGCCAGAACTTAGGACCCACCCCAGGGCCGGACTACCAGGACAGGGCGGGAATACATTTGGAGTGCCCTCGTGCCTGGCGCAACGTCACCCGATACCCGGCGGAGCAGGTGCCGACGTGTCACGACCTGTCACCTGTCATGACCTGGCACGACCTGTCACCACCTGTCACGACCTCTCACGACCTGGTACGACTTGTCATGACTTGTCACGACCTGTCCTGACTTGTCTCGACCTGTCACCACCTGTCACCACCTGTCACCACCTGTCACCACCTGTAACGACCTGTCACAACTTGTCACAACCTGTCACGACCTGTCCAGACCTGTCTCGACCTGTCACGATCTGTCACGATCTGTCACGACCTGTCACGACTCTGTCGACTTGTCACGATCTACCCTGCCACGACCTCTGTCACGACCTCTCACGACCTCTCACGACCTCTCACGACCTCTCACGACCTGTTACGACCTGTCCCGGCCTGTCCCGACTTGTCACGACCTGTCCCGACGGCGTCATCGGGCCGGATCGGCCCCTGGTGCACCAGCACGCCGCCGGGCCGGGCCTGACCGCCCGGACTGGCCGGACGGGTGCCACCTTGCCACCGTCGGCGGCGAAAAATCCATAGCCTCGGCTCCATGTCGGCTGGGGATGCGGAGGGACGGTGGGACGGCGGGTAGCCAGCGGGGTTACTCTGACGTGGCGCGCCCAACGCTCCTCGTGAGCAACGGCTCTGCCGGCAGAGGGACGATGGTCTGTGTGGTCGTCGGCACGGCTGTGGTCTGTGTGGTCGTCGGCACAGCTGTGGCCTGTGTGGTCTGTATGGTCGTCGGTACAGCTGTGGTCTGTGTGGTCGTCGCGGCTGTGGTTGTGTGGTGGACGGCTGTGGTTCTGTGTGGTCGTCGGCACGGCTGTGGTCTGGCACGCTGTGGTCTGTGTGGTCTGTGTGGTCTTTGGTCTGCGCTGTGGTCTGTGTGTGGGCGGCTGTGGTCTGTGTGGTCTGTGGGCCGTCGGCACGGCTGTGGTCTGTGTGGTCTGTGGTCGTCGGCACGGCTGTGGTCTGTGTGGTCTGTGGCCGTCGGCACGGCTGTGGTCTGTGTGGTCTGTGTGTTCTTTGTGGTCGTCGGCACGGCTGTGGTCTGTGTGGTCGTCGGCACGGCTGTGGTCTGTGTGGTCTTCCGTGGCACGGCTGTGGTCTGTGTGGTCGTCGGCACGGCTGTGGTCTGTGGTCTGTGGTCGTCGGCACGGCTGTGGTCTGTGTGGTCTGTGACGTCGTCGGCACGGCTGTGGTCTGTGTGGTCTGTAGTCGTCGGCACGGCTGTGGTCTGTGTGGCCGTCGGCACAGCTGTGGTCTGTGTGGTCTGTATGGTCGTCGGCACGGCTGTGGTCTGTGTGGTCTGTGATCGTCGGCACGGCTGTGGTCTGTGTGGTCTGTGGCGTCGGCACGGCTGTGGTCTGTGTGGTCTGTGTGGTCGTCGGCACGGCTGTGGTCTGTGTGGCCGTCGGCACGGCTGTGGTCTGTGTGGTCGTCGGCACGGCTGTGGTCTGTGTGGTCTGTGTGGTCGTCGGCACGGCTGTGGTCTGTGTGGTCTGTGTGGTCGTCGGCACGCTTGGTCTGTGGTCTGTGTGGTCTGTTGTGGTCGTCGGCACGGCTGTGGTCTGTGTGGTCTGTGACCGTCGTCGGCACGGCTGTGGTCTGTGTGGTCTGTCACCGTCGGCACGGCTGTGGTCTGTGTGGTCTGTGACCGTCGTCGGCACGGCTGTGGTCTGTGTGGTCTGTAGTCGTCGGCACGGCTGTGGTCTGTGTGGTCCGTCGGCACGGCTGTGGTCTGTGTGGTCTGTGACCGTCGTCGGCACGGCTGTGGTCTGTGTGGTCTGTGACCGTCGGCACGGCTGTGGTCTGTGTGGTCTGTGTGGTCGTCGGCACGGCTGTGGTCTGTTGTGCGTCGGCACGGCTGTGGTCTGTGTGGCCGTCGGCACGGCTGTGGTCTGTGTGGTCTGTGTGGTATGTGTGGTCGTCGGCACGGCTGTGGTCTGTGTGGTCTGTGTGGCCGTCGGCACGGCTGTGGTCTGTGTGGTCTGTGTGGCCGTCGGCACGGCTATGGTCTGTGGTCGTTGGAACGGCTGTGGTCTGTGTGGTCAGTGTGTTCTTTGTGGTCGTCGGCACGGCTGTGGTCTGTGTGGTCTGTGACCGTCGGCACGGCTGTGGTCTGTGTGGTCTGTGATCGTCGGCACGGCTGTGGTCTGTGGTTGGCCGTCGGCACGGCTGTGGTCTGTGTGGTCGTCGGCACGGCTGTGGTCTGTGTGGTCTGTGTGGTCGTCGGCACGGCTGTGGTCTGTGTGGTCTGTGTGGTCGTCGGCACGGCTGTGGTCTGTGTGGTCTGTGTGGTCGTCGGCACGGCTGTGGTCTGTGTGGTCTGTGTGGTTGGAACGGCTGTGGTCTGTTTTGTTGTGGTTTGTGTGGTCGTCGGCGTGGCTGTGGTCTGTGTGGTCGTCGGAACGGCTGTGGTCTGTGTGGTCTGTGTGATCGTCGGCACGGCTGTGGTCGTCGGCACGGCTGTGGTCTGCGTGGCCGTCGACAATGCTCGAACACGGTCTGGTGGACTCGCTCCGCTTCGCCGGCGGTGTGGGAGCGACTTCCAAGGTGTGGGAGGATAGGGGGCGTCGGTAGATGAGCACCGACGTGAGACTGGGGAATGGAGGAACGGTGTGATTTACCCAGTTGTGAGATTCAGGAAAAGCCGTCGTGCCGGTTTCAACGTGTCACTGACATCCTCCATCTATCCATGTGACCTGTTCATCCTAATCTTTATCAAGGTTGGGGATACATAAACTTTATTAACTTTATCCTGTTAATTAACCATAAACTTTATTCTGCTGAACTTTATCAAGGTTGGGGGTGGGGGAGGAGACGCTGTGCACTCCGTGCGTGTCCAGATGTGACTTGCGTGACGGCCTACCACCCGCCACGGCTGCTACTTTTGTCGACGTAGTCATGACAACTATTCGCAACTGGCGACCTGTTTCCGAGAAGATCTGCGTGACAAGACATGTCACGCAGATGCGTGACATGTCTTGTCACGCCACGCGGACATCAAGTTGCCATTTTTTCTAATTAGTTTTGTATTAGGGAAGTAAATATGGTCGTCAGTAAAGCAACTAGGAGTATGTCGATTTGGCGAACGGAGTCTGTGAAATGTCGCACGGTGTTTTCAAAAGTCTGGATATAACTAGTTCTATCCTGACCATTGATTCAGGTCGGACAAAGCCGGTTAAAACCAGTTTCTGCCGGACGCAACTTGAGCGCAAACAAGTGTGAAGTGTCTTAGTATGACCGATGTAGGTCATACGGGCGTCGCATGACCGATGTAGTCGATGCGCCACTGAACTCCAATAACCAGCCAACCAGTGTCCTACGTAGCTGAGAGCCACGGCGGCTGTGATGGTTATTGCCGCTATGACTGCCGATTGTGATGCCGATGCCGGATGTTGTCCCCGGACCAAGCCAATCATGTGGTGGGCGAACGTGATGCAGATGGACGGTTCTGACCGAGCGTTTCCGGTAGCTGGTGGTGTGAGACGGGAGCCCCACCAGCCGATATCACCACACGGTGGCAGGCTGGCAAAACTCGCTCACTCACACACACAGACGGAGCCCCGTCTCCGGGCCGCTGACGAAGCCTGGTCCGACCTGCCTCCCACTGACGTCCATAATGTGGACAGGGGACAACAAGGGGAGATGCGCTTTCATGCTTGGGGTTTCCGGTACCTTGGCCTCGTTTTCTGTATTTGATCTTGCTCTGTGCGTCGGGTCTCTTTTACCTCTGTCTGGTCTTCTGTTTCTGGTCTCGTCCTGTCTCTGGTCTCGTCCTGTCTCTGGTCTCGTTATGCCCTGGTCTTGTCCTGTCTCTGATCTCGTTATGTCCCTGGTCTCGTACTGTCTCTGATCTTGTCATGTCTCTGGTCTTGTCCTGTCTCTGGTCTCGTTATGTCCCTGGTCTCGCACTGTCTCTGGTCTCGTTATTTGTCTGGTCTGGCTCGCTCTACGAATCGGATATCATTCTCCATAGCTGATGTGCACTGGTCTTACTCTCCGTGTCCAGTGTCGCTATGCGTGTGTGGCGTGCGGCTTCCTTGCTTTCGTCCGTTTTACGCCGTCCTTGCTGCTTTCTCCGGTGTACCCCGTCCCTGCTCTCTCGTTCTCTGGTGTACGCCGTCCCTGCTCTCTCGTTCTCTGGTGTACGCCGTCCCTGCTCTTATTATCTGGTGTACGCAGTCCCTGCTCTTATTATCTGGTGTACGCCGTCCCTGCTCTTGTTCTCTGGTGTACGCCGTCCCTGCTCTCGTTATCTGGTGTACGCAGTCCCTGCTCTTATTATCTGGTGTACGCCGTCCCTGCTCTCTCGTTATCTGGTGTACGCCGTCCCTGCTCTTATTATCTGGTGTACGCCGTCCCTGCTCTTATTATCTGGTGTACGCCGTACCTGCTCTTGTTCTCCGGTGTACGCCGTCCCTGCTCTTATTATCTGGTGTACGCCGTCCCTGCTCTCGTTCTCTGGTGTACGCCGTCCCTGCTCTTATTATCTGGTGTACGCCGTCCCTGCTCTCTCGTTATCTGGTGTACGCCGTCCCTGCTCTCTCGTTATCTGGTGTACGCCGTCCCTGCTCTTATTATCTGGTGTACGCCGTCCCTGCTCTCTCGTTCTCTGGTGTACGCAGTCCCTGCTCTTATTATCTGGTGTACGCCGTCCCTGCTCTTGTTCTCCTGGTTTACCCCGTCCCTGCTCTCTCGTTCTCTGGTGTACGCCGTCCTTGGTCTCGTTCTCTGGTGTACGCCGTCCTTGGTCTCGTTATCTGGTGTACGCTATCCTGCTCTCTCGTTCTCCGGTGTACGCCGTCCCTGCTCTCTCGTTATCCGGTGTACCCCGTCCCTACTCTCGTTATCTGGTGTACGCCGTCCCTGCTCTCTCGTTATCTGGTGTACGCCGTCCCTACTCTTGTTCTCCGGTGTACGCCGTCCCTGCTCTCTAGTTATCTGGTGTACGCCGTCCCTGCTCTCTAGTTATCTGGTGTACGCCGTCCCTGCTCTCTCGTTATCTGGTGTGCGCCGTCCCTGCTCTCTCGTTATCTGGTGTACCACGTCCCTGCTCTCTCGTTCTCTGGTGTACGCAGTCCCTGCTCTCTCGTTATCTGGTGTACGCCGTCCCTGCTCTCTCGTTATCTGGTGTACCACGTCCCTGCTCTCTCGTTATCTGGTGTACGCCGTCCCTTGGTCTCGTTCTCTGGTGTACGCCGTCCCTGCTCTCGTTATCTGGTGTACGCTGTCCCTGCTCTCTCGTTATCTGGTGTACCACGTCCCTGCTCTCTCGTTCTCTGGTGTACGCAGTCCCTGCTCTCTCGTTCTCTGGTGTACGCTGTCCCTGCTCTCGTTATCTGGTGTACCACGTCCCTGCTCTCTCGTTCTCTGGTGTACGCAGTCCCTGCTCTCTCGTTCTCTGGTGTACGCAGTCCCTGCTCTCTCGTTCTCTGGTGTACGCTGTCCCTGCTCTCTCGTTATCTGGTGTACCACGTCCCTGCTCTCTCGTTCTCTGGTGTACGCAGTCCCTGCTCTCTCGTTCTCTGGTGTACGCTGTCCCTGCTCTCTCGTTATCTGGTGTACCACGTCCCTGCTCTCTCGTTCTCTGGTGTACGCTGTCCCTGCTCTCTCGTTCTCCGGCACCGGCCGCTGTCTCGATGGTCGCTCGTCACGCCTCATCGACCAGGCGCCTCGCGCGCGCGCGATGGTGGGCGTGTCGCCGGAAGCGCCGTCGCCGTCCGGTCGCCGTCCGGTCGCCCTGACGTGGTCGAAATGACTCGGACCCGGTGGACCTGACTGTGACTGCCGTCTGGCCGTCACGCCATCCGGCTGGGCCGAGTGTGCAAGTGTGCCCAGCTGTCCAGCTCCGCTCCAGTTGGTGTGACTAAGTCGGATGGACACCGGTAGAGGCACCGTTAGGGTCCTGGACGCCTGACGTTAAGTGTTGGGAGCATAGGGTAGTCAAAGGCGGCTCAGTGATTTCAGCCATGTTCGTATGGCCTTCGTGTTATATTGTCCCACGTCTTCACGTGTGCATTGAGGGCTAGAATAGCCTCCGACAAACACATGCGCTCTCTTTCGTTGGAGAACAAAACCCCATCACGAGTCGGGGCCTTCCTGCTGACCGCTCCAACCCATGCACAGTGCTGTGAACAAAAAGGCTGTCGAGGTTTCAAGAGTGCCCTGGACTAGCTGTGCCGCTCGTATTAACGTTTTTGATATATATTAAGGTATATACCTGCACTATGCTGCACTGTGCTAACTCTGGATTAGCCTCGGCTCATGATTAGGACTCGGGCTGTGAGCAAATTGTCGACTGGGACGGAAGACAACACGCAACGGCAGCGCTCCTAATGACAATAGCTGCAATGGCGAGGGCATGCCTCCTCATTTCGGACGACTCCGTTGGAGATGGGGAAGGATGTTGGCTGGGTCGGGAATGTTGGATGGGAGGGCGAGCCGGGTCGGCCGGCACTTGCGGCCGCCACCGCTGGGACCGCGCCGGCCGCAACTGAGGCGGCGCCGGGCGGTCGGGTTGCCGTTGCTCGTGCCCGAGGCATGGCCGACGGTGGGAGCGGCGCGGCGGCGGCTCTCACACGCGACGGCCAACAAGGCCGCCGCGGTGGAAAGCCGCGCCGGAAGCGGGTCGCCGACGTCGGCCGCGCGCCAGCGGCGCTGGTACCGCGGCTGGCCGACCTCAGAGCCCGTGGACGTCCTCAGACTGATGTGGCCGAGCTGCCTCGTGCTGGTCCGGATAGCTGAGGTAGCGCGTGCTGGTCCGGATAGCTGAGGTAGCGCGTGCTGGTCCGGACAGCTGAGGTAGCGCGTGCTGGCTCGGACAGCTGAGGTAGCGCGTGCTGGTCCGGACAGCTGAGGTAGCGCGTGCTGGTCTGGACAGCTGAGGTAGCCCGTGCTGGTCTGGACAGCTGAGGTAGTGCTTGCTGGTCTGGACAGCTGAGGTAGCGCGTGCTGGTCTGGACAGTCGAGGTAGCGCGTGCTGTGGCGTAGGCAGGGCCGCTGCGCGCTGGTCTGCACCGATGCTGAATTATCAGTTTCCACTTTTTGTGCTGGAGTGTACAATTTTGATGAAAGATACAATGCAACTTGCAGTCAATAGGCGCTTGCTATAAAGCGGAACTAATTCGCATTATGAATAGTCATGACCAATTTAGGTCACACTGCCTGTAACCATGATGCTGAGTATCTGGTTGCGATGACAAAGTGAACAATCTGTTTTGTATAATGCGCAATTTTCGGGTTCTCCAGAACCCGAAAATTTCGACCAGGACCCGGATCAGTCTTGATTTTCGAACAACGGTCCGAACAGTCCAAGCACCAGTCCATGCACCAGTGGGCGGTGCTGCTGTGCGCTGTTTTGGACCACATCGGTATGCGCATTGCGCACTACGTTGCCGGGGCTTGTGTTCTCTTGCTGGAGGAGTTGCTCCACAATTTTAACATTGCTCCTCTCCCAGATCACCAGCCGTTTTTGTGTATTCATCTCGCGAGCCCCTCAATAACCGCCCGAACGTGGGGTGCCTCTCGAAATTTGCGAAATGTGGCATGCGTTTTAAAAGAAAAAGTGCAACACTTCAGAACGCATTAAGCCTCTCTGACAGGGGAGAAATTTTGCCCAAAAAGTGTTCGCAGTCACGATACGCCCCCAGCCGTGTTTTCGTGAGCACAGCCACACCCTTGTGTGACGTGGTATGCGTGACGTCACGCGGCACTGTCACGTGACGCGGTCACCTGGATCTCGACGCACAATCTCGACGCCACGCTGGCAAAGCCGCTGCGCGCCGTGTCCGGACAATTTCCAGATGACTCCGCGTGGCGGGAGTTGCTGCAGCACGGAGCCGGGTCATCTACCCGGCGGTCGGTGCTGTCTCACTCTACCGCACGCGCTGTATCTGCCCGCCGCTGTGTCGTCCACTGGCCACGCAGTCGGTACTCGCTCGTGTATCCGTACTCAGTGCTAACCTATCAATTTCGTATCCTCAAAATTTGCTCGGGTGGTGGAAGGAAGTGAATAGACCATGACGTATCGGTTGTTTTTAAGACGAAAAGGTGAAGTAGTGCAATAATAGGATTCAATTGGTTCTTATGTCAACCTTATGTTCTTATGTTGTTATGTTCACAAGGTGAAAGCCGGAAAAAGAGGAACAAGCCAGACTTACAATTTTACAAAACAAACGTGCAGACAGAGAGCAAAACAAAGCCCGCCGCCAATGGATTCTGCCCCAAAATGTTGGTATCTAGTTTTCACATCATCATCGGCCCGTTGAGGCTACTGAGGAGCATTGGGCACCAAACGCAGTGCAATTTCATTCAGGCATTGGAAATTAGTGTTTGCGATAGCACCCGGTGTGCTCTAAACTGGACCAATGCTGTGACGGTTCTGTTGTTTTGATGCACGTGGTCGAAAACATCTAAGTATCTCAAAAGCGTTGTAGCCGATCGGCCGAATGCAGAAGGAAGAACCTCTTCAGCCTCGCTTGTAATGGTGCCTTCGGAAGCACGAACAGTGCACGTTTATATTCTGCGATTTTTGTTTGTCCCTCAAACGCGCACCTAACCTAACCTGGTGCGCCCCACGAAGCGCGAAGTTGAAGATTCCGTGCGAAGATTATTGCGAGGATTGTAAGTGAGGAAATCATATCGATGGCTGTCTCACGAGCACCCTGGGGTGCTCGTGAGTTCGAACTCACCTCTCGGACATCGACCCCGCCCTTGGGCGGGTCAGGTCATTGGAACACCCGGCCCCAGATTTCTGTAGCAAGAAATATGTTCTGGGACCCAGCAGTTTGTACATCGCCTGCTTGATGAACGGATTACTATAGAGCCGCGAACAATGTGTACCTCTTGAACATGCCCCGATGCAGGAGGTTTGTATTTCTGAGGCATCCACCAGTGATATGTCTGTATACCGGTGTAACACCTCCGGTGCTCTGATGTAACACACGGTGTTGGTGGAGCGGCTGGGGCCGATAATGTGGAACGGTGAAGCCAATGTCTTACTGTCACTGATGGTATAATTATGGTATGACATCGGTAGCAATTTTTCACCCAGCGTGGCTGTATGTCTTTGTTACTAGCAACCCACGAACCGGCCTCCATTTTCATTTTCGGTTTCTAGGGTCCAAGGAAAAATTATACAGAGCAATTATGCAAGTAAGTCCAAGTAAAAAAAGCAACAGAGCAAATAAACTGAACTTAAGATGAGCATTAAACACAAAGTCCAGACGATGTGTTCGCCGGATACTGATACGTTTAAGTCGTGATATTTGGAACAACAGTTGCAAAATTTGCATGAAAAGCCGCAAAATAAGTCCACAGTGACACGCATGGTCTTTCTTTTGCGCACTAGATAAAGAGCCAGGCATTCCGTGTTTTCCAAGCGCATTCAAAATTGCATGGTCACCGAATAACGACCAGCGTCCTGGACATGGCCACCGAATAACGACCAGCGTCCTGGACATGGCCAACGAATAACGATAACCGTGCTGGACATGGCCACCGAATAACAATAACCGTCCTGGACTTGGCCACGGAATAACAATGACCGTCCTGGACATGGCCGCCGAATATCGACCAGCATCCTGGACGCGGTGCTGTACTTTATCCCGCTGTACTTCCGCCCGCTGAACTTTGCCTCTCTGTTTCAGGTATGTTCCCGGAACTGTGCGGCGCCTGGGGGCCTTCAAACACGCGGAGGCTGAGTACCCAGGATGATTATTGGATGTGCGGGAGGAATGCCGATCTGCCATGATCGTTGGTCCACTGATTGATGAACTTAGTCTGGTCAGACTTCTAAAAGTCAGCTTTGTCTGGTGCGTGGAGAACAGTGTGCTCGTGTGTGACCGAATAATTGTTCGGGCATGTGTCTTGACCGCAATACGATTTTCGCTGCTGTCCCGGGGCGCATCCGTTCTCCGTCGACGCGGATGTTTCTCTTCCAGGAGAGGCCCTCACTTCCCTGCTGTCAGTTATTTGTTTATTGGTTGGTTCACGACACACTTTATGCACATTCGCGGCTAATGGCGCCGCCCACACTGTTTCGCCGGTGGGCCGCGGGATTGGGAAATGTCCTGAGTGGCGCTAGAGTCGAACCCGGGACCTTTGGTACCCATAGCCCGACACCTTAACCACTCGGCCATCCCCGCCCCTGCTGTCAGTTTCAATCATGTGTTTTGCGTCCGATGGGCCGAAGGCCCAGAGCTGCTCATCAGACGAGTTATTATGGTCGGAAACATCGCCAGTCTGATGCTGGCGGACTGGCGCTCGACCTTCCAAAATCCTTCTCCGTATGGGCGCTAAATGACCTTCTAGTCGGCGCGCCCTTAAGCCCACATAATCAATCAATGCGCCTTCTCCGTCAGAGGCGACTGTCGGGACACTATCTGGGCGGTCGCTCCCTCGCCCTCACTCGGATCCGTCCGTGTCGCTATATATAGCGATTTGCGCCAGCTTGTTAGCGTGCGTCGTGGTGGCCCGTCCTTGGCTGTGATTGCGGTGACTACCAGGGACGTCCCCTGGTGTTAGTCACAGTACGGCGGCGGAGAGCTCGCCTCCACCGCGTCCGCCCATTCAGCCCGTATCCAACGTGTTCTGCGCGCGCGCTGCTGGGAGACAAGCCCACTGGGAGAACTGAGCTTCGCTCATCGTGCTTTTTCAAAGTCTGGCGAGATTCCCGCCGTTGTTTCCTGTTTAAAATGGGTGCCAAATGACCTCGTAGTCGGCAAGCCCTCAAACCCAAATAATCATCACTCAATCAGTAAGCTTGGCATGTACTGTTCAGGCTAATCCTGCGCTGCCTTGGCGATCAATTTTTGACCTTATTGTTGGAAGATGCATGCGCTTTGTGTACCCGAACACCTCCATATAGATGTATCGCGCCTATTGATGTATCATCATAACGTGAATTTATCAACGTTTTAAATTTAGGCGAGATTACTTTCGGTGTCCATTCGCTGACGGGTTACTTAGAGAGCTTTGATAAGTCACTAGAGTTACTTACTTTATTTAGGCTCACCATAACTTGTGCAATGGGAGGCTATTCGGGTTTGAAATGATGAACACCGGCCCTGTTCCCGTTCAGAAGTTCTCGGTCACCAGCGGCTACGGGCCGGCGCCATGTTGTCTGGCACCCCAGTGCCATCTGTCGTGATCTGGCTGTTTGCCAGTACGACACGCGGGGCGGGCCGTCCCGCTTGGCTGGCGCGCATGCCACCGCCCGGCCCTTCTCGGCGCCTGTCGATCGCCCGGTGGGGGGGGGGGGGGACACGCATCAGTCGGTGTAGTGGCCGCCTGCCCGCGGCTGGCCCGCCGAAATAGCCGCCCCGGTCGGCCGCCTGGCAACGGTGGAGGACCGCCTGCTGGTGTTCTGTCGCTGATGGTCCCAGTCTGTCCACTGGTGACCGCCTGGTGACCGCGGAGGACCGCCTGGCAACGGTGGAGGACCGCCTGCTGGTGTTCCGCCCGGTGCTGATGGTCCCAGCCTGTCGTGGAGGACCGCCCGGTGACGGTGGAGGACCGCCTGGTGACGGTGGAGGACCGCCTGCTGGTGTTCTGTCGCTGATGGTCCCACCTGTCCTGGTGACCGCGGAGGACCGCCCGGTGAGGGGGGCGGGTGACGGTGGAGGACCCGCCGGTGACGGTGGAGGACCGCCTGGTGACGGTGGAGGACCGCCCGGTGACGGTGGAGGACCGCCCGGTGACGGTGGAGGACCGCCTGTCCTGGTGACCGCGGAGGACCGCCCGGTGACGGTGGAGGACCGCCCGGTGACGGTGGAGGACCGCCCGGTGACGGTGGAGGACCGCCCGGTGACGGTGGAGGACCGCCCGGTGACGGTGGAGGACCGCCCGGTGACGGTGGAGGACCGCCCGGTGACGGTGGAGGACCGCCTGGTGACGGAGGACCGCCTGGTGACGGTGGAGGACCGCCCGGTGACGGTGGAGGACCGCCCGGTGACGGTGGAGGACCGCCCGGTGACGGTGGAGGACCGCCCGGTGACGGTGGAGGACCGCCCGGTGACGGTGGAGGACCGCCTTGGTGCTGTTGACGGTGATGGCCCAACCCGCCCGGGTGACGGTGGAGGACCGCCCTGGTGACGGTGGAGGACCGCCTGGTGACGGTGGAGGACCGCCCGGTGACGGTGGAGGACCGCCCGGTGACGGTGGAGGACCGCCCGGTGACGGTGGAGGACCGCCCGGTGACGGTGGAGGACCGTCTGGTGGCGTTCTGCCGCCGGCGCCGCCCTGTCGATGTTCGTCTGCCAATGACACCCACTCTGTCAGCAGATGTTTTCCTCTAAAAGCTGTTTCGACGGGAACGATAAACACTCAGTCGACGCGACAGCGGCTGAAGGAGACGAGACGGTCGTTCGCTGAGGGAGGAGAGGCGGCGGTTGTCGGCTCCCCCAACTGTTGTGTATTAGCCAGTGAACGAAAGGGTGCAGCGAACTGAAACTTGGTGCTCGTTTCTGATCGTCCATATGAAATATTGACCGAAACGTTTGGCTCAATCTCATGTCAGGTCATTAACCTAGATCAAGGCAACTGAGACTACCCCAAAAGCAAAGTTTATGGTGTAATTTCGTCAAAGTCCAGCAGATTGTTCTGCTGAAGCGTGCAATTTTGGCGCAAGTTCAAAGCGCATTTTGCACATCCCGAAATGCTCCCGTCTTGAGATGAAACAGCGCGCCCCATCAATGTGGATAGGTGGACCCTCCGGACGTTGCAGCGCGTGCAGCAGTATGCGCGGGGTCATCGACTTCAGGGTTCCACGTTGGAACGGCTCCAATGGGGGGGGGGGGTGCTGGCAGCGACTGCAGTTACGTAATGGCCGGCGGCTGGGTCCCCTCCCCACCCCCGCTGTCCCGTCATGACCAGGATGTTACGCCAGCTGGCAGCCTGAGGGTGCCAGCCGCCTTGTCTGTCACGGCCGCTCCCCGAGAGTGAGCCGCCATGTGGCTAGCATCGGAAGTTACCAGATGATCAAAATCAAGCCAATACATTAAACGGAGGTGAACGGATGAGCCAAGTCAAGCCAATAACTTAAACAAGGGTGACGAGATGACCAAAGTCAAGCCAATAACCTAAAGCGGAGGTGACCGGATGACCCATGTTAAGCCAGCAACCTTCAGTGGTTGTTTCCAAATGACCCAGGTCATGCCAGCAACTTGCAGCGGAGGTTACCATAGGACCCAAGTGGAGGCAATAAATGAAAGCAAAGAGCTGTTTCCTTCTGGCCCACAGGGTTTGTCCGTGTGCTAGCCGGCACTTTCCGCCGGGTAGTTCGCCACTATCAAACTGCGACTGAAGTGAAACCGAGTGAATTGCTGGGAACGCTCGACTTTGCACCGTAACGTTCTACCTCAAGATCTCGGCCAATGACAGATCGCCGAGCATCTGAAGTATGTTTCTGGTGCATTGCGTTGCATGCAAATCATGCGGTTGTTTAAAGACAGGTAGCCACCACATACGCGGAATAGCCTACGGTCGTGCCCAACGCCAACGAGCCGCTTGCGTCCGAGGGGCGGATACAAGGGGCGTGTGCCTCCCCCATGGAAGGCGGCACCCCCCGGTTTCCTTCGTTCGTTATTGGTTTTACGACACATCGACCGTTGAGTCATGTAGCGTCGCCAATCTCTCACGCCGATTGGTCGCGGGCGAAGAGTAGCGACAGGTGAGACTCGAACCCACAACCTTTCGATTGTGAGACGAGCGGACTTACCCCTAGACTACTCGTCTTCTGGCACCAGTGATAAATTATCCGTCAAATAGGGGGGAAAAAACCCCTTTTTTAAAAAAAAAAAAAAACCCTTTTCAAAAAAAAAAAAAACCTTCCTCCATAATGGGTGCTTAAAAAATTTTTCTTTCTCCCCTTTTCTAACACCCCCTTTAAAAAAAAAATATAAAAAATATAAAAAAAAAAAAAAAAAAAAAAAAAAAAAAAAAAAAAATTTTTTTAAAAAAAAAAAAAAAAATAATTTGGAGAAAAAAAAAAAAAAAAAAAAAAAAAATTTTTTTCTTCATAAAAAAAAAAAAAAAAAATAAAAAAAAAAAAAAAAAAAAAAAAAAAAAAAAAAAAAAAAAAGCACCATGGGCAAAGGCTCGAAAAAAAAAAAATTTAGTGCATCACTTCGGTTTTTTCAACTAGAGGTGTCCCTATAAGGGAAAAGCTCCTGGAAGGAGAAGACCCCCTAGTGTGCTCGAATGCGCCTGATCAAATTTTTCAGCCAGAGGTGTCATTTCAGGTAGTTTCGCAGTGGCGCCTCCCCATGGAAATTCCTGGATCCGGCCCTGCCTGCGACGGCACCGTCTGCCCACTTAAGCGGACCGGCTGCGACGAAGCCGTCGACCGCTTTAAAAGCGAGCTCAGAATTGGCACTAGACACCAGCTAGCGCAGTAGGCGACACAGAAGCCGGATATTTTCGTGCTCCGAACTGGCAGCAGCCGATACAATGGAGGTGGTTCTCGGCTCGAAGGATGGGTGGTGGTTCCGACCCGGAGGATCGGACGGTGGCTACTGGCTCCGGGTAGGTCACTTCTCGATACCACGTCGGCCGCTCGCAGGGCGGGATTTTGGTTTGGGTGCTTCGGTCTGGAGGGAAAATGTCCTGGTGTTGAAATTCATAGAAGATCTTCTGTCAGTTTCTGGTCTGCCTTTCTGCAGTCGTCATTATGTTTCTAACACGAGAAACACTTCTTTGTACTTGCCAGCGAATTTCTCGCACCTTTACCGAAGAACAAGAAGTTTGAAGTCATTTCGAACAACACCACCGACTATTCCAGCCAGAAAAGGACAGGGTAGTATATATGAGACGTCTGGGCGCTAAATGACCTGGTAGTCGGCGCGCCCTTAAACCCACATAATCAATCAATATTTGAGACGTCGGTGGACACGGAGACCTGTACGTTCTGGGCACGAGCGGTTCCATTGGCCGGGCCGGCGCAGTGGTGGGCCGACAGCGGCGGACACCGACCGGCGGGTGAGTGGCGAGTGAGGGTAAAAGTATTTGACCATGTGGCTCTAGAATGTGGCTGTGTGTAGGTTCACGAATATTCACAGTTAATGGAATTGTGCTATTTCATCCTTGCCTTTTTTTACCATTTTGCCACATGTGTGGGCAGTCATTATACACACGACTGCTAAATAATGTAAAATGCATGTGACTGAAGTGAAAGGCATTCCACGTTTTTATCCTTAAGTGACGATCCTTTGTTTTCTTCAAATCTTCCACTATTCCCAAGCAACTTCTTTCTTCATCCGCACAGTTAATGGGGAAATAATTGTATGACACTGGGCGGGTGAGTGGCGAGTGACGGGTAGCGAGAATGTCAGACGAAAGGCGCACAAAGCCAATTGTGTGCCGCTGCAGGCCCGGTGGTGACTGGTGGCGCGCCGCCGGGGTCTTTTTTTTTTTTGTGTGGGGGCGTCACTGGCGATTCATATCGCCCATTACAATTTGTCTGCCACGACTGCCGCCGTATAGCTGGCTAAGCTGGCGCCATCTTGCTCTCTCTCTCTCTCTCTCTCTCTCCGTTGACGGTGTGATGAGCTGGCCGGGTGTGCAGAACTGAGGTTCGCTCGCATATCGGGTTTCCCCACGCCGCTGGTGTGCCCAGCGCGCCGCCGCCTCGCCGCCTCGGTTCCTACCAGTTACGTCGCCGCTGCGTGACGTCACTGGTAGTCACTTGTGCACAGTCGGCGGCGGGACAGCAAGACGCGACCAATGTTTCATTTTTGTATACGTCTTGCTCTATTTAATTTTTGTCTGATTTCAAATACGATTGGCACGATCATTTTGGTTGGCGCTAAATGACCAAACCTGGTCGATGCGACCTAAAACCCAAATAACCAACCAATCAACGATCATTTTGGTGTCTTGCAATTTCAATGCCATGCATCCACGTTCTTTATAGATGTTCTATAATACTTCACGTTTCTATCCTGCGCTTCGCACTCAGATGCTATCCTAAATGTGTCTGGTCTCCTTGTGTCCCTGGGCCCCTCCAAAAGTACATCCTGGGTGCGTCCCTGCCGACGTCAACCAGCGGCACCGACTGCTGCCTTCGAATCAGCGCCGAATGTCGAGCCCCGGATGTGACGTAAACAGAGTGGGCGGGGCGTAGAACTGTGGCTGGACTGTCCGCCTCCCGCCGGTGGTTTTGTCGGCCGCGACCATTCGGCGTGCTGTACAGTGGTGATTGGCATCATCAGCTCAATGGGTCGTGAATACGTCGGCGAATTGGCAACTTCTCAACCACCGGACGGGCTTGATAAATGACGGCGGCGACCGCGTCCGTGCGGCGTCTGTTCTTTGTCTGTCGTCAGTCCGCGGCACAGTGGGCTCCGGGTGGTGACTACCAAGTACGACATCAGCGTAATCGAACTCAAGAACCCATCTAATCGGGTGGAAAAATGATTTATGGTGGATGACATATTCTGCCTAGTTGGTACATAAACACACGGATCTTCACTATACAGGGAAATGGCTCCGATTTCTCCCCCAATGCTTAGCCGTGTATGGACCCCACTTCAGTTATCATTTTCGGAAGCGCCGTTCATAATGTGTGTCACGTGCGGATTGTTTTTTTGTCCGATGCATCGTGCCTGTCTGGGACGTATTGTCCGGGACGTTCTGCTAATTTATTGCGTATACACATGTATTTTGCATGCAGGCGGTTGTGATGCGTATCTGCACAATATGTTGCGGCATTTCACAGCCAGAATATGCGCTACACCGGGCGAAGTGACCTACCTTCGTTATACAGCCAGGAGGTTCGTCCTGCGACAGCCAGAACACACGGTACACACAGAGCACAGTAGCCAGTTTTCGTTATGCTATATGGCCAGGATTCAGGCGGGATTCAGTCCTGCGGTCAGGTGAGTCACGCCGCAGCCGCTGTTGCCCTTGAATTCCTCTCAGATCGCAGATGTCGCCTCTCAGATCGCAATCTCCACCGGCTGCTCGCCTCGTTCCGCCACGGCGCCCGCGCGCTGCTCAGGCGCCGCCAAACTCCTTGCCGCTGGTGAAGCGGTTGACCATGTCGTACGCCCACTTGGGCTGGTCGTACGGCAGTATGTGGCCGGCGTTGCGCACCATGAGCAGCGTCAGCGGCGGCACGTGGCACACGTAGCCGGCCACCTCGTCGTCCACCAGCCACGGCCGGCGGCCGCACCGGCCGAACGCCGCCTGGCCGCGCCACCGGAGCTTCTCGACCAGCGTCTGCGTGCCGACGTAGTCGACGATGACGTCCAGCTGGCCGCCGTAGAACAGCAGCCGGTAGCCGGCGTCCAGCAGGCGCTCGAGCGTGCCGCTGACGGAGCGCATCATGTCGCCCTGCAGGTGGAGGTAGACCGCGGACCCGGTCTGGTACTCCAGGCTGCCGACGTGGATGGCGGCGCGCACGCTCGGCGACGTCACGTAGCGCGGGTAGTAGCCGAAGTCGGCGGGCGTGTCCTGCAGCAGGTAGTTGTACACCATGTTCAGGCCGGTGATGCGGGTGTACTCGGCCATGTCGCGGTCGAGCTGTCTGGCGGCGGCCAGGTAGTCGCCGTCGCGGATGTACTGCCTCGTGCGCGCCGCAGCTTTGACGTACGCGTCGCGGTCGGCGGCGGTGATGAGGCCGATGCTGTAGAGGGAGCTGCCGTAGTAATTCAGCTGGTTGATGGGGTCGCAGAGACCGTCTCCGATCGCGAGGCCTTTCAGGTTGATCTTCATCTTGGCGGCCTGGTTCTCCTGGTGGATCTTGTACGCGACGGCCGGCACATACTTCCCGGCGTACGACTCGCCCGTGATGAAGAACTCGTTGGACCGGTACTGCTCGAAGAGCGTGAAGAACTGGTAGAGCGCCGAGTAGAGGTCGCGCGCCACGTCCGCCTCGTTGTCGGCGTAGCCGCTGTCGTCGCGCGTGAAGCTGAAGCCGGTGCCGACCGGGTTGTCGACGTACAGCATGTTGTGCGTGTTGTGCCAGGAGTAGTTGCGCGCGTGCAGCTGCAGGCGGGCGTCCACGCTGAACGGCCCGTTCTCGACGAACAGGCCGAAGAGGCTGGAGCCGCCCGGGCCGCCCTGCAGCCACAGCACGGTGGGCGCCTGCGCCGGCCGGCTCGCCGCCGGGAAAAACCAGAAGAACATGTTGGACTGCGTGCTGGCGTTCGTCGTCAGGAAGCCGGCGAACGAGGCGACCGGCGTGTCGAGCCCGACGACGCGCGCCAGCTTGCGGCCCTGCGCCAGCTTGCCCGCCTCGATGTAGGGCGTGAGGAACAGCGGGTCGCCGGCGGCGGCGGCGTCGCGGTGTGGCGGATGCGGCGGGAAGAAGCGGCCCAGCGGAGAGTCCAGCGCCATCGCCAGCGGCAGCGCGCTCAGCAGCACCAGGGTCCACTGCATCGCGGCTGGCGGTCGGGCAGCGTCGCGCGCGCGGCGAGCGGCTGGCGACTGAGCTGAGACTGGCCCCCGCTCGTCGTGTCGGCTGCCATGCTCTGGACGGCGGAGGAGGGCCGTTGTTCGCCAGCGCCGACGCGGCGGCCGACACCGCAACTAGTCACGTGTCCTCCAGCGCTTTGTTTACGGACGTCCCCCGGCCCCTGGCACGAGGCGGGTTGAACGGGGTGGCTGCGGCTGCCAGGACAGGGGCGGATGGGGGGGGGCGGTGTGCTCTTCCCACATGGGGAGAGTTGGCGCCCCTCTGGTGGGAACAGGCGCCTGTGCAGGAAGGCTCCAATGCAGCCCGCCCGCTCAGCGGATTTTTCGGCCAAAAGCACCCTTCTGAGAGGAACAGGCGAGTGTTTCGAGTACAACCTCGTTCAGCTACCTTCTTTACACAGAAGGCGTCCCTCCAGGGGCGTTCGCAGTGGCTCCCTCCGAGGAAATGGTGTCCATCCAGACAAGTCCCCTCCCCCGCATGAAAATGTATGAATCCGCTCCCGGCCGGGGACGGGTTCGTCGATGGATCGCGCCGGTATCATCTGTATCACCGAGCACTGACGGCAACCGCGGGCAGGCCCGGACAAAACAGCCGGCTATGTATTTCTGCCATCGAGCATCCAATATCCACGCCCGGGACGGGACAAAGCATCTGACATTTGTGTCGTCGAAAACGTCACATTTTCAGTCAGTCTGACGTTTCATCAGTGCTAAAATAATGGTTTTCCGTTAGGTGTGAGATGTCGAAACGAGCTCAGTAGGATGTCGAAATTGGGGACGAGTAGTCTAGTGGTAAGTTGCCCGTATCGCAATCGAAATGTTGTGGGTTCGAGTCTCACTTGTCGCTACTGTTCGCCCGCGGCCAATCGGCGTGAGAGACTGGCGATTCTACATGACTGAACGGTTGATGTGTCGTAAATCCAATAACCAACCAACTAACAGAAAATACTACGAGTATAACTGAAATTGCTCAGCCCAATGCAATTATTATTTTCGGGACTCCAGTAATATTGTACCCTGATCTGCTAAAGCCAATTAGGTTTCAATCTCGCCCACTTTGTTTTGCTAATCTGCATTATTCTGATGAGACAACCCCAAACCTACCTTGTGCTGATTTGATATGATTCGTTGCATCGGTCCGGATTCTTATCGTCGGACTTTCTCGACTGACACTGCACTCTATATGCTAAAGAATGTCGAATATCGTGTCCCTGGATTTGCTGTGATAATTTCGCTTATCCGTCAGTGACCAAGCCAACTCTGGTTTTCCAATCTCCGAAGGTATGAATAATTCTTTCCAGCCACATGCTGCGGGAAGCATGATTTCCCCCTCAAAGTTCAACAACTCGAACATGATCATCTCCAAATCAAGATGTATGTTTACCGGACCTTGTTCATGGGTGAAAGAGCCCTCGGAAATGGACGCGGGAAGGTCCTTTTTTGCGGGCGATTACCAGAATGCAACACCAAAGCGGCTAATGACTAATGCTCCCGTCGGAAAGTGACGGTGGGGCGTTGCTCCTGTCATCTTCCCCAAACGCCCCCTCGTGTCTGCACTCGCGGGTCAACAATGGTTGCCTACAGGCGAGAACAATTCGGCACAATTCGGCAACAATTCCCCGAATATTTTCGTGTTTCCACACTGGGGTCGAGTAGTCTAGGGGCAAGTTGCTCGTCTCACAATCGAAAGGTTGTGGGTTCGAGTCTCACCTGCCGCTACTCTTCGCCCGCGACCAATCGGCGTGAGAGATTGGCGACGCTGCATGACTCGACGGCCGATGTGTCGTAAAACCAATAACCAACCGTGTTTCCACACCGAGCCAGCAGCTTACAGCTCGCGCATGGCTATAGTGGGAGACGAAGTTGAGCACAAGCAGTTGGCCATGCTTCGTCCCGAACGTGCAGTGTTGCCGGCGCCGTTTTTTTCTCCCTGTACGGGGTCAACCGATGTGGTACGTCAGTCGTCTGCAGACCGCCGTCACGTCACGTCACGTCACGTCACGTCACGTCACGTCACGTCACGTCACGTCACCTCACGTCACGTCACGTCACGTCACGTCACCTCACGTCACGTCACGTCACGTCACGTCACGTCACGTCACGTCACGTCACGTCACGTCACCAGCCGTCATCGATCCCCTCCCGCCGTGCCCCGCCCCTCCCTGTCGTCGGGCGGATCGGCTTCCGCCGGTCGTTACCGGAGCTCTGAATAACAAGAGAGCTGCCGAACGATGTCGACGGCGACCGGCAGCGCGCCGTTTGGCAGCAAAAACGACGGCTCGTGAGCTGGCGAAGTCGCTGATGACGGGGCGCCGGGCTGCCGACGGACGTGAAGGAAATTGGGTATTGCTTCATCGATCTCCTAAACACACAGACAGGCAGAGGCGGGGGGGGGGGGCAGGCAGGCAGGCAGGCAGGCAGGCAGGCAGGCAGGCAGGCAGGCAGGCAGGCAGGCAGGCAGGCAGGCAGGCAGGCAGGCAGGCAGGCAGGCAGGCAGGCAGGCAGGCAGGCAGGCAGGCAGGCAGGCAGGCAGGCAGGCAGGCAGGCAGGCAGGCAGGCAGGCAGGCAGGCAGGCAGGCAGGCAGGCAGGCAGGCAGGCAGGCAGGCAGGCAGGCAGGCAGGCAGGCAGGCAGGCAGGCAGGCAGGCAGGCAGGCAGACAGACAGACAGACAGACAGACAGACAGTGGATGGTGGGCAGAGGCTGGCGGGCAGAGGGAGGAATGACCGATGAGGAGCAGCGCGACAGCGGTGATGCACTGCCACCGGGCCCGCCCACCATCGCTTGTCCGATCTCCGCGTCTGTGGCGACCTCCAGGGCCGTTGAGAGCTCAGGGCACGGTCGTGGGCCGGCCATTGGACGGGTCGTGGTCCTGCGGCGGGACAGCGCGTGGACCTGCGGCGGGCCAGCGCGTGGGCCGACCCGTCCCAGTGGTGGCACGGGACACGCTGACCTCTCGGGCGGCCACATGGCTGGCATGGCCACATCGCTCGCTCGTCATGGCCACATCGCTGGCAGATTACGCGTCTGATCAACGTGTTGGCACTGGCAGTGTGAGCAGCGTTCGATGTTATCGTTAGAAGCGTTAGCAGCCAGATGCATGGCGTCTCGGGCGCTGCTGGCTTTTGCCGGCGCTACTGGAATTCCCGAGGTGTGCTGCTCGGCGCAATGACCGGCTGTCAGATTTGACCGACTATTATTCTCGGGGACGAGTAGTCTAGTGGTAAGTTGCTCGTCTCACAATCGAAAGGTTGTCGGTTCGAGTCTCACCTGTCGCTACTCTTCGCCCGCGACCAATCGGCGTGAGACATTGGTGACACTGCATGACTCGGCGGTCGACGTGTCGTAAAACCAATAACCAACCAACCAACGACTTTTGCTCTCCTGGAGAGAGTACGATCGCCTCCTGTGGGGCGCGCTGGCAATGTGCGGAAAAGCAGCCGGGCACGGTCCTTGCGTTTGGGTTTGGCGAGCGTGCACGCCCGCCGCGTTGACCCCATGTCGTGTATTTCGCGCCGGCCCGGGCGATGGCTGGGCGCCGCAAACTGGACTCGCCATTCAGCACACCGCGCAATGTGCACATCCCAGCCCTCCCAACCGGCCCAGATGATCTGAGGGCGTCATGCGGGACGAGACCCGTAATGACTAGGCGTAATATACCCTCACCCGTGAAGATGGATAACTATGATGCTATGCTATTGCTATCAAGCTATGATAGCAATACTGTAAATTGATTACAATTCAGTTATGGGCGCAAAATGACCCTAGATGTCGACGCGCCCCTAAACTCCAATCCAATCCAACCAATGACTAGTCAGGATAACTCTGCTTATGCTTCGTACATCAACACTTGATCAGATGTTGGCTGGGCAGATTCGGCCGCTCGGTGTGGTCTCAGCCAGAATGTCGTTGCTGTAATGCTGAATATGTTGCTGAAAGTTGGACGTGATGCTAACCGCTTAGAGGACCGCCGTTCGTATTAATTATTGCACCTGCTGTGAGAGGTCCCACCCACTGGACATTGCTGCCCGCGGTCTGAGGAGCTGATGTACTCCCAAATAAGACATTAAGAAACCACATAAAAACGAAAGCCTTAAGCAGCCGGTCGGGCTATTTGGAACAGTCGAAACATCGAATACCGGTGCGTTTAAGCAAAAAGATCCATATATTTTCGTAAGTTATAAATTCGTAATGAGCACATGATAAGCTTTCGAATGGTACGTGCTCAGTGAAAAATTATTTGTGAAGTAGGATGGAAATATATCATTTTCTGAACACTCAATCAACGTCCTGCTCCAATAAATATTGACATCCTGCTCCTTGATGAATGCTTGTTAAGTCTTTGTGTATCGTTTTCTAACAGAATCTCCGTTTATAAGTATCATGCTAATGCTCTCGATAGGGAGTGGTGGTACACGAACATTTCACAACACAATTTCAGGTAAAGGGATTAACTATAACGTGATATGACATACAGTACCAGCTTATAGCATATGTATTTATTCTCCCTATCCTGAATATAGTTATTCCTCAATTATCAATCTCAAAGCAAATGATGAAGGTGCAGTCATAACGACCTACACCATAGGGTTAAATCTGAATCTGAATCTGAAAGACTTCAGAGACATTTTAAATGACAGTAATTACATGGCAAATTTTGACATCCCACTGTGCTCGATTCAACAGCTCACACCTAACGACGCGCCATTATTTTAGCCCCGCACGGCTTTCGTCTTTCATCCTCCCGGGCCCTGCCGACGAGTCGCGAAGGCGCGCTCCAGTTTGTGGCGACGCCGCCGCTGGCGCGTTCGATCACGGGGTGATCGAACGATCACGAGGTGATCAAGCGTGATTTATGTCTAGATGATTTTTAATTGACTCTTGTTTATTGACATGAGAAATAGGATCATGTATGTAGTTCTATAGAAATGTATTGACGAGAGGGCTGAAAAGCCACATTATTGTGGAGACCTTAATAAATCTGACTATGACTATGACTATGGTGTTGGTGCAGCGGTCCGTGATGCGATGACCTGTGTTCCTGCCGTCCACCCCCCTCCCCCCCCCCCCCCGTGTAGCCCGAGCCTCGCCGGAGGATTACCGAACGTCGCAGGACAGCGGAACTGCGGCATGTCAGCCGAGAAGCTGGCTCCCGGGGGGCGGCCGGCGCAGTGTTGTCATGGCAACGGCGACACGAATATCCGCCACGTCGCGCGGAGCTCAGCTTCTTGCGCGCGAATTCGGCCAGCAAATTAAATAAATGAACGCCTTTGGCGCTCTGGGGATGCCGAATGACATTTGTCTGCTGAACGGACGCCTGGCTGTTTTTGGATGACGCCGGGTGGTTTTCTTTGTCCCGAACCGTTTCCGGACTCTTCGCCCGCGACCATTCGGCGTGAGAGATAGGCGACGCTACACGACTCAACGGTCGATGTGTCGTAAAATCGATAACCAACCAACCAACTGTTATCCGGATCCATTAGTATGTTACTAGAAGTAGAAACCACGACGTTTGGGTGGACATTCTGATTGATCTGGAATCTAACCGGCGGTTCAGTCTCATTCCAAACATTCTCATTCCAAAGAATTGCGGTATATTTGCACTAACTGGCCTCGATGTAATTATGTTGTCATATCATCAGCACCCGAATCCACTTTCACGCTCATCCAACAAGGTATGCACCCGATGACACAATATGTTCATCCCGTGTTACATGTTCATAACCACTATAGTAATGATCGATTTGCAAGTTTTCTCGCTATCAGCGGTAGCTCTGTTGTAATATGTGAAACTTTTTCTTTTGTCGCAAGACGAAAACAATCTCACTGATTTTTTCACGATCAATGGTTCGTGTTGTATTCCTCTGCGGAGGCTTCGAGGCAAGAGGATGAATTAACGTAAACTGGAAAATTAAATTAACATCAATGTTAGCTAAGAAGGTTAAAGTATTGTAATTGCTGTTATGATTTGCTGACATGGTGGCTCAGTTTGTTCGAGTACCGGTATCCACTGGTGTCGGCTGGGTGTGGTCTTGGCAGGACTCACGAATAGCCACACGCCCTCGCTGGACGGAAGGGGGTCGGCTGGCACCTGGTGAGGGTGTGGAGAAAGCATGGGGTTGACCGGGCGGCTGCGTCTAGCCATAGGCGACAGGTCAAGCTGCTGGCTAAACTCTTGGCTGTGGGTTTGAGCGTCCGATGGTGGTGGGGTCGGTATCCACCCGGGCAGCTTTGCTTGGCATGGGATCCTGTTCAATAAAACCGGCCGCAGCAATTATTTGGATCGCTTTTAACGTGTGATTACGATGAAAACTTGATTGCATTCGAGGGGGGATGAATGGTCTAGGGGTAAGTTACTCGTCTCACAATCGAAAGATTGTGGGTTCGAGCCTCACCTGTCGCTACTCTCAGCCCGCGACCAATCGGCGTGAGAGATTGGCAATGCTATGTGACTAAACGGTCGATGTGTGGTAAAACCAATGACCAACCAATGATTGCATTCGAGTTTTGTCTTTATATACCTCCGATGCCAACAACGGAGGCGACCGTTTGCTCCTGGGGACGAGCTTTCTATGGAAATATTGTGTGTTCGAGTCTCACCTATCGTTACTCTTCGCCCGCGACCAATCAGCGTGAGAGACTGGCGACGCTATATGACTCGACGGTCGACATGTCGTAAAAACCAATAACCAATCACCGGACCATTTGCTCTTCCCCGCACCGGAAATGAGGCTACCTGCCGCAATATTCCGATGGCACATTCTCGGCTGGAAGCTGGAATTGCCTGTGGCTGGACTGCGGCGGCTCACTGTGCTGGCTGACGGGCGGCACGAGCCTGGCCGACAGCAGAAGCTGTGGTTGACGGGCGGCACGAACGTGGCTGACGGGCGGCACGAACGTGGCCGACAGCGGAAGCTGTGGCTGACGGGCGGTGCGAACGTGGCCGACAGCGGAAGCTGTGGCTGACTGACGGCACGAAGCTGGCAGCGGAAGCTGGCCGCTGGCAGCAGAAGCTGGCCGCTGGCAGCATGACCTGGCCGCTGGCAGCAGGACCTGGCCGATGGCAGCAGAAGCTGGCCGCTGGCAGCAGGACCTGGCCGATGGCAGCGGAAGCTGGCCGCTGGCAGCAGGACCTGGCTGCTGGCAGCTGGCAGCAGAAGCTGGCCGATGGCAGCAGGACCTGGCCACTGGCCGCTGGCAGCAGAAGCTGGCCGCTGGCAGCAGAAGCTGGCCGCTGGCAGCAGGACCTGGCTGCTGGCAGCTGGCAGCAGAAGCTGGCCGATGGCAGCAGGACCTGGCTGCTGGCAGCTGGCAGCAGAAGCTGGCCGATGGCAGCAGGACCTGGCTGCTGGCCGCTGGCAGCAGAAGCTGGCCGATGGCAGCAGGACCTGGCCGATGGCAGCAGGACCTGGCCGATGGCAGCAGGACCTGGCCGCTGGCAGCAGGACCTGGCCGCTGGCAGCTGGCAGCAGAAGCTGGCCGATGACAGCAGGACCTGGCCGCTGGCAGCTGGCAGCAGAAGCTGGCCGATGGTAGCAGGACCTGGCTGAGCAGAAGCTGGCCGATGGTAGCAGAACCTGGCCGCTGGCAGCAGGACCTGGCCGATGGCAGCAGGACCTGGCCGCTGGCAGCAGAAGCTGGCCGCTGGCAGCAGAAGCTGGCCGCTGGCAGCAGGACCTGGCCGCTGGCAGCAGGACCTGGCCGTTGGCAGCAGGACCTGGCCGCTGGCAGCAGGACCTGGCCGCTGGCAGCAGGACCTGGCCGCTGGCAGCTGGCAGCAGAAGCTGGCCGATGGCAGCAGGACCTGGCCGCTGGCAGCTGGCAGCAGAAGCTGGCCGATGGTAGCAGGACCTGGCCGCTGGCAGCAGAAGCTGGCCGATGGCAGCAGAACCTGGCTGCTGGCAGCTGGCAGCAGGACCTGGCCGATGGCAGCAGAACCTGGCTGCTGGCAGCTGGCAGCAGGACCTGGCCACTGGCAGCAGAAGCTGGCCGATGGCAGCAGGACCTGGCCGATGGCAGCGGGACCTGGCCGATGGCAGCAGGACCTGGCTGCTGGCAGCTGGCAGCAGGACCTGGCCGATGGCAGCAGGACCTGGCCGTTGGCAGCAGGACCTGGCTGAGCAGAAGCTGGCCGATGGTAGCAGGACCTGGCCGCTGGCAGCAGAAGCTGGCCGACAGCAGGGGCTGACCGCAGAGGGGCCGAACGGCTCGCCACGTGATATTGCATTTGTCTGGCGCGTCGCGGCTGCCTTCTGCCCGCCGTGATTGCCCCGCAACGCCGGTGGGAATCTGGCGCGAGATTGCCGGTATTCGGCGCGCCGGCGCCCGGCTGATTGCCACCACTGCCGCCCGCAGGGCACGTGCTGACAGGCGTTTCGCCCGCGTGCGGCCGATGTGATGCTGGAAGTTAGCTCTTCCAATTTGGAAATCTGAACGTTGGAAATTGTGCACCCTGGAGAATATCGACGCCTCGCCGCGCGCTGCCGCCTCGGGGCAGACGGTGGCGCCCGACGGGAACCGGCCACCGTCGACGGGTTCGGCCGATGGTCGGCCTCGGCCCGGTGTGTCCTAAAATTACTTCACCATTAACTGTGTGGATGAAGAGAGAAGTTGCTTGGGAATAGTGAAGGATTGGAAGAAAATAAAGGATCGCCACTGAAGGATTAAAAGAGCGTAATGACTTTCACTTCAGTCAGATGCATTTTACAGTATTTCGCAGTCGTGCGCACGATGACTGCCCATACATCATGTGGCAAACTCGTAAAGCCCTAAGACAAGGATGAAATAGCACCATTCCATTAACTGTGAATTTCCAGGTCACGTCGTCAATTATTTTACACTGGCTTCGGCCCGGTGTGTGTGGTGGGTGTGGTGTGTGTGACCGCGCCGGGGGAGGGACGGACGGAGCCGCAGCCGGGGTGGAGTGAGTCCCGGCGTCGGCCGACCGGAGGCGCTGCTGTCGCCGACCCCAGTCAGTGGTGCGGCGTTCACTGTGGCTGCCCACCAGGGTCGTTCTCAATGGACACCGATTGCGGGATGAAGGGAAGATCGCCAGCAGCGACGTGGTAGATGCTGGCGCTCTGCATGCTGCCGCTTGTTGTGGGGCTGGACTAGGAGCAAGTCGAGGCGGCCACAGAGACCATTCCCCACCCACCCAAGGGGCCGACTTTTGCTGAAGTTTTGCACTAAAAAGGCATTCTCTTGAATTGTAAGATCATTTTATCACACAAATATTGCCTTAAGCAGACCAGACGTATGTAAGCTGTGGAAATCTGGTGCTTGTTTTCCAGCACGAATATTTTTTTTTAAAGATCTCTCCGCCCCAAACAAGATGGGCGGGGATAATTGCAGAGAAAACCGCAGCATGAAGAAACGACCGAATGGACCTCCATTCGGTCGTTTCTTCATGCTGTAGTTGTCCCCGCGGAGCGATGAACAGACCGGCAGTGGGATGTGCCGCTTCTTCGCACGCTCACGGTTTCCAGTTAGGTGCGACCTTTCAAGAATGCACACTCAAGCTGCCTGATTTTGTGTATGGTCACGATTCACGTTACCAATGGAGAACCAATGCGCAGCTTTGAAGTCACTACACCGGCTCAGTGTTGGTCAAGAACAGTCTTTGCAACGCTCGGTTCCCTGGCAAACGGGCGCCAATTTGTCGCCGAGCGTCAATATTTGTTTTGCAAGCGTTACTAACGACAGGCCCTTCAGTCTAAGCCAGCTGTGTGTGTGTGTGTGTGTGTTTCCGACCATTCCCTTGGTTACACGCAGAGTGCGGCCGTAATGGCCGCCGTAGCGCGTCGTATTTGCTGGAACGGCTAGGAACCGTATTAAAACGACGAGGAACCGTGTTGAAGCGCGTAGGAACGAATCATTTCAACGGCTGCTCTCGACCAATTGTAAATCAGCTTCGTGTCAGAGTTATGGGCGAGTAGTTCTCCACTGGTGCTGTTATCGATCGCGACCACATATAGAACCGAGAGCTTCGGGCCGCGTTCTGAAGAGGTCGCACCTCGCCGAAGAACGCCGGCGCGCCGAGCCGGACTGCTAGGTCTGATGTATTCATTGGTTAACACAAAATCGTGCAGCCGCAAGTGGGTAATTTGTATTACTTTTAGCCTGAACGCCAAATATTTGTAAAGTAAAATATAGTTTACTGTGGCAACAGAACCCTACTCCCACGGCAGCTTCATGGTTCAGTACCATTCTCTGAAGCGTTGCGAGGGCAGGTGTTGCCGTCTGCTTCCTGCTTTGGGTAATGCCTTCTGACGCCATTAAGGCCCGGTTCACACCGCGACAGACCGAAACGGATAAGAAACTTTCTTGTCTGCAGAACAAGAACGGCAGAAGTTGGGCAAGTGGTAGCATCGGAAATATTCAAGACGCGAATTGGTAACAACGGACGTATCCCTTACTGGCGCTTGGTTTACGAAAGTGGCGCACCTCACTCATTGCTTGTGAGGTGCGTGAGGTGTGTTGGTCTTTGCGAAGTTAATTGTGGGCTAGCTTGTATTAATTAAGCGTCGAGGGTTACGTGCTGAAGATGGAAGAACACGATTTGCTTTTATTCACGCTTCTGGATGATGCCCGACCTAGAAAGAGCTGGGTACGCCCTATGTCTATATCTGAGTGAAGACATGTTCAATTTCTTTAATCTGTCCTCATATGCCAGGTTGCTTATGCCATTGCCATTCTTGTTGCCCTCTTTTGTACTCGATCTAAAAACCAACAATCTTTTTCATTACTTGGGGACAAAGCTTGAACTTATTTATATGCTGAATATGATGTGGGAAACATCCAAAAGCAGGCGTTCAGGAAAGAAAGCATGTTCAGATACAACCCCTCTTCCCTATAATGTTAAATCAAATCGAACATCCAAAACGCATACAACCCATGCGGTGCTTCAGTCTAGGCCATCTTTTACTGAAATATTGGGCAAATGCTTCACCCCCATCCCCAAAGCTCATCTATCTCTCAACGGTACCCTTTGCTCCCTGTTCGCCGACAATAGAACGCCACGAGGCCGACACAAAAGCTGACTGAAATCCAATTTTTCTTGTTCGTGCCAAACGGCGCCTTTTATTGTCTGACCCGTCTCCGATTCACACCGGCAAAGGCCAGAGCCGAAACGCCGGGGCGGTCGCCTGCCATATTTGGTCATGTGACGTCACACAATCGCAGGCGAGCGGCCGGCAGCGCCGTTTGTCATCGCATCCTGTCGCGGTGTCAACCGAGTTTATGCAAAGCGGGAGCAGCATTTATTGTTCTAAAAAAACTTCGACTTCGAATTTCGACTCGCAAAAACTTGCGAAAACAACCGCATCGCCGATGAAACGATGTGACCATGACATTCACGAGAATGTGTGGCAAGAATGTGAAAAAATAATGTCATGTCTTGACAAAGTCCTGCTGGGGCCCGCTGTTCGGGACCTGACCACACCCAGACTCGAGTGTCCCCTCACTGTGTCCAAGTCATTGCTGCGTTGAACGACTTTCTCTCGTGAAGACGGCTTTTCCCACCGGCTGCCTGGGCGGCGGCTACTAACCTGGCGGTGGAATCGTCCACGACTAGTGTCTCAAATTGGCCCCGCCGGCGGAATTTCATCAGCGCCGCTGCCGGCCGCGGGGGGCCGGCGCACGTGCAGGCGAAATATGGCGCGAGTTCCGCGCGGTCGGTCCCAGGACGGGCTGATATGAAGACCAGCTGACGGGATGGCGGGAATTTATGATTGCTGCTTGCGTTCGGGCCGGCGGCGCGGGGCTGTGGACGGCCCAGCGGCGGGTCTTGGTCAAGAACGTTAGCGGTGCTCACGAACGGCCGGGGGGCTCAACCCCTCTTCACGGGCAGGGGACGAGTAGCCTAGGGGTAAGTTGCTCGTCTCACAATCGAAAGGTTGTGGGTTCGAGTCTCACCTGTCGCTACTATTCGCCCGCAGCCAATCGGCGTGAGAGATTGGGGACGCTACATGACTTAACGGTCGATGTGTCGTAAAACCAATAACCGACCGACCGACCTCTTCACGGGCGCAAGCCCCTTGCCACCACCATTGCCATCGCCACCGACACCGACACCGACACCGACACCGACACCGACACCGACACCGACACCGACACACCGTCACCGTCACCGTCACCGTCACCGTCACCGACACCGACACCGACACCGACACCGACACCGACACCGACACCGACCCCGACACCGAGCCCGAGCCCGAGCCCGACCCAGACCTAGACCTAGACCCCGATCCAGATCCCGACCCCGACCCCGACCCCGACCCCGACCCGACCCGACTCGACCCGACCCGACCCGACCCGACCCGACCCGACCGCGACCCGGACGTGTCCCGGCGGAGCACAGCGCTCTGCTTCTCCGCCGCCGCCGCTCCGCCTCGTGCGTCGCGACGCCACGAGTCGGCGGACCGTCGGCAGCCTCTCGTAAAGCGGCGCCCAAACGATGCCCCCGGGGCCGACACCAGCCGCCGGCTCTCCGCGGCTCCCGGGCCTGACGCGGCCGAATGTCGTCATCTGCTGCAGTGTGTCATGCGAGCACATTCTGCAGTGTGTTATGTACAGGCTGTCTCGGAAATGATCCTTGTTTGCACCTCGCACATTCTTCAGTGTCAGTATTTTTGTATATGTTCGTCACCAGCAGCCATCGCCAGCTCCCGGAGATCTGAATCGGGCGTGCAGGACTCGCGAGCGTCTCTGTCTCGTCTGCCAGCTGTCCCGTCCCTGCCAGTCTGCCAGCTGTCCCGTCCCTGCCAGCTGTTCCGTCTGCCAGCTGTCTCGTCCCTGCCAGCTGTCCCGTCCCTGTCAGCTGTCCCGTCTGCCAGCTGTCTCGTCCCTGCCAGCTGTCCCGTCTGCCAGCTCACCTGTGCCGTCCCTGCCAGCTGTCCCGTCCCTGCCAGCTGTCCCGTCCTGCCAGCTGTCCCGTCTGCCGGCTGTCCGTCTGCAGCTTCTCCCTTGTCCTGCCAGCTGTCCCGTCCCTGCCAGCTGCCCCGTCCCTGCCAGCTGTCCCGTCTGCCAGCTGTCCCGTCCTGCCAGCTGTCCCGTCTGCCAGCTGTCCCGTCTGCCAGCTGTCTCGTCCCTGCCAGCTGTCCCGTCTGCCAGCTCACCTGTGCCGTCTGCCAGCTCACCTGTTCCGTCTGCCAGCTCACCTGTTCCGTCTGCCAGCTGTCCCGTCCCTGTCAGCTGTCTCGTCTGCCAGCTGTCTCTCGTCTCCACCTCGTCTGTGCCGGCCCTGCCAGCTGTCTCGTCTGCCAGCTCGTCTGTGCTGGCCCTGCCAGCCGTTCAGAACACTGCCAATCACGGCCCTGCCGCTCTTCCCGCCGTGGCCGGCAGAGCAGTCCGCAGCATCAACTGGCCGCCGACGCGTGACCGTCGCGTCCAAGATGCCCAGCACCGCTCAGCCCGGGGCGGTTTATTTTCACGCTCCGACTCTCGACAAACAAGCCCGACAGATCGGATCGCATCAGTAAACAGGCCGTGTGCGTGGCGCGGGCGACGCCGGCCTTTTCCGCGCGCTCCGGACCGGCGGATTTGTCGGTCCGGACTGGCGGATTTGTCGGTCCGGACCGGCGGATTTGTCGGTCCGGACGACGAGATGGGGACACGCGGTTTTCTCGGTCGAACGTGTTATCAGCGAGCCTTCTTGACTCCAGTGCCGTGTCGACCAACGCACACACACACACTGCTTCGCGCACCATCTCAGCTGGACAACGAGGCTTATGTGATTTATGATCGACAACGAGGGTGGCTTATGTGAGCCCAGTGACTTAGTTCGCATGCCGCACTTTTTTTTCCACTGGTGGAAGGATTAAGCCGAGCAGGTTAGGACGCGATACCAATTTAAACTGCAACGGCTTCGCTTGCCAGCGAGATGTTTAGTTGGAAACATTCGTCGGCTAGATATAGACAAAAGACGCGATTTATATTGTGAAATGGAAGTGTTGATACGCAATTTAAACTGCAACGGCTTTCGTTTGCAATGTTTAAATGGAACCATTGATTCTACTGCAGGTACGGTGTGGCAGCGGTCGTATGTCAGTTCCCACACAACACCCGTGTCTATAGAACTACAGACTGTGGTTTGACGGTTCCTCCTATGCGCCCCGATGTCTCCTCCCCGCCTCAGCGGACTGTGTCGTGTTGTTCCTACTGTGTGCTGACCCTCCCGCAGGTGGATCCATTGTTGTCTCCTGCGTGTTGACCCCACACAGAGAGTTCCGTTGTTGTCTCCTGTGTGCTGACCCTTCTACATGGGCTCAGTTGTTGTCTCCTGTGTGCCGAACCTCCCACATGGGGCTCCGTTGTTGTCTCCTGTGTGCTGACCCTCCCACAGGGGGCTCCGTTGTTGTCTCCTGCGTGCTGACCCCCCCCATAAGTGGCTCTGTTGTGTTGTTCCTCCTAGACTACCGCCGCGGGCGCTTCGTTGTTTCCACGTGTTGACCCTGACGCAAAGGGCTCCGTTGGGTTATCTCTCCTATCTGCTGACCCTGCCCTCGTTGTGCTACGTCTCCTAGACTCCCGTCGCAGGAGGTTCCGTTGCGTTGTGTTCCATGTGCTGACCCCCGCCACGGGGGCTCCGTTGTATTTTGTCTCATATGTGTTAACCCTGCCGCAAGGGACCTCGTTGTGTTATGACTCCCGCCGCAGGGGATTCCGTTGTGTTGTGTTCCATGTGCTGACCCCCGCCACAGGGGCTCCGTTGTGTTGTGCCCTTTAGACCCTGGCCGCAGGGTGTCGGTTGTGCCGGCCGCAGGGTGTCCGTTGTGTTGTCCCTTAGACCCTGGCCGCAGGGTATCCGTTGTGTTGTGCCCTAGACCCCGCCACAGGGGTCGTTGTGTTGTGCCCCTAGACCCTGGCCGCAGGGTGTCCGTTGTGTTGTGCCCTAGACCCTGGCCGCAGGGTGTCCGTTGTGTTGGGCCTAGACCCTGGCCGCAGGGTTCCGTTGTGTTGTGGCCTAGACCCTGGGGGTCCGTTGTGTTGTGCCCCCTAGACCCTGGCCGCAGGGTGTCCGTTGTGTTGTGCCCCCTAGACCCTGGCCGCAGGGTGTCCGTTGTGTTGTGGCCCTAGACCCTGGCCGCAGGGTGTCCGTTGTGTTGTGGCCCTAGACCCTGGCCGCAGGGTGTCCGTTGTGTTGTGGCCCCTTAGACCCTGGCCGCAGGGTGTCCGTTGTGTTGTGCCCTCTAGACCCTGGCCGCAGGGTGTCGGTTGTGTTGTGGCCCTAGACCCTGGCCGCAGGGTGTCCGTTGTGTTGTGGCCCTAGACCCTGGCCGCAGGGTGTCCGTTGTGTTGTGCCCCCTAGACCCTGGCCGCAGGGTGTCCGTTGTGTTGTGGCCCTAGACCCTGGCCGCAGGGTGTCCGTTGTGTTGTGCCCCCTAGACCCTGGCCGCAGGGTGTCCGTTGTGTTGTGCCCCCTAGACCCTGGCCGCAGGGTGTCCGTTGTGTTGTGGCCCCTAGACCCTGGCCGCAGGGTGTCCGTTGTGACGTGCTGCGTTCGGTTGCAGCAGATGGTGCAGACGGCGCAGATGGCGGCCCCCTACCAGCTGCCCGCGCAGAACGGAGAGCCGGCGCCGGCCGTCAAGGCGGCCGACCTGACGCCCAAGGACGCCGACGCGCTCGTGCCGGCCGTGGTGACGTCACTGGCAGCCGGACATCAGAACGGCGTCGAGACGCCGGCCGCCGCCAATGTGAGTCGGCGGTCGCGGTCTGGGTAGGGCGCCCGTCTCCCGACCGAGTGGTTGTGGGTTCGATTCCCGCCCGTCGCCGGCTTTTTGCTCGCGACCGATAGACGTGACAGATTGGCGACGCTGTGTGACACGACAGTGGCAGACGTGGCGTAGAACCAATACACACCTGTATGTTTATTGGATGTTTCACGACGCACTTTATGAACGATCACGGCTAACGGAGCCGCCCACACTGTTTCGCCGGTGGGCAACGGGGTTGGGAAACGTCCCGGGCGGTGCGAGTGTTGAACCCGGAACCTTTGGCACCCAGAGCTCAACACTTAAACCACTCGGCCACCCTCTCCCCAAGTCAGTTCTGAGTTGGAGGTAGTACGCCCATAGGAACCCTAGCTGATGCCCGGTTGTCTTTGAAAACTCTTAAATAAGTAACTGTGTTATCTTTCACATCAATTGAAATTCATGGTGCTGTTCTTGATGAGACATTTCAATTTTAGATGCGCACATGCCTCCAAAGTCCCTCCCGGGAGGAAATCCCGGGTTTTGTGTTGATTCTCTGGGGCGAGTTGATGATCTGCGTTTGCATAACTTCCACGCTAATTGGTATGGGATTTAGGCCGAATAAAGTGACAGAGGGCATGTACCAAGTGACATTTTAGTCGCTATATGTCACCGGAACATCTGCCCCGTCGGCCCGGGCCGGCCGTTGGCGGCGCGGCGCCGAGAGTCGTCACGCGCCGCCTCCGGCGCGGGTCTTTGAAGTCGGAGATGTGGGGTGGGCGTAATGCGGCACGTGACTGAGCGCTGACACTGACACTGACACTGACACTGATACTTACACTGACACTGACACTGACACTGACACTCTGCACTGTCACTGTCACTGTCACTGTCACTGCCACTGCCACTCACTGTCACTGTCACTGTCACTACCACTGCCACTCACTGTCATTGTCACTGTCCTCTGGGCACTAAATGACCACACCTGGTCGATGCGCCCTAAAGCTCAAATAACCAACCAACCAACATCACTGCCACTGCCACGCTGCTGTCACTGTACTGTTACTGCCACTGCCACTCACTGCCACTGTCGCTGCCACTGCCACTGTCTCTGCATTGCCGCTGTCGCTGCCACTGTCGCTGCCACAGCTTCTGCCACTGCCACTGCCACTGCCGCTGCCACTGCTCCTGTCGCTGTCACATGTTCTGCTGCTGCCGCTGGCTGTTCAGAGGTAGTGGCAGCAGAGGGAGGGCCTGCGGTTCTCTACACACGCAGGCGTCCCAGCGTGAGTGGGTGGCATTGGGTGTTGGATGGTGGTGCAGCATAGTCTGTTTGTGTTTGTTTGTTTGTTTGTTTGTTTGTTTGGGCGTGCGCGTGTTCGGCAGCTGAGCGGCAAGCTTCTAGCGAGATGCATTGGAAACGCGACACACTTGGTTTGAGGGTGTAAAACCGTGCCACAGTGCTTTGGCATATGAACAGCTATGTGGAAGATGTAGAAGATTGGGCATAGCTAGAAGCTTATGGTCAGTGTTGCGCGACTTCTTAACCAAAGAAGTATCAGGTATCCCAAAGAAGTAGCATGCTTTTTATGCGTGCAGATGAAGTCTCCATGCCTCGTGCCTAATAGTATCTCATTTGTGATAATCATGTATGTGCTCACTGCAGCGACACGGTTGCGCGCCAGGTCGGTACGGCCACCGGTGTCGGTGTCGGTGTCGGTGTCGATGTCGATGTCGATGTCGATGTCGATGTCCGTGTTGGTGTCTATGCTGGTGTTGGTGTTTGTGCTGGTGTTGGTGTCTGTGCTGTGTTGTGTTGTGTCTGTGCTGTGTTGGTGTTGTGTTGTCTGTGTGTCTGTGTCGTGTTGTGTTGGTGTCTGTGCTGTGTTGGTGTCTGGTGTCGTGTGGTGTTGGTGTCTGTGTCGGTGTCGGTGTCGGTGTCGGTGTCTGTGTCGGTGTTGGTGTCCGTGTGTGTCTGTGCTTTGGTGTCTGTGCTGGTGTCTGTGTTGGTGACGTCTCGTGTCAACAGGCGGCGGCGGCTTCACCCCGTCGCTGGCGCAGCGCCCCGGCCGCGTTAACGCCTGGTCTGATTGTGCGCCGCTCCCCTGAATCGGTCCCCCTCCGGTGGGGGGTGAGGGGGGTGGGGAGCTAAGACCCTGCCGCGGTCCTAGACCCCTCCGTGGCGGCTGAGCCGTACCCGTCCGGTCCTCCGGTCGGGGCGGGATCGGGGCGGGGGGCGGGTGTGGAGCGCCGTAATGAGCACGTCCCTGTTCCGAGCTGCTGTTGGATATTCATAGAGAATTAATGTGCCCATTCGCAGGCAGCCGCGCGCGTTGGCTTCTCACAGGAATGGCGCGCCGTGGTTATTCAGTGCTGCGCGTTAATAACGTCGTTCAAGATGCGGCTGTGGCTCCCCCACCCACCCCCACAGTACTCTGCTTCGTGCAGCAGGGTTGTGATGCAGGGTTAAAATAATGGTTTTTCGTTAGGTGTGAGATGTCGAAGCGAGCGCGGTAGGATGTCGAAATTTGCCATGGAATTTGTGTCACTTTCATCTCACCTGACCTAGCTTCAGTCCATATCTGCTACCTGAAACTTGACCCAACTTCACCTGACACCTGGCATCGTCTGACCAGGCACCCAACCTAACCCGACTTGGCATCTCACCTGACCTAGCCTCAGTCCATATCCGCCGCCTCACCTGACCTAACCTCACCTGACACCCGTCATCGCCTGATCGGACACCCAACCTAACCCGACCTGGCATTTGATCTGACCTGACCTAGCCTCAGTCCATATCTGCCGCCTGATCTGACCTAACCTCACATGACACCCGTCATCGCCTGATCGGACACCCAACCTAACCCGACCTGACCTGACCTGACCTGACCCGGTCCGTGCCCGCAGGCGCCGACGGAGGCGAGCGCCGAGCCGTCCGGAGGCGCGGCCGACGGCGCCGACGCGGGCCAGCCGACAGCAGCGGCCGGCGGATCTCCGCCGGCCACCAAGGAGCAGCCCAAGCGGCTGCACGTGAGCAACATCCCGTTCCGGTTCCGGGACCCCGACCTGCGCGCCATGTTCGGGGTGAGTTGGCGCGCCGCGCGGTGGCTCCGTGCGGTGCCGAGCCGCACCGGCTGGGCGGGCGCAGGCGGGTCGGTGTCGTTCCGGTCGGTGACCAGGTCACCAGCTCGTGATGCTGGTCATGTCGTTGCGGCGGCGGCACGCGTTTGGCGAACGCCCACCCAGCGGTTGTCGATCCGGTTAGTGAGCGTCAAACAGTGGGGATTCTGACAGCCGCAACCGTCGCCGCCCCCTCTCCCCGAAGTGACCTCCGCGTGTGCCTCTGACCAACGTTGCCCTAGGCGGTGTGGTATGCCAAGCTAGAGATTCTGTTGGGCTGGGGTGGCAATGTCAGAAATGCAGGCGCGTGCAGCCGCGTACCGGCAGCGCGTCGGTCAGGAGGCTCGCCAAAAGCAGGATGCGCTCCCACGCCCGCGTTTGCCAGGTCTTCGTTTTGGTGCCGCACTCAACAGGTGTGTGGTGCTCGCGTTTCGACGTGGTGACTTCTTCGGTGATCAAGCTGGCTTTCTGTGGCGCTCGCCGGCGCCGTGAACGGATGATCGCGTTCCCTCGCCGGACGTATTGTGTGGCTGTTGGTGGCTGTGTCGCCGCATTGTGTTGTCGCCGACGACTGCTGACTAATCTACCACCATTTGGCGTCACCTTTGGCGGGCCTAGCTGCCTGTGGGACGTGCGGTGTTCGCCTCCAGCTAGCACCACCTGGCGGGGCGGTTCACCTTCAACTAGTGCCACCTAGTGGCGTGATTTGCCTTCAGCTAGTGCCACCTAGTGGCGTGATTTGCCTTCAACTAGTGCCATCTAGTGGCGTGATTGGCCTTCAACTGGTGCCACCTAGTGGCATGATTGGCCTTCAACTGGTGCCACCTAGTGGCGTGGTTCACCTTCAGCTAGTGCCATCTAGTGGCGTGATTGGCCTTCAACTGGTGCCATCTAGTGGCGTGATTTTTCTCAGCTCGAAATTGAAGCATCGTGCCGTGATAGTGTGGACAGCTATGTGGTTTGCACTCCGGCGAGACTCACGGCTGGCGGACGTCTGTTGTGACCGAAACGTACTGCGCTCTGTGGTGAGCCTGAGGCGGACGTTCCATTCATTTCCTCCGACAGATAAACGACTGTGTGAAGTTGTCCCTGACGTGGTGAGGATCTGTAGCATCGGCAGATAAGCCTCACCGGACTATCCACTGTGCTATGTTCCCTATAGCGTGGTGTAAGATCTGCAGCATCGGCAGATGAACTACCAGATAGGACTGTCCCAGATGAGCCACTGAGAAGTTGCCTCTGGCGTAGTAAGATCTCTAGCATCGCAACCGCTTCACTCTCCCACACGTTACTATCAAATCATATATTTTCGGCATTGAGCCCCCCCCCCTCCGTCTCCCTCGGTGTTTTGCCGTACACCACCACTGCCAGGTGTGTTTCTGTCGTTAATATTTCAAGATGTGTCCGATATCCGGTACCACCGCACTAAATGATCTACAATGGTCGATGCGCCCTAAAACCCCCGGCGCCTCCGCAGCCTCTTCCCACGTTTGCCTGGCCGCTTCGAGGCTTGTCGGGCACCGCAGGATCTGACCTGACCTACGACCCTGACCGGCGACCCTGACCGATGACCCTGATCACCGTCAGGGTCGCCGGTCAGGGTCGGCTGCCCAGACAGCGCGCTGTTGCGTTGTTTTACTCGGCGAGTCTGACCGGCATTGTGCTGTTCGTTTCAGCAATTTGGCCCGATCCTGGACGTCGAGATCATATTTAACGAGCGCGGCTCTAAGGTAAGGTTTTCGGACATGCACTTGCATTGCTGTGCTCTGTTTAGATATCGAGTAAATCAATATATATGATTAATATAATCTATGCGATTCAATCAATTTGTATGTACAAAGCAGAGTAGATATATCGGCGCCATGCTGACACACTGTTGCCCTCTGCGCTGTTTAAAGTAGCATGCCATGTGGTTGCAATGTCCGTTGCCGTTGTCGCTCATTCCTCAGTTTCGTCAGGTTCTTACAGCAATTCCGTCGTGCGTTTCGAACTGCTTGGTGCGTGTGTGTTTGCGCGACATCCATTCGCTTGCCCTCTTGAAGTCATTGCCGCTTATACAGTTGGCTGTGCGTGTGTACATGGTTGTTCGTCGTGACCTTGACGTGTGCTGGGTTGTTGTGTTCCGACTGCCTGAGCCGGACCCTGTGTGTTGTACCGCACCCTCCTTGCCGTCCCGACTGCCCGGTTATGCGTCCTATGTGAGCCGGATATGACAGCCACTAACACGTTTCTTGTGCAGATTTAGTGCTTCAACTGGTACACTGTCCTCTTCCATTCCGTTCCCGCCGGTCTTCTTCCGTCCGCGCTCGAGTGTCCTGACATCTTCACACGAAGTCTCTTCTGTTCCCTCATTATCCCCACTTGAATCCTGATGCCTTCACACGAAGTCTTTCTTCCACCCACCGGATTATCCGCGCTTAAGTTTTGATCCCTTCACGCGAAGCCAAAAGTGTGGCAGGCCTCTCCGGTTTTCATATCATTTGTGTTCCGATAGTGGACGCGACCTGTGTTATGTCAAGTCGCGTGGCCTTGATCAATTGTTCACAATGGATCCAGTAGAATCACCTGAGTGACCTCAGCATTTTGATGTGATTTAAAGTGGCCTATTCGCTTTCCTTCTTGTTATATCCGAGTCTCAGTTCAATTTAAAATCTTAGAAACTTTGGGTGGACGCCTTCACTTGCTACTTAAATTTGGCCCTAACTGTTCCTCTGCCAGCGTTTCCCATTGGCCCATTCTGAAACCAGCCAAACCCGTAAATCATACCCATTGGTCCGAATCTGGCCTGCACCTGATATGCAATCCCACCCTCGGCTTCACTTAGCCTCAACCACAGCTCTACATGACCCAAACCTGGCCTCCACTTAAGATATGACCCACCTCCAGCGTCCTTCCCGTCTGGTACCTACCTCACGCCACCACTAAGCCTAAATTTAACCTCTACGAGATCATCCAATTTCGCTATCATCAAGCTTGTCCTCCGCCAACCCCCAACCCCACCCAGACTTATCACGAGAGTTTACCTGTCACTGTCCAGCCCGACCCCGTACCGAACAGGATCCATACCTTACCGTCATTCATAATGTTGCCGTCATTTGTTCTCAACCTC
Organism: Imbricaverruca yamaguchii; assembly: GCA_034440575.1. NCBI lineage: Eukaryota > Metazoa > Arthropoda > Thecostraca > Neoverrucidae > Imbricaverruca > Imbricaverruca yamaguchii. Next base: position 334,751 of record JAOTOL010001315.1, read on the forward strand.
GCCGCTGTTCGGCATCGGCTTAAATAGCATCACTATGCCAAAACAAACCTAACCTGTAAACATTTGACCCGAACCTCACCTCTGCTTGGCATATGACCCAGTAACGCCTCCACTTGATCTGTACTCAACTCTACTTCTCCCCAACCTCCACTCCACTCGGCTCAAACCTGGTCTCGACCTCCATGTTTGACCAAACCGCCGACTAGCCTCTCCTCGATTTCACTGACCACAGCCCAACCTCTCCAACCTCCACGTGACCCCCTGCTGACACAAGTCTCAACCAACCTGACCGCTGACCTCACTGACCGCCCATTTCTCACCTCTGAGAGAAGTTGGATCTTTGGCCTCTGACCTCTGACCGCCTACCTCTCCCACACTCAGTCAACCAACCTGACCACCGACCTCTCCTCTGACCTCTGACCTCTCCTGATCTTGGGCCGCTGACCTCCCCTCTGACCTCTGACCGTCTGCCCCTCCTTCACTCAGTCAACCAACCTGACTGCCGATCCCTCCTCTGACCTCTGATCACCGACCTCTCCCCTGACCTCTGACCCCCGACCTCTCCCCTGACCTCTGACCGTCTACCTCTCTTTCACTCAGTCGACCAACCGACCGCCGATCTCTCCTCTGACCTCTTCTGACCTCTCCTCCACTCGGCCAACGCCCCACGCCCGTCCGCGCCCCCGTAGCCGTCCGCCGAGCTCGCCCCGCCTGTGACCGCGCCCGTCCCGAGCCCCGTACTGCACACCGCACACTCTAGATGGCAGCCTGGGCCGCCGGCGTGTCGGTATGCCTGCACGTGCTGCGCGCGCGCGCGTGTTCTCTCTGGCATGCCGAGTGGTGGGCGGCACGCGGCCGGCCGTGCCGAGCCTCTCTGACGGCGTGCGCGTCTCTCTCTTGCATGTGCGATGCCGGCCGGTGCTGACGCAGGGGTTTGGGTTTGTCACGTTCGCGACTTGTCCCGACGCGGACCGCGCCCGCGACAAGCTACACGGACAAGTGGTTGAGGGGCGAAAGATAGAGGTGCGTGCGCGCCGCGTCGCGGCGCGGCAGTGCTCCGCTCGGGTGTGGCTTCGCCGGCCGTCGCGGCGGCGGGCGGGCGACCCGGTGGCTGTCCTGACGTGAGCGGCTCGCGGTCCCTGCGACACTGCTCACACTGCTCACACTGCTCACCAAGCCGCCCAACTCCACCACGTAGTTCTGTTTGTGATACGGCTTGGTGGCGTGCTGTCAAAATTTCAAGCCGGAAATGTTTCCGGGTGTCGAGGTGTCTCGGATTTGTGTCGGTCGTGTGCGGTATGCCCGCCGACAGCCGAGTAGATTCACACTTCCGGTCGCCCTGTCCGCGTCGCGCGGTGCGAAGCCACACCCACGCAACTCTGGCTGAGCTACATACTGAATTGTCTGCCGGCGGCGGCGGCCGGCCCGACCCGACCTGACCCGACCCGACCCGGGTCGGCCGCCGCCGCCGGCTGCATGTGACTGACTGTGTCCGGCGGGGCGCGTTCGTCCCCGGCCGGCCGGCTCGTCCGCCGCGAGCGCGCCGAACGGGCCAATCGCGGCGTGCCTGTCCACCCTGTCGCTGGAACGGCGGCCGCCATTGGCCCGGCCGAGTGCGTGTCGCCGTCGCCGTGGCAACTGTGCGCCGTCGCCGTGGCAACTGTGCGCGGTTGCCGTGGCAACTGTGCGCGGTTGCCGTGGCAACTGTGCGCGGTTGCCGTGGCAACTGTGCGCGGTTGCCGTGGCAACTGTGCGCGGTTGCCGTGGCAACTGTGCGCGGTTGCCGTGGCGACCGCCGAGCCCGCCTACCGCCGGACGGCCGCGGCCCGCTTCCCATGCCTGGTCTGCTGTAATTCGACCCGACGGTAGCACTCACGTGGTATGTTTAGCAACTGACCTCTTTCGCTTCGGTGACCTCGACGCCGTGACGTTGACGGGCCTCAAGGTCGCCGGGCAAAGACACGGGTCTGCTGGTGCATTTTTCTGGGCTATTTTAGATTGAACAGGTAGTACTCTATTGTCGCAATTTCGGCGAATGCATTAGTTTGAGTTGTGTTCTGTTCTGGAACTCATTTGGGCCGATTTCCGTTGTGGTCTGCGTTTGGTTTCCCGGCTTCTTCAGTCACTGTACAGCCGGCCGACCGCGACCGCTCTTTGTTGTTGGCGCCTGCGGCGGTCGCGCGCGCGCGCGCTCGCTAGTCTCACTCACACGTATGACGTCACGCGGAATGAACCAATAACTGGCGGACGCCGTCGAGGCGCCGCCGCCTGCCTCACTCTAATCCACCTCTTTAACCTCGCGTGGCTGGGTTGCGGTGTCTGGACTTGTTGGTGCTCGGCTTCCCGGGGCGGCGCGCCGCCCGCGCCGCTCCCGACTCAGTGTCTGTGTGGCACCGCGACCCCCCCCCCCGGCACGTGGTTGAGTGTGGGTACTTAGCAGCCTGCCGACTGTGGTGTGAACGCGCCGCCGGCCGCGACCGCACACCTCTGTAGATCTGGCGGGGGCTGGCTTGCGGCTGTTCGGCTTGGGTACTGGCTGGGTGCCGAGAGTCGGGCCCTCCTTCACGCGCGCGCACCGACCAACGCATCACGCGCGGCCGTGCCGAATGGATGTCTGCTGCTGGCCCCGTCTGCCCGCCCCGTCTGAAGCACGATTCGAGCTCGCTCTCGTTGTCATGGTGACCGTCGGACGCTCCTTCGATCCTGGCCGGCTGACCTTCGGTGTACATAGCAGCCTGGGCGTCGGCTGCCCCCTCCCCGCCCGCCTCACTCGATCTGTACTAACTGCCCCGTTCTCCTGGTTTTCTCTTTGCTGGTAACGTTGACTGTCGGTTTAGTTTTGCTCGACTTGCGCTGTCTTAGTCCGGCGTTAAAGCTGTCTCTCTGGATGTCATCCTGGATGTGTTTGTCCCGCGCTCAATTTGCGACCGTCTCCCGTTTGCCGTCTGTTTCGTCGACCGCCCGCTATCCGCTGCCAGCCGCCATCACGCGTCTCGAAGCCCTCGTCAGTGTTTCAGTCTGGCGTCTGTGCCCCCGTCCAGTCCCCCATCAACTCCTCGTCTAATCCCTGTCCACTCGCCGTCTAATCCCCGTCCACTCTCGTTCTCTCCTCGTCCACTCTTTTCCTCCACCCGACCATTTGTCGCCCCACCGTATTCCGGGGATCCTGGTATCGGGTCACACTAGCTTCCGTCGCCCTCCGGACCGGTTAGGCCAGTTGCCGCAGCGCGCGACGGTCTCCCGACCGCCGCCCGAATTCGAGTCGGCCGGCGCGGTCCCGGGCGAGCCGACGCTCGTGCGGTCACAGTCACTCTCAGAGGGCCACTGTTCCTCAGCGTTTGGTGACCCGGTCGGCGAGCCCGCGGCCGGCCGCCGCCGCCGCCGCGCACTTATCCGAGCTAATCTAGCCCAGATGATGCCAGTGTTTCCGTTTCTCTTTAGCTGGGGGATGGCTCAGTGCTGGCCTGTTACGCCTGAGGCTCACTGTCGCTCAAGGTCAGGTGAGTCTGGGTCAGGGGTCAGGGGTCAAGGTCACGGCCGCGGCCCGACTCGGACCGCTGCCGGTGTGCCGATATGGTGTGGCGGGCGTCGTGTTGGACGCTCTCACTGGCTCCGCGGGGTTTGCTGCGTGCTCGTCCTCCCCGCGTCGTTTCGCGGGTTATTTTTTGGGAGGTATGCTCGAGTTCGAATCCCGACGTGGCCGTTTCTTTTCGGCCCGATCGGCGGCCGACCTGCGGGAGCGGGCCGCGGCCGGCGACTGTGTGGCGGCCGGCAGACGTAGGCTGGCCGTGCCGTGGGCGTGAGTGGACCGGTCTCGACTGCCGTGCCGACGTGACGCCACCCGAACAGGGCACACCGAGGTCACGTGTCACACACCCACGCGTAATCATTGCCGAGCTAGATTGGCGATCAAGCGCCAAACGTGATCAGTGTTGAGCGAAATAGATCAAACGTCACGCGTGGCCAGCGGCGAAGGCATCCGTTCGCCGGCACGCGGTCTCCGTGTGTCCTGTTCTGACGGCGTCCCGGTTGGATTGGGTGGCTGGTAAGTGGCGGGGGTGGGTGGACCCTTGGCGCCATGCGAGCGGCGAGGATTGGCGGGGGCGGGGGAACGGTGAACGTCACACGCGCACGAGACTATTGATCGGCAGCTGGCATGTCGCGCGGCTGTGGTCGATACGACCGCTCCCGCGGTCACGACCCGCACAGCTGACACATCTGGTCGGCTGGGTCACGCGACGGGACCGCTGGCCGAGCCGAAATAGAAGATGGAATAGAAATCAAAATAAAGATAGAAGAAATAGAAGTCAAACCGTCGTCCGGTTTGACACGTTTGATGCCGTTTGCTGCGACACGAGCACGAATGGATCCCCGCGAAATTTTTCACAGACACGATCCCTCCATATCGCCAGCCGCGTGATGCAGGTACACATTACTTTACCTCCCGCTTCTCGGCTTCTCAGCGTCGGCTACCGTGCATCGTATTTTCATAAATTTATCGCATAAATTTGCGACGCCACGTGACGTCACGTGCGCAAAGCTCATGCTGAACACAGCTTGTTGAAAACTCATCCCCTGCCCCGCAATGTCGATTGTGAGGAGCAATTGTGGCTGCGAGCTTGGTATCCCGTCAGTGTGCCGGCACGAGCGTCCCGACCTTGACCCCATCGTGCCGCGCGACCGACCACATTGGGCTGTTTGCCAGCTGGCCCTGAGGCGGGCAGGCAGGCTGGTGTCAGGCGGTGGTGGGGAGCTGGATCAGACGACAGTGGTAGGTGTTCTGAGGCGGCGGTATTGGATGCTACACCCGCGTGGTCTCCCGTTGGGCGTCAGTGCGGGTTTTGTCGCGTCGGGTGGTATGTTTGTGATTTGCACTGCGCGGTAGCCGCGTGTCACGATCTATTCCCCTGCACGCGCCAGCGTACGTTTAGGGGAACGCGATCACCTTTAATGCGGACGACGACGGCCGCGGGCAAGGTTCGGCGTGGTGGCCGTACCGCTGGCAGCGGTGGCAGCAGTGCACAGCTGTGCACCGAACGTTCGCACTGCAGTGTAGTGGACTAGTGTAGGACGACGCAAGGCTGTCGAATTTTCCCCGCTATTTTTTGTCACAATAATGCACTGGCAGACGATAGTCACCCGGTGGGTTCTGGACTAAAAATCGCGGGAAACGGAGCGGAACACCCGAGGGTTGCATTGTTCTCCACTATGCTTGGCCCAGGTAAGGTTATTAAGAACTAGCTGTACGGTTGTGATGGTAGTTTATGGCATTTTCAGCCATTTATCGGTTTCCGTTATTTTCACCACTCTGTTTGGCCCAGGTAAGGTCGTTATGAACTCGCAAATAAGACTGATGCTAGTATAAGGCGTTTTCGGGCACTTCTTTTTCAGGTGTTCTGATTGAGGCTATTGTTGATGTTTTGGTTCTCTCCGTGTCTTCGCCACTTCAGCACGGCACACGGACCATCAATACTAGCTTGTGCTCTGACAAGTTTTGCTCGTTCTAATTCATAAGTGTCGTTTGTACACGTGCTATTTATTGCTACTGCTGTACCGTGGTTTTGAATTGTTTGTAACATTGGTGACAGTTCGTCAACCTGACCTGATCTGACCTAACCTGACTCGCCACGACGGTGCTCTAGGTGAACAATGCGACGGCCCGTATCCAAACCAAAAAGCCGGCTGCCGCCACCTCCCTGCCCAATGGTGAGTGGAACGGCCAGCCTGCCGCGCCAAAATCTCCCGCCAAAATCTCCCGCCAACACTTCTCACCGCCGCGATGGCGGGACACGGTTTGCCTCCGATCGCTGCGGCTGCGGTTTGGTCCCATAGTGTCTGTATAAACGGTGATAATGCGTGCCTGCTGTCCTGTTGGGCCTGCGATTGGGCCGACTGTCGCCACATTTGTTACCCGTTTGTGCGGTCGAATGCTTTGTACATGTGTCACCGCGGTGATGTGGACACACTAGCGCACCCAGGACCTCCCTATCTGGGGGTACAGCGGGATGGGGGCATCGGGGTGAATGTTGTAGTCATAAATATACTGTCGAACAAGTTGTTTGAGAATCGCATGCTTGAAGATCAACGTGTCAACAATTAGGTGGTCTCCCTCACGCCTGGGTGCGCTTCTGTTTGGGCAGCATGATTTGATGAAGAATGCCGACCAGGATCTTGTAGTGACGTAAATCCTGTTTGCTTCTCGATTACCTATGGCACTTGGAGTTTTCTCGCAGTTGGCGCGCTGTACTCGTTACCACGTGTAATGACCGCGAAACGTTTTCGAAGGTAGCGGTAACGCCCCGTTTCTGTGCTCGCTCCGTGCTCTTCTTTGTTTCTCTATCTATCTATCTCTATCTGTCTATCTCTATCTATCTATCTATCTATCTATCTATCTATCTATATGTCTGTCTGTCTCTCCCCGTCCGGTGCTTGTTGTCTTGCTTATTTGCCGTCCTTCCGGGCCCTCTTCTCGCCTCTGTACCACCTGTCCTGCTGTGCGTCGAGCTTTGCATTATCCCCCGTCGTTGTCGACGCGTCGGGCGGCCGCGATTGGTCGCCGCGCGGCCGGCTCTGACGTCACACCGCCGTGTCGACGATGGTGATCGGTCGTTAATGTTGGCCTGTCTCTGGTTGAAGCACTGCTGGCCCGGACCGGCGTGCTTGCTACACCTCTGGGTGAGCCAGCTCGTGTCGGATGTCCGCTGATGCTCGTGCTGCCCCAGCGCCACCCAGCCTCTGTGTCTGCCTCAGTCTCTGCTTGCTCCCCGCAGTCGCCCTCCTGTCTTTGTCTGCGCCCAATCTGACGTCCTGAGCTTAGTTATGGGTGCAGAATAGCCATAGCACTTCACGCGTTGAAAAATTCCAACTACACACACATGCACCATACGTACCCTATGCATCCATATGATGGGTTAAGTTAAAATCGTTGATATTTATCTAGAAGTCACATATAGTAGAAAACATATGGGGTCAATGCGTATTTATACATACATACACCTATGTTTATTTCCATTCTACCGTTTCATTATTCCTCGTTATATTTGAACTAAAGAATATGACGTCGGCCTGCGCTAGATCTTGGGACGGTATATAATTCCCTTTACTTGTTTCAAGTTCGGCCGCAGTTATTGAGCTGAGCCTCACCAAAGTGGAGTGGTGCGCTTAAAGTGCATCCCGAATATTTAGCCATCTGGCGAGTACTGATGAGCGTATCCGTTCACAAATTGTGAAGAGCGGGCGGGCGCTCGAGATAATGATCCCAGATGTGTATGGTTGCTTGATGTGGCAACGCACACTAAACCGGGATCGTACTGGGCCAACGGTAATCTGTATTCAGTTTCCGTTTGCGTCTATCTCTTGCGTCAAGACTAAAGGGGGGACTCAGTCTCAGGCCTATCCGGCATTCTGCTTTCTGCCGTAGCACTTTCCACATTCGCTGACTCCTTTGACCACGGACAAAGATGCCGGGAGTTGTGCACATTGGAACATGCTGTTCGACACCGTGGGTGTATTCCTTCTAGAAGGGGAGGCCTGCTGCCACCACCATTCAAGTTTTCTTCCTCACCGTACTAAAATGTGATTTTGCCTCGTTGTCCTGTATATTCTCCAGATCGCGCACGCTTGATCTGCATGCACGTGCAATGCACAGTTGTGGACGCTAAAAGGCGTGTCCGTTCATTCAAAGGTCGTGAACAAAGAAAGCACATTCCCATTGAATTTGTCCGTTCCTTTTTAAAGCCGGTTTGATCTCCTTCAAATCAATCTCCCGACGTCGATTTCCTCAATATCCCTCGCGCCCCGTGCTCGCTCACTATTCTTCCTCCCCGAGGAAGCGAGAATACACCGATGGTGAGAACACTGAAAGCACACGATAGGGTTGCCGCAGTCTACACCGTCACCGCCCACTCCCCCACCCGGCTTTCAGTGTCGTGCACCTCCCACTAACCGCATCCTGTCGACTCTGAACGAGTGTCTGCCTGTCGGCGCGTGAGCTGCTCCCATCGGCGTCTGCACTGAGCAGCATGTCCGCTGTCCTCGCCGAACGACATGTCCGCTGTCCTCAAAAGCAGCATGTCCGATGTCCTCACCGAACGGCATGTTCGCTGTCCTCATTAAACGGCATGCCCGCTGTCCGCACGCACCGGCATGTGCGCTATCCTCATCAAACAGCATGTCCGCTGTCCGCATAGAACGGCATGCCCGCTGTCGGCACGGACCAGCATGGCCGCTGTCGGCACGCGCACTTCGGCGGTCGCCGGTCGTCGCGTGACACTGGTGACACCGCGTGACGGCCGCTCTTGTGCACCTCTGCCGGCGTGTGGTGCGGGCTGTTTGGCGGCGAATGCGCGCGCCGGTCGTGGGTTGGGTTGGACAGGTTCACGAAGATTCACGTCTGGTGTCTACACGAGCGGCTTTGTGCTCGGCACACGGCCTTGGGAGGGCCGTCGCAGGTCTTTTCCATGATGACTTTCGATTCCCGTTAGTTAATAGGATTTATGATGTGTTAGCTTTGCTTTCCTGTTCGAGTTTAGGAAAGTTTGATGTAATTAGCTAACTGTAGTTCAAACAGCACTTCATACGGTTGACGTCAGCACAATTCAGTCAGGATTACGCTGGCTGCAGAGGCCCGGTGAAAAACATTCGTCGTGTGACTGCCGGTCAATATTTCGAATCCGTTATGGTTGGAACGCGACCACCATTTACTTTACTCACCAGACCTTTGGAGGATTATTACAACGAATTAAGCGCCTTTCGGAAGCTCGGGTGTGATTAATACAATGTCGGGTCCTTTGCAACGAGCCTGTTGACAACCGTTTTGCTGTTCTGTTCGTTCACGAGGTCACCTGTGGGCTGCCCACCTTTTCCAAGTCCATAGCTCAGAGCAAAGGTTAGCTTGGACAAAAATTGGGTTCATTGTGGAAAAGACAGGCTACATCGACCAAAAAGCTGGAATTTTGCAACACTGATGTCGAGGATCTGTTCAGTGTCACGCCAAGGTCAAGGTCAAGGTAGCTGGCATTGAGATGTATTAGTTTCTTTGATACTGCAAATGTGCTTGCGGATATAGCACCTCACTGACAGTTATCCCTGCCACCTTCATCTCAGCGATGTTTCCCCGATGCTCGTGTTGGCTGTTCCGAGTTGTTCCCGTACACACAGCACCAAAGTCCGCCTGCAGACGACAGCAGCGCCACTGGCGCCGGAATTGCTAGTTGTGTCGGCCGCCGCCAGATGTCCCGGCCGGCCGGCAGTTTGTGTGTCGCCGCCAGACGTGTGACGGGCCGGTGTGTCGATAGCGGCGGCGCTGCGTGGAGCCGCCCTGCAGCGGGGTCGAGTGCGGGCGCTGCCGGCCCCCGCCGCCGCGCCCTTCGCGCGCCACCCGACGCAGCTGTCGGCGGCCGCCGCCGCCTCTGCGCTGCACGGATACGCGCCGTGAGTCCGGGGACGCGACATGATCTGACCTGACATGACCTGACCTGACCTGACATGACCTGGCCGCATGCCGTGAGTCTGTAGGCGCGACCTGCCCTGACCTTACCTGACTCGACCTGACCTGATCTGGCCATACGCCGTGAGTCTGTAGATGCGACCTGACCTGATTTGACCGTACCCCGTGGGTCTGTGGATGTGGCCTGACCTAACCTGACGTGGCCTGACCGTACGCCGTGAGTCTGTGGTCGAGGCGCCCTAAAGCCCAAATAACAAACAAACACCGTGAGTCTGAAGGCGCGACCTAACCTGACCTGACTTGACCGTACGCTGCGAGTCTGTGGATGTGACTTGACCTGGCCTGACTACACGCCGTGACTGGGGACGCGACCTGACCTGACCTTGCGCCATGAGTCTGTACATATGACCTGACCATGCGCCGTGAGTCTGTAGATGCTTCCTGACCTGACCTGACCTGACCTTTGCTTACTTGATCAAACCTCATCTGTCCTGGCATGCACTAATTGTGTTGATCTCACCTGACCTGACCTGACCTGACCTGACTTGACTTGCCACCCTGTTTTGTGTCGGACTCAGCACACAGAGCTATTCCTATATGAGATCGCAGCTGGTAGCTAATTTGATGGCACCTGCTTTGGCAGGTTCTTGGTTATGAGAGGAAACTGTTGTCCTTTGTGTGTGTGTGTGTGTGTGTGTTGAAGCTTTTGTGGACAGGCTGATGCACGTTCAATCACTAGTGTGGGGCACGAGGGTGGACTAGGTTAACAGTTCTGGTTGATCAACGTTTTTGTTGGCGCAACAGAATGACTGTCTGGGAGCGACAATTGGTGAATGCGACGGTGAACAGAGATGGTGTCAGGTGTTTGTTATGATCTGGACTGGCGGTTGCGCAGTATATGTTCAGCTGCACACTGATTATCATCGTCAACCGTTGGCCATTTTCTCGGCTGAACTGGTCAAACTTGGAAGCTAATCAATGTCGCCGGAACAGAGAGCACGGACCGACCTGCTCCGCGCCGCCAGGCTACGGCAGCGACTGACGGCGCAACGCTGTGTTTCAGACTGTACTATGACCCTCAGCTGATGGCAAATTCGGCGATGGCCGCCCAGCTGCAGGTAAATGACGTCACTGGCCGGCTGCGGTCCGGCGGAGTGACGTCACAGGTGTGACGTGGCCGGGCCTGTGGAGCCGCCGGGTGGCAGTTGCCTCTGTCCTCTCACCACTCGCTGTTGCGTTCACTAACCGTGCTGGTTCGTTATCTCGCCGGGGTGTGATGTGTCCTGTAGTGGACCACTACCCGCACATCTACCCCCCCCACACCTCTTCTCCTAGTTCCGGCACCCGACACCAAGGGATGTGCCATGCGCCGGCGGTATATTGGCATGGTTTGTGGGAGAGGACTAGTTCCCGTAATTTTCGGTGGTGCCCCCTCTGAGTGAAAAAGACGCATCTGCAGAATGTTCGTAGGAACTCCCCTTGAAGTCTTCAGCTGAATGCTCCGTTCTGAGTATGAAAGGCGCCCAGACAGAGAAACTCGACTGCATCCCCTTAAGATTGCCTCAGTTAGTGGTGCCCCTCCAAGGAAACGAAGCTTTTGAAAATGGTCCCCTACACCTTTTCTGTCCCTATGCCCCTGTAGGGGAGTCACGCGTCCCGTGACATGTCTGCGCCATCTGGAAGGAGTCATTCGTTCCGCCGCGTGGTCAGTACCTCAGCGACCTCTGTGGACTCGATTGTGTCCGGTCCCCGCGGGAGTTCATCGTGTCCCCGAGGTTATTCCGGCCCGCGCAAGATGTCCATTGCCTTGCAGGATGTGGTGGATATCTGAGGATGTCGTGTGCACCAGACGAAGTCCTTTACCTCGGAGAATGCCCTCCCTATATCTCGGAGCGTGTCCTGCGCCTCGGGGGTCATCCCGGGTCACCAACGATATCCCGTTCCCGAATTGGTATCCTGTGTCCGCAGGGGTGTCGGATTGTCTGTGTAGTCGGCAGCATTTCGTGTCCTTTAGACGCCTGCTGATGGCACATGGAGAGGCGGGCGCCCCGCGTTTGCATGTCCTGGGGCGCCTACGTGGGTGTCTGTATGGCGCGTGCCGACATCTCGCCCGACGGTAAGGTAGTCTGTTCCAAAGTGGCCCAAGTAGTCGGTGCCTCGACGCCCCGAAGCACCAATCCACTACCATCGATATCGGGTGTACTGTATGCCTGTGTGTAGATCGTACACCGCCGTAGTTTGTATGCTGTGTGTGTGTGTGTGTGTGCGTGTGTTCGTGTTGGCCGGTTCTGCTTGAGGTGTGCTAAACTTGGTGGCCGGACGCCTGTAACGCTGCACTGAGGTCGCCGCTCGATCCTGCCCTCTGCGCCGCACCCAGCACCCGGCACCCGTCTCAATAGTCAGCACTCCGCGCCTGCCCGCCGCCAGCCCACGACCCGCCCAGCTAATGCTCACCAAAATACAGCCCGCACCGCAGCCTTTCATCATGCATCGGGATTCGTGACGTGTGCCCCACACCCAACCCCCACCTCACACCCAGCCCTTGTCCTACACCCAGCCGTCACCCGACACCCAGCCATCACCCGACACCCAGCCCTCATCCCACACCCAGCCCTCACCCGAACCCAGCCTTCACCCACACCCAAGCCCTCCCCCACCAGCCTCACCCCACACCCAGCCCTCACCCAGCCCTCACCCGAATCCCAGCCTTCACCTCACACCTAGCCTTCACCTCACACCTAGCCCTCGCCCCCCCCCCACCCAGCCCTCAGCCCACGCCCAGCCCTTACCCGACACCCAGCCCTCACCCGACACCCAGCCCTCACCCGACACCCAGCCCTCACCCGACACCCAACCCTCACCCGACACCCAACCCTCACCCGACACCCAGCCCTCACCCGACACCCAGCCCTCACCCGACACCCAACCCTTACCCGACACCCAACCCTCAGCCCGCGCCGGGAGTGACATCCTTCGCCCGGCAGCGGCATGAGTCGCTTAGTCTCGCTACAAACCCGCACGTGCTGCTGGGCTGCATGCCATCGCCAGCTGTCGTCTGCCGGCGGGGAGTCTAGCGCAGTGTTCGCGCGTAGTCATAGCAACACTGCGACGCGCCGTGTGTGCGGGGGCGTCGGTGGACGCTGGTGGACGCTGGTGGACGCTGGTGGACGCTGGTGGCAGTGGCCAGGGTGCAAGCACTCTCCGCTTTGCAGGAAGAAACGTCGGCATGTGACCGTGCGCACAAGTTCGGAAATTCGTGTGGAAAACAGCACAAACGAGGAATATATGTGCTCTAATTATGAGTATTTTATATTCACGTCTAGAATTGCCATATCAGAATATATAGGGCGCGAATGACATTATTTCGTTCCAGCTTCAGATATGTGGTGCGGATAGGCGCTGTATGAAAGCAAGCTCCTCAGGGTTGACAGAAAGCCTGCCAACTATTTGTTTTTGTAAAATACATACGATGTCCGTTTATGGCTTGATATAGAAGTGAGGTAGGTAGGCTAAAATATAAAAGATGACGCTTCTAGATAGCTTCTGTTCAACACTGATCTTGGTAATATGAGGAAAAGCGAGATGTCCGTCATGAGTGTATTCATTATGATAGGTCATTGGTCCTAGCAATGCATGACAATAAGTTCATAGGTTTATTTAAATTGTGTGCATTAGCGACGAATTGACCGAAGTTCCAAACCGACAAGTTTTAGCCGACTTCAGCCACCAAGTGGCTACAGCTGGTTTTGTCCGTCCGATTTAAGCCATGGTTTAAACTGGCCAACCCTATCGTATGACGAGAACGTGCCATCCCCTAGCTGGCACTGCCCAGCTGCAGATCAACTCTTCATCTGTATCATTTAAATCATATTTGCATCCGTGATAGCCAACATTGGTGACCTTCTGCCATCTGACACCATATAGAAAATGCACTAGGACACAACTGGCATGGGCGTTTGGTGGGATGTATATTGCGTTTGTTCCGAAGTAGTTTTAGTGTGTGTTTATTATTACTCTTTCCATGGAATGGAATATCGGAATGCCCTCAGCAGGTTGGGGGTCTGAGTAGGTTTTTTTTTTCTTCTGTGGGATGTCTGGGTTGGTGTTGACATTCCTCCAGGAATAGCTGATATATGTATTGGGTTCTTTTACCACGCATTCAACCGTTAGGTCATATGGCGTCGCCAACCTCTCTCGCCGACTGATCGCGGGTGAACACGGTAAATACCGTCGGCCGTGAGATTCGAACCCACAATCTTGCGATCAAGAATCCGACGCTCTGCCAACTGAGCTACCGCGCCCCTGTTTTAGCCGAGGATTATGCTTAACGATAGGAGGTCCCTAAGTCTGCCACGCTGCCTTTTCCTAATTTTAGTCGCAGTCCTAATTTCAGTCGCAGGCGACGAAGGCGATGCCGGTGGACGGTCGAGGGCGGCCTGTTTCGGTTTTTCCGACTCGTCTGCTGGCGTGGCGCTCATAATTATGTCCCCCGGACACATTGATGCGTATTTGTTGTGTCCGATGAACCGGTGTCGGGCAGTTATTGATTACAAAAACATGGATAGTCACATAGTCGCATGCCTCTCCCCCGAGTCGAACGCGGCGTGTACGTGGTATAGGTGGCGGGCCCCTCCCCCGCGTCCAACACGGCGAGTACGTGGAATAGGTGGCGGTAGTATCGCCATGTTGGGAAATCACATAGTCGCATGCCTCCCCCGACGCGGCGTGTTGGTGGGTTCCCCGGTCCGGGGTACTGGTGGGCGGTTCCCCGCGTCCAGCGCGGCGTGTACGTGGTATAGGTGGCGGGCCTCTCCCCCGCGTCCAACACGGCGTGTACGTGGTATAGGTGGCGGTAGTATCGCCATGCTGGAAATTGACTAGAGTCGCCACACCAATGGCCATAGACTGTCGAGGATTGGGAGCTTTGTACCTGCGCCAAGAGGCCAGATGGAAGGAAAAATATTAACGTGCCATCGGAGATGTGTGTGTGTGGGGGGGGGGGGGTGATATGCGATCCCCTAAGGTTTTCTGCGGGTCGTTGGTTGGTTGGTTATTTGGGCTTTCGGGCGCATCGACTGCGTTGGTCATACAGCGCCCATGCGGATACAGCGCTCTGCGGGTCGTGAAAGAAAGGCGCGCGGCAGCTCGGCGAAATTTTGCGTACATTTTCCCACATCAATTTGGCATGTTGTCAAAACTTTGATGTCCGGTCATCTAAGGTCAACGAGTTAGTCAAAGTCAAGTGGGTCACCTCTAGAAAAGTTCGACCAGTCGTCACGCCTTAACGGATAAAGATATTTTCATAAAACTTTCGACGTTTGCTTATCTTTTTTTTCGTTTTTGATTACCTATTAATTTTGCATATTTACCCATTTCGCAGTCGATGCACCCCTAAACTACAATAACTACAATATTTACCTATTAGTTAAAATCGAACGTTCTGGCTAAAGTAGGCATTTTTTATTAGAACAAGTTGGCTTCGAACAGCGTTTTTTTTGTTTGTTATCGGCCCGCTCTACCCATTATAAAAAAATTAAAGGAAATTCAAAATTCAAAATTTTTGAAATAATTTTTTTTGGGAGGGTGTGCCGATTTTAGGGCCATGGTCGGTTTCACCCTCCTTTTCTTATTCCAATGTTTTTCCTCCAAATCTCCGCCAAAATGAGCTCCCTTGAGCCAAAAACATGGTGCATGTCGTGAAAACCTAGACCACTAAGTGACATCACTTTTAGGGGTGGAAATTTTGGGGGTGGTGTCTGTCCCCATTCGTCGAGCGCTTTCCGATGACGCCTTTCGTTTTCGTGATACGCTTAGTTTCGATATTATAGAGGATGGGTTCCTATCAACCCCCCCCCCCATGGGCGCTATATGACCGAAGCAGTCGATGCGCCCCTAAGCCCAAATAACCAACCAACCCTCCCCCCCGAGACGGGGTTTGGGGATATGACCGGGAAGACGAGGAGGGTTAACGTACTTTACTTCGATGTTACCATAGTTGAATTAGCCTGGTCGACTGCTTAAGCTATTGTTATGCAACCGTATTACTTGGTATTTACGAAGGTCTCGCATGACCGGTTGCAATGTACAATGGTCACATGACCGGTTCACTCACGCCTGCAGTAATTCATGTCACGCTGATCCTCCGTGTGTTGTCACCTCGTCTTACTTCCGCCGTGTAGGCGCGTTAATTTATCCGTAACGACACACCGGCTGATAATTAACCATCAGCCCACTCTGCTGAGACAATATTTGATCACGTGTGTGACGTGTCGTAAACTTCCGAGTCCACGTGCATTAGACATGGTGGGTCTGTGCCTTCATGAAGGTTCTCGGAAAGTCTAGAGCAGTCGGAGAGCGATACCATGCATATATTTAACGGTTTGTTGGCATCTAGTTGGTGCAATCTGTTCGCTGCCCGGGCTCGCGTAGTAATCGTGACATTGGTTGCGCTGCCGGAGAGTGTACACTGTCTGCGTTCTGTGTGACAGTGGTTGCGCTGCCAGAGAGTGTACACTGTCCGAGTACATTACGGATACTTCATTGACACCGATAAACGACAAATGCAGTTATATTTCATGGCGCATGATTCATCTTCGCACACATTTCTTTAAAAAATGACAGTCATTCATAAGTTCACAAATGACATTGGTTTCTTGGTGTTATCGCCTCGGAGAACTTGCTTGCTCGGAGAACTTGCTTGCACTTTTAGGAAATTTATAGTGACTTTTTTCCGTTGAATGGGCTTGAATTTAAAAAAGTAGTCTCTTTAACAAGATGACCTTCGATTGCACATTGAAAGCACCTTGACCCGCGCCGTCTTTCCGGTCGAATCCTCAATTTTAAATTTCAAAATTTTGAGTTTTCAAAAGTTTTCTTTAATTTTCCTTTTCCAATGGGTAGAGCAGACCGAGAAACGTTGTTGGAAGTCAACTTGCCCGAACGAAAAATGTTTTAGCCAAAATCCTCTATTTGAACTGCAGTTTGGCAAATACACAAAATTTATATATAGTCAAAAACAAAACAAAAAAGAAAAGTCCACTCGCACGTTTTGTTGCATCCCTAAAGATAAGCAAACGGTGAAAGCTTCATTAAAATATCTGTATCCGTTAAAGCGTGACGACTGGTTGAACTTTTTTGGAGGTGACCTCACTTGACCTTGACTAACTCGTTGACCCTAGATGACCTTACTTCAAAATTTTGAAACAGCATGCCAAATTGACGTGGGAAAAGGTATGCCAAATTTGGGCGCGTTGCCGGGCGCCGTTCGTCCACTATTCGCGAAAAATCTGAGGGGGGCGGTTGAAGACTCCCGAGACGGGACAGGTTAACCCGTCCCGTAGACCAGGTGCCTGGCGTTGAAATACCGGCCAGCGTGTCATTGCGGGCGATTTCGTGTGCAGCGTGCGGCTGACAGTGGGATGCAATGGTAATGCACGGAGCATCAGAGATGTATTAACTATCTCCTCCTGGTATTAACTATGACTATCTCCTCCTCACCTCCTGGTATATTGAGGGTCGTACATTTCGTCTCACCCGCAATGTCTAAAACCCAGGAACACTTAAGAGCCATTCTTCGTTGTATTACACAATATATTAACTATCTCACCTACTGCGAGGGGTCCACGGCGGTGCATCCCACTGGATATTCCTGCGAACAGTTCCGAGAGCCGATGGATAACCATCAAAACAGCGACATAGCCGTAGATCAGGTGGCCGATCAGGTGAATTGAATCGATTGAAACACCGAGCAAAAGTGAGGCCTTTCCTATGAGGCGATCGATCGGCACCGACAGCGCGACAGAATCGTAGCCAGTTGGTCATCAGATTTCGAACGGTATGTGTCGTCTTTTCAGCCACCCGAGCTATGTCAACGAACTGCCAGCTGAAACTTTCGTTTGTGAGACGAGCAACGTACCCCTAGGCTACTCGTCCCCTTGGGGCGCGATTTCGTCTCCCTGAAATGGCAGCTCAGGTGTTTATGAGGGTGGGAAAGACCTGCGTTTCCGGACAGTTATGCGAAGTGGATGCCTTCGGCAGCTGATGTGACTAGCCAGGGCTTCTGCACGAGTTTGCTGAGCTCCTCTGACTCGGCCGCAACACTCCACGTATCGGCCATGTCCGACTGGACTAACAGCGCTGCCTGCCCGCTACCCCGACCGGCCGCTCCCCACCAGCTGGTCGGGGTAGCGACCAGCTACCCCGACCAGCTGGTCCTACCCCACCCCACCCCACCCCACCCATACCCGCTGCCCCACCAGCTCCTTTCCCACCGCACCCCCACCAGCTGCTCCCCACAAGCTGCTCCCCTCAAGCTGCTCCCCATCCGCTGCTCCCCCGCCAGCTCCTCCCCCGCCAGCTCCTCCCTGCCACCCTGCCAGTTGCTTTCAATCTCCCTCCCCTTTCTCTCCATCTTCATCTTCATCCGCATCAATCTCGGTCTTGCTCTCACCTTCACTTTCTTTTCAGTCTATTCCCATATTGTGCTCTCACCCACTCAACCACTCACTCACTCGCTCACTCACTCACTCACTCACTCACTCACTCACTCACTCTCCACCTCCCTCACCGTCTCCGCTCACTATCTTCTACCTCTCGCTCTATATCCATCTGCCACTCTTCTCTTCGTCGTTCACTTGTGCTGTTCCACTTCCCAGCTGAATATTATCTTGCTGCTCTCCTTTCCCTCTTCTTTCTCTTTCTATGCTTCTAATTCTATGCTCCTCTTCGCTTCTCTCTGTCCCTGTCTTTCATGCTGCCCTACCTTCCTGTTCCCCACCACGTCTACGTCTTGTCCCCGTGTCACCGTTGCCCCTTCCTCCACATCTCTTCACGTTTCCCGCCTGACCACTCTGCCTTTTGTCATCCAATATTTGCTCCATTCGAAGACAGATAGACGGCGCCGGACAGCGCTTAGCTTCATTGTATCTGCGCACCCCCCCCCCACACACACACTCATCCGCGCGCACGCCATGAATTGCGGTGCCTACCCTGACCTGACTTGACATATCTACCTTACTCAGGGTAGGGTTGGGTAATCCCGTGTCCTGCCCTGCACTGTCCTGCCCTGACCTGACCTGACCTGACCCGTGAGCGACACTCCGTGCATCGTTACAGTCGGGTCCGGCGGCGGCCGCCGCGGCCGCCGCCGCCGCGCAGGCGGCCATGCTCAAGAGCACGCCCGTGTCGCTACCGCAGCAGGCGGCCGGCGCTGCGGCATACAACGCGGCGGCGGCGCGCGCCTACACGGCCGCCATGGCCGGCCAGCCGGGCCTGGCCGGCGCCGGGGCGGCCACCGGCGCCGCCGCAACCAGTTACCCGGCGGCGGCGGCCGCCGCTGCCGCCGCCCAGCAGGCGCAGCAGGCGCAGCAGGCGCAGCAGGCGCAGCTGGCACAGCTGGCCGCCCTCGGGTGAGTGGACCGGGGTGAGGTGGTGAGGTCAGGCGAAGGGGTATCGGTGCAGACGTACAGTGCGTATAGTGACATAGTGAGTGCAGACATACATTGCGTATAGTGGCATAGTGAGTGTAGACATACAGTGCATATAGTGACATAGTGAGTGCAGACATACAGTGCGTATAGTGACATAGAGTGCATACATATTATGACATAGTGAGTGGAGACATAGTGTGCGGTCGGGTAGGGGGCTGGTGATCAACCAGAGAGGACAGCTTCAGGTCGGTGGCATGTCTGACCGCGGGCGCCACGGTGGTGCCGTCATATCGGCTGCGGGGAAGCCGAGATCTGCTGAGGATAGTGCAGGTCACGTAGCGGGTCTGGGCTAACGGTGTTGTGTTTGGAGTATTGGTCTGACCTGGCGGTGTTGCAGTTCCGGTGGTGGACTTTTTTCGTTTCGGTAGAAATATTGGTATCGTGTTGGGAATTCGTGAATATCCTCAACATAGTATTGCAATTATCGATGATGCGCTGTTGAGAACTATCGGTGTGTTTTGATGTTGGGGCTCTTGGCTGAAGTTAGTTACTGGGGTTTTAGGGCGCATCAACTGCAGTGGTTATACAGCGCCCATGGAATATCTTGGCCGAAATATAGATGCACTCTGTGGGCTTTCTTTGCAATTTTTGAAGTGTTCTATGCAGATACGTGGAATTCGAACTATAATTACTTTCGCCACGTGCTGTTCTGGTGCTCTGAGAACGTGTCACTCCCGTCAGCTGTGTTAGTTCCCATCGTATCGTCGCTGTGACCCACCGCGGCAGCCCTGACCTGACCTGACCTGACGACCTGGCCGTCGCAGGATCCCAACATCTACAGAGTACGCCACGGACCCCTACCTGGGGCACAGCATAGGACCGGTGGCCGGATACGGGGTGAGTGGTCGGCGAGTCGCAGCTGGCTGTGGCTTCGGCTAATATTGTGCTGAATTGTCCTGGCTATGGCTTCGGCTGGGCAGGGCTACTGTGCTCTATTGCCCTGGCTATGGCTTCGGCCGGGCAGCGATACTGTTCTCAATTGCCCTGGCTATGGCTTCGGCCGGGCAGGGATACTGTGCTCAATTGTCCCGGCTATGGCTTCGGCTGTGCAGGGCTACTGTGCTCAATTGTCCTGGCTATGGCTTCGGCTGGGCAGGGATACTGTGCTCAATTGTCCTGCCTATGGTTCCCGCTGGGCAGGTTTGCGGTGCTGAATTGTCCTGCCTGTGGCTGCGGTTGTGTCACATGACCTTTGCCATTGGTATGTGCTTTGAGAGCGTTCAGCAGTGGTATTGTACTCGAGTAGCGTGTCCAATTATGGTTTGGGCTAGAAATTGTTTAATTCCCAGAACGTTGATCACGAATGTCGCGAATCCTGAGAATGTGTCGTTCAGAGGCGTATTGTCCTGGACATTCGACACCTTTGCCGGCACTGACGTATAATATCACAAGCTGTATGACGTATGGTATCACAAGATGCGTGGCATAGGGTATCACAAGATGTATGACGTATGGTATCACAATATTTATGACGTATGGTACCACAAGATATGTCATCGGCATCACAATGTTTATGACGTGTGTTATCCGAAACCTAACCTATTGTGTAGTGTCTTATTTGAGTTTTCAAAGCAGCATACATGTGGCCGGCCTCGCTACACTATGCAGGCAGCTGTGTGACGTCATCTCTCATCGTGATGTCATGTGCGTTGGTCGTGCGATACGACCTTGTCGAGCCTACGAATGCGTGGTGTCATTAATGCACGGTGTCACCGTATGCGGGGCGATGAAGTCGAGGCGTCCGGAAGCAGGGGTAGCTGCCCTGCCAGTCATTATCTAACCAGCTGCCAGGCGTCGTCTCGTGGCTGTTGGATGGATGTCGCTTGTAGATAGTGTTCCCTAGATAGAAGCTTGTTTGCATATTTGTTTATTGGGTGTTTCACGACGCACTTCATGCAAAATCAGGGCTAATGGCGCCGCCTACACTGTTTCGCGGGGGATGAGTGGTCTAGGGGTAAGTTGGTCGTCTCGCAATCAAAGGGTTGTGGGTTCGAGTCCCACCTGTCGCTACCCTTCGCCCGCGACCAATCGGCGTGAGAGATTGGCGACGCTACATGACTCAACGGTCGATGTGTCGTGAAACCAATAACCAACCAACACTGTTTCGCGGGTGGGCCGCGGGATTGGGAAAAGTCGTGAGTGATGCGAGTGTTGAACCCGGAACCTTTTCACTCGTCCATCATCGTCCCTACACCCCAGCTAGTAGCTGGTGTCCTCTAGCTAGTAGCCAGCGTACCCTAACTAATAGCTAACGTCTGTCATCTATCCAGGTGACGGTCGCCGCACCGAGTCTGCCGCCGCGTGACGTGACCTCTGTGACGCCTGTGCCGGCAGGCGGCGATGTACCGCGGCGCGTACAACCGGTTCGCGCCCTACTAGCGGCGGCCGGCGGCGGCCGACACCGGTGACCTCAGCCCCGGGCCGCGGCGGCCCGGGACCACCAGTTGCTCAGCGCCGGCGGGCGGGCCGCGTCAATACTCAGCCGTCGGCTCCGACGTGCGGCAGCGGGGGCGGCGCGCGGCCGCCCCTCAGTATTAGCCGGCCGGACGCCGGGCAGCGTGTGTGTGTGTGTGTGTGTGGCGGTGGGGCGGCGGCGGCGGCGCGGGCGCGAGCGGGGAGTGTGCGATTCCAGTGGTGGCGCGCGCGCCAGTGCGGGCCGTTTTATTGGCGCCGCGACGCGCGCCGCCGCTCCTCGGGCGGCGACCGTTCGGGGACGCCGGCGCGGCGCGGTGGCGCGCTCTCTGTCCGCGGCGCCACCTCGCCGCCGCGCGTCGCGCCCGTTTTACCTGCATTTCAACGATCGACTGCGTTTTAGTGCGGTGTCTGTCTGCGCCGCGCACGACGACGAGCGTTTTCGGCCATCGTTTTTGCTCGCGCGCGCCGGGTCGTGGGACCGTGCCGGCCCGTGCGCGTGTGCGACTCTTTCAGTCCGTTGACCTTCCTCTGGCGGGACGCGAGCGGCGGCTTCGCCGCCAGCGTCCCGCAGCAGATTCAGTCGCCGGACCGACTATGATGAACTCGTCGGGCGGCTCTACGCTCGCTGCGCGCTGTTGTCCGGTTTGTTTGTTTGCGAGACAGCTCGTCGTCTCCTCTTCGATTCGTGTTTGTTGTGTTGGCGCGCCGGGAGCGTCCGCGTCCGCGTCTCTGACCGGTCGGGCTCGGCGCACGGAACGGTCGGCCGCCGGTCAGAGTGGCCGGACGCGGAACGATTGGCGGGTCGCGAAGGTCGGAGGTCGACGGCGTGGCGTCTGTGTGCATGTGTAGCCTCGCGCGTGCGTGAGGCTGTAGGTGGGTCTGTGTGTGTGTGCGTGTGCGCGTGCTTGCGTGTATGCCGAGCGTGCAACCTCACCGAGAACGATCGCACAAACGCTGGTGAGCGCGCGCGCGCGGCCGCGTCGGCTGCGGCGCGGCGCGGCGACTGTGGCGAGGCGGCGGCGGTGCGCCGACGGCGCGTACCGCCGCTCGCGCCGGCTGGTTACTCTGGACCAAACGGTGCAACCCAGGGCCCAATGCGCGCGACCGCGCGTCGACCGCCGACCGCCGCGGCGCGCCAAAATCTGGCGCCGAAATCTGGCGCGCGACTCGGCGCGACCGGGGCCGCCGCCCGCCGTGGCGCGGCTCGCTGCAGATCTGACGCGCGCGACCGTGGCGCCGCGCGGCGGCCGCCCGGCCAACTGCGCGGCAGGGCACGCCACACCGAACCAAATACACGCGTACAATACTCCGCTATGATCTGCCGCTGGCGGGCTCTCGGAGCCCGCGCGGACCGGCCGAACGGCGCGCGCTAACCGGCGCGCCACCCCGGTGCCGGTCGGTGACGACGGCGCCAACGGTGTCGACAATCATCTGCGCGCGTGTGTGTGTTGTTTGAGGACGCAGAACGGTGCACGCGGTGCCGACACTACCGTTTAGTCGCTAGCTCGATTCCTGTGACGTTCCCACCTTTTTTCTTCAACATACTTAGATGTATGCTAACTGGTCGCTATGTCCTCGACTTTCCCCCACCTTTGTCTTGTGTACAAACTATACCAAGTGTTGTAGTTAAAGTGTCCTATGTAATAAAGCAACACTGGTTGAATCTCAGGAACGTGTTTGGCAGATTGAGGCACTGTGGTCTGCTGTACCTCCCCGAACATACTAACATGAGTGCATTTTTTTTCGTGCGGCCAAGTTGCACGTGCACTGCATAGTTTGCAGCTTCACAACATACAAATTTAACAAATACAATTACAAGTATTTGTTGGAGCAACAGCGGTCCGACGGTTTCTCTACACGGAAGGTAGTAATCGGACGCGATGCTTTCGCCGTTCAGCTGTGCGGAATGTGCGTCCGTGTGTCGAACTGCGTGCGCAGCGGCCCTGCGGCGAACAGCGGCTATTCGGCGTGTATCGTCATGCGTACTGGAGTGGGCAGCCCTACACAGGTCGGAAATGTCGCCCGCTCACCCTCTCTGTAGAGCCGCCAAGACCGAACCTTCCCGAAACGTCTTCACCTGAGAGCGGCCTGGTTTGCGCCAGTTTTGCATTCGAGAACGATTGTCTAATAACCTGGGTTTTTGTGCCTGTGGGGGTGCTTTCATCAACAGCGAAACCTTTTCCAGATACACAAATGATTGATGCGTAGGGTCACGACTATACAAATATATAAAGGATTTTGTCTGAACGCGGGTTGTGCTGAGGACGCGAGCCACCGTTGTGGGAGGCCTTGTTTTGTTCATCCTCGACCTGCTGGAAAGAGGCTATTTTTGTTTGCCTGTGATTTTGCTGTGATCTTGACTGAATCGCTGGCATTACTCAGCTGAGCTGTTTGTGTCTTCGTGATGTTTGACCGTCGCGAAATGCTGACCAGATACGTTCAGGTGTTGTAGAGAACGCAGTCACGGCTGAAAATGTTGTCCTATAAACATACCAACGGTTCCAACATCCAACAATTATGTCTAACAAAGTAAGAATTAAGGTAATTGTGTAACATGCGACCTACAATTTTTCTTCTTCTATGCGGACTTGCAAAAATAATTCGTAATTTCGATGGGTCATCCAGGTCGGACGTTTTAAACAATGCTGCAATCGGCGCATGCTTCCATTGCTGAGACACCTGTCTTGTGCGCAAGCTTAACTAAACCTTGTCAGGCATAACATGCCTATTCCTCGAAAACACGTCCGATACACGTCTTCACCGATGCTATCAAGACCGGCTGGCTGAAGCAATTTCATGCTGTTTACACACAGTATGCCAAAGATATTCCAAGGCCATCGGATGGACACAAAAGGAGCAGCTAACCACAGGACAGGACGACAGGCATATCACGGCAGGCCGACGTGGCTGTCGCCACAGTTGCCGCACCTACACCGAGAGGTACCGATCAGGCCGATGTAGCTGTCGCCACAATTGCCACACCTACACCGACAAGTACTGATGAGGCCGATGTAGCTGTCGCCACAATTGCCACACCTACACCGACAAGTACTGATGAGGCCGATGTAGCTGTCGCCACAATTGCCACACCTACACCGACAAGTACTGATGAGGCCGATGTAGCTGTCACCGCAGGTACCACCGACAGGTACCGATCAAGGAATTCAGCTTGTGCATGTGGTACGGTGTGTCGCACGGTGCTTTTTTGCCAGTGCACAGTTTGTGACAGCACCACCTACCTGAAAGGGGGAGGGGGTCGCGTCGACATGCGATGAGCGAGTCATACCGGCAATCTGGTCTGGTAGCGTCCGCACGTTCACATGTTGTGCTATGAAGTCGCAACTGCATTAGCAGGTGCATAGCTATGGAACCCAACGAATTGCACTTTCTTTCAGTTGTGAGTTTCAGAAATTCGGCATTCCAGTTGTTTAAACAAATATGATCATGTTAAAGGTATTGACGTATAATCTGTCGATAGATAATCACCCCTAGATGACATTTCGTTCTCCTTATTTGTGTAATCATCCGGGTACAGGTATGTGTGCTGAGATTATAGGCATCATTTAATTACGCACAACACCCGCATTACCACTTTCAACAATAATATCGAGAAGTGACGGCTCTTGATTCTACATATGACGGAAGCACAACCCGCATGCGGACTGCGCGTTCATTTTTTTTCGTGGACTTCACTTGTGATCTGTCCCGCCACCTTGAAGGTAGTCACGCCACCTTGAAGGCATTCATGCCACCTTGAAGGTAGTCACGTCACCTTGAAGGTAGTCGCGAAACCTTGAAACTTCATGCCTGCTTTGCTACCTTGAAGCTTCATGCCTGCCATGCCTGGAAACTTCATGCCTGTCAGGCGACCTTGAAATTTCATACCTGTCATGCTACATTAAAACTTCATGCCTGGAATGTCACCTTGAAATTTCATGCCTGCCATGCCACCTTGCAATGTCATGCCTGTGAAACTTCATGCCTGGCAACTGGAACACTAGTCTGTCGTCCAGCGTCGGGCTGGTGACCATGGCGAGAGCTGAACTGGAACACTGGAGCCCATCGTCAAGTACCGTCACAGCGGAACGGTGCCGTCTCGGCCATTTTTACCGAAATCGACTACGCTTGTTTGTTTTGTTGTTTATTTATTGGTTGGGTCACGACACACTTTATGCACATTCACGGCTAATGGCGCCGCCCACACTGTTTCGCCGGTGGGCCGCGGGATTGGGAAATGTCCTGAGTGGCGCTAGAGTCGAACCCGGGACCTTTGGTACCCATTGCCCGACACCTTAACAACTCGGTCATCCGCGTCCCGAAATCAACTACGCAATTGTGCACTAGTTTGGCATGGGGGATTCACCAGGTTGGAACCGAATAGCACATCATCTTCAGGGACTCCATGTCATCACAGCAAATCTTGATCTATGCATTGCTGCAGGATGCTGGTGCTCCCAATACCCCTATATGCGCAGCTGGAGGTCCTAGGTGGGCGGGTTTCGACCCCCCCCTACGGTTCGGTATCCTGATAATCTTAATTCACTATTTAATATACAATTTCCCCTATTTAATAATTTAATAATAATTTTCCCTATGTAAGAATTTCTTAATACTTTTCACTATTTAATCATTTAAGAATAATTTTCACTATTTAATAATTTAATAATAATTTTCACTATTTAATCTGAAGGTATCTCTTGAAAATGTACACCCGGATCGCCCCGGTTCAGTGAGAGATCTCCAGCCTGTTTAGATGTTTTAGCATGCGGTTGGCTCGTCCGATGCACGTGCTATCTTTAACATAGTTACTGGAGAATATCTAGTGACATGGACATCCAAGGTGAAGCACCAACGTACAACATACTCCGCTGTTTTTTCTTCGACTTTTGCCTATGGAAATTGAACGGATTCTCGCAACGACAAGGTCGCACTCCTTGGCCAACAGGAGTATACAGAGGGTGCTTTTGTTTTCCAGCGCCATCACAGGTGCCTTAGCACGGACAACATATGCTCACGCTAAATTTCCAGAATCCCTTAGCAGGAACAGTTCCAGGACGTCCAGGGTGACGCATGACCAGTTTATTTGACAGGCTGTAACTTTTCCATTGTGAGTTGCCGAATGATGATGGGGAAAACCACTTTTCGAGTGAACCTCCGCTATTTCAGTTCAGGATTGCCACCCACACCCACTGCCAGCGACGTTCGATGTGCCTCAGCATCGAAATATATGTCCACATATGCTAAATCTCCAGAATTCGTCCTGTCATAAAATTCGTCCAGTCACCAAAGTCGAGAACGAGAAGTGAAGAAGAGAACAGAACATTGTTTCTATGAAGCAACAATGTTCTGGTGCCTAAGCTAAGTTAGATTAGCTTTAAGTCCAGTTAAGTCCAGCCGCCTCTGAGTTAGGCTATCTTAAGCCGACTTACGTCCGTGTACGACTGCCTGTCCAGCGGTCCAACCCACAACTCGTCATGGATGTCGTGGGTGGTCGGACCACCAAGACGCCAGAGAACCGCTCGCCTGCCGTCCGCCCACCCCGATTGGCTGTACACTGCTAGATCCTCTACGACGCCAGATTTTAGGACGGTTAAACACCGAATCTTCTTTACGTATGCTTATAGGGAACGACTCTGAGGCCGTTGCGTCTGGGAATATTTTTTTTGATCATTCGACAAGCTCGCCTTGACGTGATATACCCTCTCCCGTGAAGATGGATAGTGAGCTATGATAGCAGCACCGTAGACAGGTACACATCCGTGTACCTGTCCAGCGGGCCAACCCACAACTCGTCATGGATGTCGTGGGTGGCCGGACCACCAAGACGCCAGAGAGCCGCTCGCCTGCCGTCCGCCCACCCCGACATTGCAGGGGCGGGGATGGCCGAGTGTTTAAGGTGTCGGGCTATGGGTACCGAAGGTCCCGGGTTCGACTCTAGCGCCACTCAGGACATTCCCCAATCCCGCGGCCCACCGGCGAAACAGTGTGGGCGGCGCCGATTAGCCGTGAATGTGCATAAAGTGTGTCGTGAACCAACCAATAAACAAACCCCGACCTTGCAGTGTGGTCCTGGATCACGGAATGTGGATCAGCCGCATTTCATTGATGCATTAGGTGATCCAGTCGTCTTCTGGCCGGCAGGCGGCAGTGGTGCGGCCTCATTCTGCGGAGGTAATCGGTTGTGCCTCTGAGACTACGTGTGGTGCGGCCGTATTCTGCGGAGGTACTCGGTTGTGCCTCTGAGACTACGTGTGGTGCGGCCGTATTCTGCGGAGGTACTCGGTTGTGCCTCTGAGACGACGTGTGGTGCGGCCGTATTCTGCGGAGGTACTCGGTTGTGCCTCTGAGACTACGTGTGGTGCGACCGTATTCTGCGGAGGTACTCGGTTGTGCCTCTGAGACTCGGTGGTGGGGGGTTCGGTTGTGCCTCTGAGACTACGGTGGTGCGGCCGTATTCTGCGGAGGTACTCGGTTGTGCCTCTGAGACTACGTGTGGTGCGGCCGTATTCTGCGGAGGTACTCGGTTGTGCCTCTGAGACTACGTGTGGTGCGGCCGTATTCTGCGGAGGTACTCGGTTGTGCCTCTGAGACTACGTGTGGTGCGGCCTTATTCCGTGGAGGTACTCGGTTGTGTCTCTGAGACTACGTGACGCGTGTGCTCCATCTGACGCAATGTCCCGCCATGACGAGCACTTTTGTCCAAGCCCTCTCTGGAGGAGACGCGCGTAGTTTGGTGGGCCCAGTGATAGATCCAGGACCTGCCCAAGGGAGGGGATTAGCCAAAGTTTCGATGCATGGCTATGCGTGGTGTGGATAACTCCAGGTAACAGTCGCTGAGGGTGCCCATTCAAATTGTGCCCCCTGAAGGTGATCATCGTGGTCCGTGGCCTCTTCATCGCCTGGAACCCCGCTGCGTCAGCCCCGGGCCCTCTCCATCAGCAAGGGGTGCCCTAGCCGGCCCAGGGGCCCTTCACGTCAGCCCACGGGCCCTTCATGTCGACACATGAGCCCTCAGTGTCGGCCGCCGGCCGCCCAGAAGCCCCCTGGACTCTGGAGCGCCCCATTTCTTGCTATATTACTCAAATGAGTACTATAGCACAATCCCTAACGCAACTTTTGATGTAAACTCAGCACCTCCTGGTATATTGAGGATCGTACATTTCGTCTCACGCAATGTCTAAACAAGGATACCCTGAAGTCGCGTGAATTCAACGACTGAAATGTGTTTATCCCAATGCATATGCCCAAAGATCGTGGTAGTAAAATGCACTGGCGCACTAGTGTTTTGGAAAACAATAATGCTTAGAGGGAACAACCTTCAGGGAGTGGCGTTCAGTTCATCCCTTGCGTATCCCTCCCATATATTCCCCAGTGGGATCCACGGGAAGGTGCATGGAAAATCCCCGCGGAGATGGCTGCATTTTGCCCCCGCGGACTGTATGACTTAGACAGCACCGAAACGGGCGTCCGTTGCGCTGGATGCCAACTCGTCTTTCGACACATCTGCCTGCGCGAGACGCTGCTTTCCCGCCTTGAGGATGTGTGCGTACGCAAAGATAGTGCGTGGGAAGAGCTGAGGAGAGAGGGGGGACGGACAAATTGGGAGATACAGACGGGCACGGGGAGAGAGCACGGGAGTGTCGAGATGAGAAGTAGCTCACTGTCCGTTCGAACTTCAGTTAGAAGTCATGAAGTGGTGAGACTAAATAAGAGCCATAGGGTCCCATCTGGGTTAGGCCGTAAAGGGAAGAAATTATGAGCCTTAACGGAAGAATACACAGCACCCATCTAATACCACATCCAAAATCCTAAAGAATTTATCCACGAACATCGTATGCACGCATACCTATCTATCCCTTTTCATCCAATCAGTTACATCACATGACTCACTTAATAGATTCAGTTAAATTATTGACAGTAAATTGACACTAGCATGCAGCATAGACTACGGGGAAGTTGAGTGGGAGGAACCAGGGTTGAGTGTATCCGGTTGGAAGACAGGGGCGCTGTATAACCTCTGGTGATGCCCACCCAATAACAACGGTTGGAAGACGATTTGACACCAAAGGTGTCGATTACGGCGGACATTCTGACCCAGCACGCACCGCAAACCCCAAAAGCCTGAGACGAAGTCTCACCTCCGCGCACGAGTGCACGGCGGGCAGCGGGGGAAAGGTTGGGCCCCGCCGCCTGGCGGTCAAAGCACGCAACTGGCAGACGGAGGTGGTCGCCGCGCGCAAGCTCGCAGTCTGGACGGGCCGGGTGACGCGCCGACTGTCCTGCCGACTCGCAGCCCGGCATGGACTTCTCTGCGCTGCTGCTGGCGACAGCTGTGCTCTGCGCCTCTTGTGAGTGACCTGGTCAGTGATGCCGACCTCACCTCGCGTGACCTTCGGTGACCTCGCGTGACCTTCGGTGACCTCGCGTGACCTTCGGTGACCTCGTGTGACCTTCGGTGACCTCGCGTGACCTTCGGTGACCTCGCGCGACCTAGCGTGACCTGGAGCGGCTGCGTGGTCGGACAGGCTGGCGCTGCTTCTCTTGGAAGGCGTATGAGGGGGATCATGCCTATGTTGTGTGCACCCTGGAGTTGCCCGGAGTTTGGGTGCGTGGGTCAGTAGTGACGTTACGGGTCAGCAGTCTCGACAACCATAGCCATATTTGGATCACCGGAACAAATGTCCTGCATTCAAAGGCCTACGTTGCACAAGTCAGAGGTGGTCACGTGCATTGCCAAGTTCACTGCGCACTACTTCAAGCTGCAGGACGTTTTGTGCGCCACGTTCACTTATGACTGCCTCACAGGCCAAGCTAGCTCCGTAGCAATACGATATGAACTTGACCTATGACTACCTTTCGCGGTGCCATCAGTGAACCAATTTCCACGCGGTGGAACATAACATGGAATGGTTTCCCAGACGAATTTCAAATCAGATTGGACCATACATTGGAGGTGGTCGGCCAATGGCACGATTACATGACTTTGGATGTGATCGGTCAATGACATGACTACATAACTTGGATTGGATGTGATCGGCTGATGTCAAGAGTGCATAACTCTGGTTGGATGGCAGACTGAGCTGGGAGCTGACTCTTAGCTGAATGTTCGAACCTCTCGGTACTTCAGAAGTGCAGCGGAATGAATGATATGCTGATATAATGTAGTTTGCTGCCATGGTTCAGCACGCTGCTTGCTCCGCTCCTGACAGACGATAGCACTCATATATTAAATACGGACGGATTGGATTCAGGATTCAACGTCTAGTGTGAGTGACCTCGGATTGCACACAGCAGGACTGGAATTGGACCACAGGAACCAATCATAATTCATGCTATGATCCAGTCGGTAAATTTATCCCACGAAATGATTCAGATCTGGACGAATCGTGAGCAGCTGCAAGTCTACGCGCATAGCTCGCTGAGACTTAAGTTGAACTCAACTCAACTCAACTTAAACCTCATCGGACTCAGTTTTGATCGGTCGGCGCCAGTAGGAGACATGCGTCCTCCTTAATGGCCGAAAGCCAACATAAAGGTTGGCAAAGGTCATAAAGCAGCTAGTTGATTGAGAAGTGTCAGCATCAAACCTGATCCACTGGCGAAACCCCAGTAATGCGAATGTCAATGAATCAAAAGCACATTTGATGGGTTCGACCTTCCAAAATCTGCAATACCATCATGTTATTCCAGATTTTGGAAGGTCTTTACTGGATATGATGTCCAGTAAAAATTGCCA
Source organism: Imbricaverruca yamaguchii (assembly GCA_034440575.1). NCBI lineage: Eukaryota > Metazoa > Arthropoda > Thecostraca > Neoverrucidae > Imbricaverruca > Imbricaverruca yamaguchii. The sequence continues at coordinate 365,838 of JAOTOL010001315.1, forward strand.
ATTACTGGAAAAGTTTAGCGACATAATGGCTGACCTCGACACCATCCAAAAAGACATGATGGTTCAGCTATGGCATCTGTGTGACTCACAGCTATTGCTCACGAGGACAACTTTATTCTACTTGTAAACAGCCGACTCGACACATGTCATGACTGAGAAATTTCCGAGTGCACGAAAGACAACCTCCCGGCTGCGACGGGTGTCCCCGACGCTGCGGGTATTGTGATCCCAGTTGCGACGCGTGTCCCCGACGCTGCGGGTATTGTGTCCGTGTTTATCCCATCGACGGTTGATCCCAGTCCGACGCTGCACGGGTATTGTGATCCCAGTCGCGACTTGTGTCCCCGACGCTGCGGGTATTGTGATCCCAGTTGCGAATCGTGTCACCGACGCTGCGGTATTGTGATCCCAGTCGCGACGGGTGTCCCCGACGCTGCGGGTATTCAAGGACTTGGCGTCACGCCTTCACCGCCCCACATATGGTCTGGCCAAGGCTGGTGCAAGAGGGACGACATTCAAAACTGGGCATGTCACAACCTGGACACATGCACGCCCGGGCCGGCGCGGTACCCGAGAAGACCGGGGCGAACTGGCCGGTACGGAGGAGTGACGCTGATCCATGCTCATCACGGATCATTGATTCCCTGTTCGGAATAAATCGCTGACCCATGTTCACATCTGATCCACGATCATCATAAATCATTGATTTACGGCCGTCATGGATCATTTATCCTTGATAACCATGGATCACTGAACCATGGTCATCATGGATCAACAATCCCTGACCATCACGAATCACGGATCCCTGGTCGTCGTGGATCACCGGTTCATGGCAAACATGGGCCATTGATCCATGATCTTTACGGATCGTTGATCCCTGCTCATCACGGATCATTGATCCATGGTCATCACAGATCATACATCCCTGATCATCGCGGATCAATTATCCATGGTAATCACGGATCACTGATCCATGGTAATCACGGATCACTGATCCCTGGCAACTATGTGCCCCATTATCGTTCCGTGCTTTGCTGGCACCGGCATATTGGTTATTGTTATTGGTTGCTGATCCTCGGTTGCGTTACGTCCGTGCAGGCCCCTCAAGAGCCCATTGTTGGCGAACGTGTGCACTGCTGGCGCGGCAATCAACACCAACTTCGTGCGGTTTCGGTCGTGATCCGGTGGCGGCAATGGTCGGTCTCCAGTGGCAGTGCTTTGGCAGCCGTGTCAGCATCATGCTTTGCGTATGCGGTCTGCGGCGGACGTCGAGTGACAGCTGTGTGAGCAACAGTGTCATCATGCTTGAACGAAACAGGCGAACTTTCGTCGCGGGTGACACACATAACCATGGGGTGGACATTTGCAGAGAGTATACACAGGGAAGGATTCAGAGACGTGGTTAGCCGACCCATTCCTCTTTACCACAAGGTGATTAAGTGCTATTGGAAGTGTAGTTTTCGACGACCTTCGTCAATTTTAAACACATTTCAGAGAACAAAATGATTGATTATTCAGATTCACTATGGGCAAAGTGAAAAATATGTCCGACAGTACTTCGACCTTTATTGACAGGTCTTCTAAAGAAGGGCCATCGGAAAAATTGAGTATTTTGATCATTGTTATCCACCTGGGTAGAAATATACTTACCGCAGCTACATTTCATTGAGACAAAATAAGTCGAAAGCGAAGCTTGTTCTCTTATATTAACACAGAATCAAGGTGCTTTTCGCTTTCGGTTCGAGCCCAGCACTTCGTGGCTCCCGGGCCGACTGTCCCCCCCCTCACTCCCAGATGGTCGACTGGATCCATAGTTGACAGCGCATGACCAATGCATGCTGCTATCGCACAGCTGTGCCTACCATCAGCCGGGAGCGGACCCAGCAACACTGCTGGCGGTGGCGCCTTGTTCTGGTCGCCGCCGGCTGGAAAACTCGCGGAGCGGGGTGCGCCTGATCGTCCTGGAATGTCGCCTGTTGCCTGGAAGTCGAAGCGGCGCCACGTCTGTATTTTTTTTAATTCCCCTACCCATTAATAGGTAGGCAGGAGTGCCCTTCCATACCCGTGCGACCTAATTACGTTAAATTCCGAGGGTGACAGGTAGGTCGTGGTAAGAAAATCAAGGCAGGTCACACAACTTCCCGCTCCTGTTTCTTGACAGATCCCGCCACCAGATATTAGTAAAAGATGTTCCTGAAGCCCTCTCACTGGCGGGAGAGGGCACGTGCCCCAGTGTTCTCCGTCCGTATCCGCCAGTGCGGTCAGCGCAAGTCATTGCCCCTGTTGCGCTGCTGTGAAGTCAGGTGGCATTGCCGAAGGCGATAGGGCGCAGCGACGCGAGAACCAGTTTGGGGGCTTAACGTCAGCGGCTCTAAAATTGAAATATCTTTATATACACCGTCTCAGGGCGATGGGGCCGATGCAAGATGTGCTAAGGCCCACATGTCCTGCGGCCCAGACCCTGCCCTATGGTCTGTGGGTAGCTACATCTACAAGATGATGATGATGTCTTTTGAAATATGTGAGTGCTGCCATATTTTCTACCACCTCGATCAATTCGTTCTCTTACAACACAGTTATAGTATGCTCAACGCATAGCTTCACCACAGGTTGAGAGCATCGGAAGAAATGGAAGGAACTGTTTATAACGTACTCCACGGGGGCTGAGTCATCAACGTGTCAGCGCAGAATAATGCTGTGTAACATATGTATAGATGGACTGGAGAAGTGGGCATCGAGCCACTGGCCACTGCATGCTGCGCTCGAGTTTGTTTGTTTGTTATTTGGGCTTTAGGGCGCCTCGACCAGAATTGATCATTCGCGCCCAGTATTCTAACGATACATTCATAATCTCACCTCAAACAGCACCGAATGCCACCGCCCGGCCGCCTTCTCATTGACGGTTCGTCCGCCAGGTGTGACGTCAGGTGTGACGTCATGTGTCCGCCGGCGCTCGGCCAATGGAGACGTGTTTGTTTATTGGGCGGCTCACGACGCACTTTACGCACATTCACGGCTAATGACACCGCCCACATTGTTCCGCCGGTGGACCGCGGGATTGGGAAATGTCCTGAGTGGCGCTAGTGTCGAACCCGGGACCTTTGGTACCCATAGCCCAACATCTTAACCACTCAGCCATCCCCGCCCCCAAATGGAGACTGTAACGCAGTGGCGTACGCAGCAATACTAAGCCCGGGGGCCTGGCACTGCAGGGCTCCTCAGAAGTAGGATGTCAGACAAATTATGACGTATGTTAGATCATTTTCATGATGCTGATCAATGTGCTATTTTCCATTTCAACCTTTAACTGCAAGAAACCCCTCTACTTAGCCCACCCAACTACTGACAATCTCGGGCAAACAATTTACCAGCTGTAAAAACTTCGACGAACGTTACATTTCCGCATATGAAAAACTCATCTAACTCACCACTTGGACCTTCTGACGCGGCCATGGACCTTCTAATGTGGTCCTGGACCTTCTAATGTGGTCCTGGACCTTCTAATGTGGTCCTGGACCTTCTGCTACCATGACCTTGACGTGGTCCGGATCTCTGACGTGGCGACCTTGACGTTACCGTGTACCTTCTGCCATGACCATGAACCCTCTGACATGGTCACGGATCTCTGGACGTGGTCACAGACATTCCGACGTTACCGTGGACTTTCTGCCATGCCCATGAACCCTCTGACATGGTCACGGATCTCTGGACGTGGTCACAGACCTTCTAACGTGGCCACGAAGCGCACCGTCCAAACGCCTCACCAAGAGCATGAAGCAGTGCAATGATTTGCTCTTGCATCGTGTGTGCACATTCGTATTCGCATCGGCACTGGTCTGCATCCCAGCACTGAGACGAGCGCATCAGCCTAACCAGCCCTTTTACGGGCGCACTGGAGAGAAAGCACAATCCGGGCTGTCGCTTCTCATGGTTGGCAGACATTACATTGCTACGGGTACGCGTGTCGATTGGTGTCTTCAATGCACGACACATGTGTGACATGTGTGATAAGCAGGACCCCCAGAGCTGTGTTTGGAGCCGGCGATGACGCGAGCCCCGTCGGAAACGAAGTGGTCTGCGGTTTTGTGGCGGTGTGCTTGTGGAGGCGTGGCGAAGTGGTCTGCGGTATTGTGGCGATGTGTTTGTGGCGGTGTGGCGATGTGTTTGCGGTATTGTGGCGATGTGGTTTGCGGTATTGTGGCGGTGTGGCGATTTGTTTGTGGCGGTGTGACGATGTTTTTGCGATATTGTGGCGATGTGTTGCGGTATTGTGGCGGTGTGTTTGCGGTATTGTGGCGGTGTGTTTGCGGTATTGTGGCGGTGTGGTTTGCGGTATTGTGGCGGTGTGTTTGCGGTATTGTGGCGGTGTGTTTGCGGTATTGTGGCGGTGTGTTTGCAGTATTGTGACGGTGTGTTTGTGCTGCGACTGAGCACAGTCGTACCATGAGTGGCTTTAGCTGGAAGCACTAATATCTGCTTACTTGTGACGAATCAGATATCTGGCTATTCTTGGACTTATGGAAGCTACATTTGTTTTATAGCTGATCCGTTTTTATGCCTCCTTATATCTATTTTATCAACTTAAATAACCATTATGATATATTACATCCATGCATTATTATATGGTATGTATATCAATTAATATATTTTATATGTATCCATTATTATATATTATATTCATTTACTATTATGTGTTCTATCCAGATAATGTTTGTTTTTATATATCTATATTTTGTATCCGTTTTTGACAGCTTGACATCAGATGATCACGAGTTTTGTGAAAGGTATTGAACTGTACCACACATCCAGGCGAACACCATAAATCATCAGCGTCACGGCATTGGATGCACTTAAAGGTATTGAAACGTGCCGCACACCGAAAGGGAATCCCTGACGCTCCAGCGTTGCAAGCTCTACCGGCTCCCGAAGTCTGAGCCTGCCAGCTGTCGCAGGGCCACGTCTCCGGGCCGGAGGAGCTCCACGGCACGTGCCCACGATACCATCGCGACCCTGCACACCGAGCGTCACACCACAGCAAACACTCGGCCAGTCCGCGGATGCTAATCTGGGACCGGGCGCACGCGGAACTGCCGCAGCTACCGCTGCCGCCCGAGCGCGCGTCCCGGCAGTCCCGCGAGCGGGGGGCATTCATAATGTCCACAGTTCACAGTGTCCACAGCTCACAGTGTCCACAAGTTCATAAGTCACCGTCCCGAGCAGCTCCGATGTTCCGCTGGACTGAGTGCGCGTCGGCGACGGCTGGCGCATCTCCGCCAGCCGAACAACATGCTAATGAACATGCTGATGGAGAGACAGTATGCTGATGATGATGCTGATGTGAGAGGCAGCATTCTGATGCTGATGCGGAAGGTAGCTGCTGATGCTAAAGTGGGAGGTAGCTGCTGATGCTGGTGTGAGAGGTAGCTGCTGATGCTGATGTGGAAGGTAGCTGATGCTGATATGAGACGCAGCTGATGCTGATGCGAGAGGGAGTTGACGTTGATGTGAGAGGCAACTGATGCTGATGTGGGAGGTAGCTGCTGATGCTGATGTGGGAGGCAGCTGCTGATGCTGATGTGGGAGGTAGCTGCTGATGCTGATGTGAGAGGCCGCAAATTCTTTGCGGTTTTCTCGGAAGGTCGAGTGCGCTACGCCGAGAAGCGTACGCTTTCTGATCCACCGGCGGAACTGCGGCTCAGGCGGCTGCGTTTTACTGCGCGCCGCCTGTCACGACGAGGTGGCCACACCGGTCAGATGGATTATTGCACGCAACGTGGCCGGCCAGCAGCGTACTACCCACGCTCGTGGCGCAGGATCATCAGCCTGAGTCTGATCCTCTTACGTCAGCTGCGTCATATGACGTCCTCCGGCGCAGGAACGTCCGAAAAAAGTGACGGGAACAAGCCAGTCGTAGGCCAGTTATTCACGAAATGCAATAGAGTGCATGGTTGAAGTTCTCCAACAGTGTCGTTGCCATTTCTAGATGTGCACCCGGCCAAATCCACTGTTTTTGTGTTCGCGGACAAGTACAATTGTTCCTTCGGCACTTCTTTCCGCAATGCCCGTATGACGAAATGCTGCTGTATTGTTATCGCGTAGTGGAGCTGTGCATGCTTTTTGGTGTGAGTCTCAAAGCTAGCGTGCCCATTGCAAACATTTCTACTTTTGATATCGCTCCCTATTATGTGGACCTACTGAAGCATATTAGGGTCATGCAATTTACGGCATGCATTCCCCTCGAAACAGTTTTTTACATGTTTTTTTTTCAAGCTATGAAGCATCAGCCTATTTGATCGAGCTCACAATCACCCTCACGCCAAACGGTTAGTCTCTCAAATCATAGCTGTCACAAAGGCATTCTGTGGGCGCCTCATGCCTCCTTCCTCAAAAACAGCTAATATGCCACAGAGTTCCTCAGGCGGCCCTGACGAATGCCTGGCGGCGTTTTCAGCGGTGGCAGAGCGGCTGCCACAGGTTCCTCAGGCGGTCCTGACGTATGCCCGGCGGCGTTTTCAGTGGCGGCGGCAGAGCGGATGCAGAGCTGTCACAGGTGCACCACCTCGTCGGCCGGGTCGGCGTGCCACATGAGGCCCGAGCGGAAGCCGGAGATGACCGAGCGGTGCCGACAGAGGACCGCCTACTGCCTGGTGGAGCGGCGGCAGACGGCTGCCGGCGACTTCGTGTCGCTGCGGAGGCGCTGCACCTCCGTGGAGGAGTCCAAGTCGGCGCATAATGGGTAAGGTCGGTGGAACGCCGACGAGTCCAAGTCGGCGTATAGTAGGTGAGGTCGGTGGAACGCCGACGAGTCCAAGTTGGCGTATAATAGGTGAGGTCGGTGGAACGCCGACGAGTCCAAGTCGGCGTATAATAGGTGAGGTCGGTGGAACGCCGACGAGTCCAAGTCGGCGTATAATAGGTGAGGTCGGTGGAACGCCGACGAGTCCAAGTGGGCGTATAATAGGTGAGGTCGGTGGAACGCCGACGAGTCCAAGTTGGCGTATAATAGGTGAGGTCGGTGGAACGCCGACGAGTCCAAGTCAGGAGGGAGGTGGGTGTCGGGAGGCGATACAAGGAGTCGTCGAGTCGGCTGAGTCCCCAGACTCAGAAGCCGAGGGAACCTGTCCGGTTCTGATGAGGATGTCCTTGCTATTGCCGTGAAATCGCCACCCAGTAGTTGCTGAATACCCTGGTGTGAATACGACAGGATCGATACACCAACTATGATTAACTATAAACTCATATCCATAAATATTTGATCTCGAAAGAGAAGTTCAATTTGAAACATAAATTGGGGCCGTTTCTGAGCATGCATTCGTGTAGGCATGATCAACTGAACATGACCATCTGACGATCTGTTTGAGCTCAGTTTGTTCTTGAAAAAGAATGAGTAGGAACCTGCAGGGTTCCCACTCATTCTTCTTCAGCGACTTTCATCGCTCGGCTTCCGCCAATCACATGTGTCGAACGGAACCGCAGGGAAACGTGCACAAGAAAACGTGACAGCTTATAGGGGCATCCTACCCGGGATCTTATGCTCCTGGGTATCCAATGGGCTCGTATGTGACTTCCTGGACACGCTGCTGGCGCTGGCACCGTGCCAACAATCCGATCTTCGGGGCATGACTTGCTTACTGCGATGCGGCCTGTAGCGTCTGCTGTCCGAGCAGCCAGTGCGCGTGCGATGACGAAACTTTGCTGCATCGAGCCCGAAAATGGAAAAGCGGAACATGCTGCCTCAGCATATCGGCTGAGCGCGACTTGCTTGCGCTTGATTGCCGTGTTTGTGCTGAGTGCTTTGTTAGATTAGTCGCCGTGTTTCCATGGGTTTACGTGGGGAATAGGGCAAGACAAATATGAGGGAGACACGTCACCGGACTGCAATATTTCAATCGAAGTGCGCCAATACTATGCCCTTTGCACTAAGCATGGGGGCTGAGGACAGCTCCTACACTGGGAAAATTAGAGGGGATGCATCGGCCAATGCACTCCCTCAGGATTATTTACTCATAAACATTATAATAGAGACGATAAAGAGATATTATAGACATAGACATTATAATAGACAATAAAGAGACATTATAATAGACATTATAATATAATAGACATTATAATATAATAGGCATTATAATATAATAGACATTATAATACAATAGACATTATAATATAATAGACATTAAATATAATAGACATTATAATAGACTACTATAATTATAATAGACATATCTATATAATGTCTATCATTCAATCATCATATCTATTATAATGTCTATTATAATATACATTATAATAGACATTATAATAGAGACAATAAAGAGAATGTCTGTTAACGCACTGCCCAGGAGTACGCACCCACAAGTCGCCGGCCCAGCTGACGAGCGGCGCGTCGCCAGGTGTGACGAGGCGACGGACGGCTCCGTCCGCTGCTTCACCTTCTGCTACGGCGACTTCTGCAACGCCGGCAGCGGCCGGCTGCACCGGCAGCTGCGCTTCTGGGACTACGACGACCCGGCCTACTCGGACTACGTGTACGACCCGGAGCTGGTGGCGCTGGCGCCGCACCGGCAGCTGCCCGGCGCAGCTGGCGCAGCTGGCGCCGCGCCGCTGCCGGCGAGCGCGGCGGCGGCGGCGGCGCCGTCGGTGCTGGTGCTGGTGCTGGTGCTGGTGCTGGTGACCGGTGCCATGGCGGCGGTGGGGATCGCCGGCTCCTGGGTATCCAGAGCGTAGACCGGGGCCGCTCCGTCGTTGGGTGGTGATTAGCTGACATCACTGCTGACGTCACTGCTGACATCACTGCTGACGTCACGGCTGACATCACTGCTGACGTCACTACTGTCGTCTTAGTTATGGGCGCAAAGTGACCCTTGATGTCGACGCGCCCCTAAACTCCAATCCACCACCACTACTGTCGTCACGGTTGACGTTACGGCTGTTGTTGCGACTGACTTTACGGCTGACGCCACGGCCGTGCTTCTCTGGTGATCGTGTATTGGTGCATGCAGGGCCACCGGACCGGTCACATCGGACAGACACGATGACTCTTGGTGACGCACCAGAGCCCGATTGGTGCAAAAATGTGCGCAGCGAGCGTCGAATGAGCCTCTGCTTCGTGAGTCGATGTTGTAGTCGGGGAACGGCAGCGGGCGGGCCCAGTGCAGTGACGTGTCGAGCATGGTTACGGGTGTACCAACTGTCCAAAGGGGTGTGTGTGTGTGGGGTGGGGTGGATTGGATTGGATTGGATTGTGGCTTTGCGACGCACTCAGCAGCGAGGCCATATGGCGTCGCCTGCCTCTCACCCTGGCAGGAAGGGCGGGCATCGCGGGGAATCGAACCCCGTACCTCTGGCTTGCCAGACGCTCAGCTTAACCACCGAGCTACCGACGCCCCGGGGTGGGGTGGGGGGGGGGGGGGGGGGGGGGGGGGGGAGAGCCATTTTGATGCAAATACTTCAATGTAACGCCCATGGGATCAATGTTGACCTGTTCAAGGTGGGGACGGAGGTGCCCGCCCTGTCTCCCTCTGTCTCCCCCTTCACCCCACAAGTGTATTTGATCCACTGCGGTGGGATGGTTGTGGTAGTGCACATAAATGATTGTGTAGCGATGTCCTTCTGAGGGCACCGAACCGTTATCACGTAGCCCTGATCTGACAGCATCAAAGGAGGAAAAGTCAGCCGTCGTCGACGTCACTAGTTTCGGCTACACGAGGCTGAAGTTGAAGTTGCCAACTTCCACATGTCGGCCATTATTGTGTTACATTTTGGTAGGTGCATGGTATGCGCTAGTCCTACGGAGCATCACCCTCGGTGTTTGATATTGCGTTGTTATTGCTAAGCACACGACTCTTAGCTATGTGTACATATATTTCTGGTAACATTTATTAAGTCATTTATCAACATTGCTTGTTTGACAAATGATCAAAGGTGTCACTTTGTATGTGATAAGGGGGACACTGGCCCCTTTAACCATTGCCCTTCCTCCCCCACAATCAGGCTGATGCTTAAAAATTGGGTATTTGGGAGTACACCAGATACCATTGGCATTCGGGGCAGCTTTGGCCACCAAAAACGTCATTAGTCCCCTAACCAACCTCATAGGGTGACACCTATGCAAGTAATGCTAGGATATGTTTGCCCCAAAACAATAAGTTTGAGGTAATTATACGGATGCTCATGCTGCACTGTGTTGCTGAGGTGAACCGCCAGCAACACTCCATCTTGTTCGACTGTACCGTCTGGCTTTGTTGATTTTTCAGAGGAGAGCCACAGAACTGAAATATTGGAATGTGTATTTCAGCATGTCAGTCCGCGTATGGTCATATCGTAATTTATCTTCTTCATCTCATGGAATGCACACAAAGTTACACTTTCGTGAGAAAATAATTTGGTCGTCTTTGTCGTTGGTTAATTGGTTTTGCGACACATCGACCGTTGACTGTGTCCCAATCTTGACGTCGACTTTGACTTTGACCGTTGATTTTGACACATCGAACCCAAAACCTCTTGATTGTGAGACAAGCAACTTACCCATAAACTACTCGTCCCCTGATCGTCTTTGCCATGAAAGCCATGCATAAGGTACTAAATTAAGCTCAATGTGTGCGGCAGATGTGATTACGCCTTTGACTACCGGGGTGATAGAGCACCATCACCAGCCGAATCGACGCTAGGCACGGTTATTATTAGTTAAGTCTGGGTATATTGTTTTGTGTTGTTGCTGTCCATTGTACAATATTTTGAGGTCCAATTCATCGTGGTTGCGATTCATCGTACTTTCGCCGTCTCCGGGAGCGGGTGGGTCTCTTGTTCTCGAAATGTTCGCTTCGAGACTGGCTGTGGGTCGTAGGACACTCGGCCTTCTCCACTTCAGTCTATGATTGTGTGTGACTGAGACTGGCAGTGGGGCTCGGAGGACACTCGGCCTTCTCCAGTTCAGTCTATGATTGTGTGTAACTGAGACTGGCAGTGGGGCTCGGAGGACACTCGGCCTTCTCCACTTCAGTCTATGATTGTGTGTGACTGAGACTGGCTGTGGGAGTCGTAGGACACTCGGCCTTCTCCACTTCAGTCTATGATTGTGTGTGACTGAGACTGGCTGTGGGTGAGGACACTCGGCCTTCTCCACTTCAGTCTATGATTGTGTGTGACTGAGACTGGCAGTGGGGTCGAGGACACTCGGCCTTCTCCACTTCAGTCTATGATTGTGTGTGACTGAGACTGGCAATGGGGTCGGAGGACACTCGGCCTTCTCCACTTCAGTCTATGATTGTGTGTGACTGAGACTGGCAGTGGGAGTCGGAGGACACTCGGCCTTCTCCAGTTCAGTCTATGATTGTGTGTGACTGAGACTGGCAGTGGGAGTCGTAGGACACCCGGCCTTCTCCAGTTCAGTCTATGATTGTGTGTGACTGAGACTGGCGGTGGGGTCGAGGACACCCGGCCTTCTCCACTTCAGTCTATGATTGTGTGACTGAGACTGGCAGGTGGCCTCTCCTTCATTATGATTGTGTGACTGAGACTGGCAGTGGGGGTCGGGGGACACTCGGCCTTCTCCATTCAGTCTATGATTGTGTGTGACTGAGACTGGCAGTGGGGTTCGAGGACACTCGGCCTTCTCCAGTTCAGTCTATGATTGTGTGTGACTGAGACTGGCTGTGGGGTCGTAGGACACTCGGCCTTCTCCAGTTCAGTCTATGATTGTGTGTGACTGAGACTGGCAGTGGGGTCGGAGGACACTCGGCCTTCTCCACTTCAGTCTATGATTGTGTGTGACTGAGACTGGCTGTGGGAGTCGTAGGACACTCGGCCTTCTCCACTTCAGTCTATGATTGTGTGTGACTGAGACTGGCTGTGGGAGTCGTAGGACACTCGGCCTTCTCCACTTCAGTCTATGATTGTGTGACTGAGACTGGCAGTGGGGGTCGGAGGACACTCGGCCTTCTCCACTTCAGTCTATGATTGTGTGTGACTGAGACTGGCAGTGGGAGGTCGGAGGACACTCGGCCTTCTCCACTTCAGTCTATGATGATATGTGACTGAGACTGGCTGTGGGGGGTCGGAGGACACTCGGCCTTCTCCAGTTCAGTCTATGATTGTGTGTGACTGAGACTGGCTGTGGGAGTCGGAGGACACTCGGCCTTCTCCACTTCAGTCTATGATTGTGTGTGAGACTGGCTGTGGGAGTCGTGAGGACACTCGGCCTTCTCCACTTCAGTCTATGATTGTGTGTGACTGAGACTGGCTGTGGGAGTCGGAGGACACTCGGCCTTCTCCACTTCAGTCTATGATTGTGTGTGACTGAGACTGGCAGTGGGGGTCGTAGGACACTCGGCCTTCTCCACTTCAGTCTATGATTGTGTGTGACTGAGACTGGCAGTGGGGTCGGAGGACACTCGGCCTTCTCCACTTCAGTCTATGATTGTGTGTGACTGAGACTGGCAGTGGGGGTCGGAGGACACTCGGCCTTCTCCACTTCAGTCTATGATGATGTGTGACTGAGACTGGCAGTGGGGGTCGGAGGACACTCGGCCTTCTCCACTTCAGTCTATGATTGTGTGTGACTGAGACTGGCAGTGGGGTTCGGAGGACACTCGGCCTTCTCCACTTCAGTCTATGATTGTGTGTGACTGAGACTGGCAGTGGGGGACTCGGCCTTCTCCATTCAGTCTATGATTGTGTGTGACTGAGACTGGCAGTGGGGGGGGGTCGGGTGACACTTGGCCCTTTACAGTTCAGCCTATGATTGTGTGTGACTGAGACTGGCAGTGGGGGAGGCGGAGGAGGTCGGAGAACACTCGGCCATGTCGCTGCCTCTTTGCACGAAATCAACCATGTGACCGCCATGTGATCACGAACCATGTGACGACACGATTGCGAGACAGGCACCATGTGAGCAAGAACTAGGTGACGATGCGGTTGCGCGACGAGCACCGTGCAGTATTCCCATGCTTGCACCAGTGTTGTATGACAATATAAGGTGTCAGCAACACCAGCACGAGAATATGCCAAACGGATTCCGGAATTCCGCCGAGGGCTGTGACACCGTGTGTACCTGTCCAGTGTTGACCTCACAACAGCCTAGATATTTCCAATGTCTAATAGACCTGACCCCGACCTTGAACACAGCTATATGTCCGCGTTTGCATCGCTAAATTGCTATGCTACATGAATGCACTCTCGGTTGGTTTTCCATCGAAAGGGAAGCTGATCACTAGGGAATATTGCAGTTTGTCCATCAGTTGAATAGCGGGCCACTAATAATAGTTGGTGTCAAGATAGTAGCGCCTCCCATCTGTCCCCCATTGGCTGCAATGCTAACACCTGCACCCTGATATTAGCTGCATTTGCACAATGTGACGCCACCTGCCCACGATGAATACACAATGAGATCAATTTGGCACCAACATTGTCCTGTTCTACAGCGTGCTAGCTGTACATTTGCCAGCCTGCACGTTGAAAATAAATACCGGTTATGGAAATTCGCCGCCGCGGTGCAGAGTCGGTGGTTCTGAGAGGCCGCTCGAGTGCATGGGATGTCAGAACACCAGCAGCGTCAGCGACGGTCGGCTGCATGGGATGTCAGAACACCAGCAGCGTCAGCGACGGTCGGCTGCATGGGATGTCAGAACACCAGCAGCGTCAGCGACGGTCGGCTGCATGGGATGTCAGAACACCAGCAGCGTCAGCGACGGTCGGCTGCATGGGATGTCAGAACACCAGCAGCGTCAGCGACGGTCGGCTGGCCGATGAAGAGCGCATCACTGTAGCTTTGTGTTATCCGATAACACTTCGAAGTCGTTCGGGTTGACTTGTCTTCTGAGACAAGTCTTGGGCAACACCTCGAAGTCGCCCAGTTGATGTGTCTTCCGAGACAGGTCTCAGGTAGCACCTCGGGAGTTGAGCTGGACATTACGATATCGATACTCTCCAAAGGTAGGTACGTTGACATAGCCACCCTGCCTCAGTCTCTCAGTCTCTCTGTCTCTTTTTCTCTGTTTCTCTGCCTCTCTATCTCTCTCGCTCTCTCTGTCTCTCAATCTCTCTCTCTCGCTCTCCCTCTCACACTCTATCTCTCTCTCTCTTTATCTCTCTTTCTCTCTCACACACACACACATATAAAAACACATGCACCCTCACACTCACACACGCCGTATTGTGTTCCTCAACCACGTCTTCATCAACTCGACTACTCACCGCTTCGGTCTCCACCGCGATACTATTCCCGACCGACCCGTGGTTCACGCTCTACGCGTTGAGCTGCTGAGCCGATGCAATGACTCGGCAGGTGCGAGTCATTCTGCGTCGCGCGACGACTGCGCCGTTCCCCCCCCCCTACAGGCGTCGCGGCAGACAAACACTGCGGACGTCTGCTCAAGGCTTTGTTTTGGCGGCGCTGCGCGGAGGCTCGAGTCGCTGCGCGCGCTTTTCGGGCGTACGTTGGCGCGTGGCTGGACGGAGAGCTGGGAAGTCAGCAGTTAGGGCGATCGGCCGTCTGCAGTGCGCATTCGGTAGTCGCAGAATTACGTTATCGCCAGGATTACGTTACGTTACGAAATCGTCACGCTTGGGCGTTCCGCAGGCGTGCCACGCAGGAATTCCAATAGTGATGTGATCCAATCCAATCAATCAATCTGTTTCTTGTGATTTCCTAGCCACACATTTCAACGGTATAAGTTTTCGTTGCCAGTATCATTACACACAAATTTCAGTGTCAAGTCATAGCTTAACAAAGCGTCGAAATGGCACACTGTCACATGTTCTGAGGCCTTCGACTAGGTGGCAGCCCAATCGCTCGCTTATGAGACACCAGCAATGGACTGCTTCATAAAACTGGAATTATTCGCTGGAGTGCAGGGGCTCAACCAATATTTTCTTAAGGGGGCCAACCCAGAAAATACCATGCAAAAGAGACCGCTTTTGGTGCGCCGAAAATATTGAGATTTCCGTGGTGAAAACATCAAAATTTCCCGTTTCACCTTACACATATTTGGTTGCTAAAGTGGAGAGGAGGCCGGGCCCCCAGAGCAACGGCTTTCTCAGCTCTTGTTGCTAATTTCATGTTCTTCTTGCATTCGATGGAAACTTTCTTGCATTTTTTCCCGACAGATTTGGTCTCCGTTTCATCAGAACTTCCATTCTTTCGTTATTGTCTTTCAAGAACTAACATAGATGAATGTACTTATCGGGCCCTGCATTGATTTCGTGGTGTCCTGGTACGATTCTTAGCGCCCACCACCTCTCCAGGGAGGGGAATTGCTATTATTTTCCCCTCTTGCACTACGTTACTTCAGAAACTATATATATATATATATATATATATATATATATATATATATATATATATATACATATATAAATATACATCAATAAATATACATATCCTGCTCCCCACTTGTCCCGCGTTCCAATTTGCAATCATTATTTCCAACTCATTTGCGATCTATTCCTGATGGTCAGGGACCGAATGGTCCTTCCCCTGATGCGCCACTAAGCTGATTAATTACTGGTACTGATCTGCCATTATGAACGTAACCGAAAATTAACCGTCATAACAAGCCAAGTATAAGCATAATAAAGCATATTGCCAATTAACCTACATTAATAGACTGCTCATTGTTTTTGGTGACGACACGCAGTACTAGTAGTAGAAAGCATTGTCAGTAGATGGCAGTCAACTACCTTCGAGAGGGTGGACAGCGTGCAGTGTGCCAGCACCTATCGTACCGCATTGTGTAGTGTAGCAGCACATTGTACCGAATTGTGTGGTGTAGCAGCACATTGCACCGAATTATGTAGTGTAGCAGAACATTGTACTGTATTGTGTAGTGTAGCAGCACACATTGTACTGCATTGTGTAGTGTAGCAGCACACATTGTACAACATTGTGTAGTGTAGCAGCACACATTGTACCGCATTGTGTAGTGTAGCAGCACACATTGTACCGCATTGTGTAGTGTAGCAGCACACATTGTACTGCATTGTGTAGTGTAGCAGCACACATTGTACTGCATTGTGTAGTGTAGCAGCACACATTAAGTGTACACATTGTATTGCATTGTGTAGTGTAGCAGCACACATTGTACCGCATTGTGTAGTGTAGCAGCACACATTGTACTGCATTGTGTAGTGTAGCAGCACACATTGTATTGCATTGTGTAGTGTAGCAGCACACATTGTACCGCATTGTGTTGTGCAACGACTTTATCACTTGATTGTGTAGTGTAGCAGCACACATTGTAGCATTGTGTAGTGTGCAGCACACATTGTACGCATTGTGTGGTAGCGCCAGCCTGCAGTGAACGTGACTTTGGGCAATGCGTAGTTATACTTGTGCAATGTTTGGCCGTACCACACACAGAATGCGTAGGATGCAGAACGCATTGCGGCAATGACGCAGTGGGGCCATGACCACCGACTCGAACACTCCGATTTGCGTGCGTCGGAGCATCAATATACCGATTTTTGCATCCGAATGGTGGGTGTTCGCGAATTTACTGTCAGCATATTTGTGGGCGCCACATCATGTGTGTCTGCTACGTTAATTTTAGTTGAACCAATTGAGGCGACTTTATTTTTGCATTGTGTAGTGTAGCAGCACACATTGTACCGCATTGTGTAGTGTAGCAGCACACATTGTACCGCATTGTGTAGTGTAGCAGCACACATTGTACCGCATTGTGTAGTGTAGCAGCACACATTGTACTGCATTGTGTAGTGTAGCAGCACATTGCATTGTGTAGTGTAGCAGCATACACTGTATTGCATTGTGTAGTGTAGCAGCACACTTGTATTGCATTGTGTAGTGTAGCACACATTGTACATTGTGTAGTGTAGCAGCACACATTGTACCGCATTGTGTAGTAAAGCAGCACACATTGGACTTATGCAGCGTAACAAAACACACTATGCCTCATTCTGCAATGCAGCAGCACCTGCTATGCAAACTTATGCAGTGTAGCAGCACACATTATACACTATTGTGCAGTGCAACAACACCTTGTTATGCAACATTATGCAGGAATGGTAAAGGCATTCTCAGAAATTATGCGCCGACATCATTTTGACTGTTCATTCCATTTACTGAAAATACCCGGATCGGATTTCTCTGATCCTGGGGATTACAAAACGTACCCGATATATATATATATATATATATATATATATATATATATATATATATATATATATATATACATCCCACCAGGTAAGACCAGTTCCACTCGCCGGGGATTCACCCTTTCAGGGAGATTCTCATGTGTAGAGAAGCCGACAAGTTGCCCCAGTTTCGCTACGTTGAGAGAAAAACGAATTTTTAACCACCGATAAATTCTCCCCCCGCATATTACTTCAGTTGGGTCGGCGTTTACAGCGCGCCGGTCAGCGACGGCTGTGGTCCGTTGGTAGGGTGCTAGACTCCAGAATGCTTGAGTTTCCGGGTTCGAACCCCGACAGCAACGCCAGCGTTTTTTCCTCTTCATTTAACCCTGGTCGGAAGCGACCGGTACAGTAGAAACGATTCAACTGATTGACCGGCTGACTGACCGACTTACTGACTGACTGACTAACTGACTGGAACTGAATTATTGTCTCATTGACTGACTGTTTCACAGCGAGCGCTGGTCATGAAGTGGCAGCGTCACCAATACAATATGGCTGCCGTTGCAGAGGTAAGAATGCCCTAAAACCCTCTGAAGACCCCAAAAATTCCCTGCTGGATTCTCTGCAGGACTTTGTGAGAGTTCCAAACGGGGAACTATAAGGAATCTGGTGGCACAAAGTGGGAGAATGATCAAAGTTGGATGGAATTTGATGGCGGTGCAGCTGTAACTCCCACGATAGCAACCTCACTTTAAACCCTGTGATGCCGTAATTTACATCAAAACAGGGAATTCCCTAACTCATTCCAAGTCATATCTGTTTATTCCCAGATGGCAAGGAATAATGGAGGTTTTTGCGGAATTGTAGACAGATGATTTTGTGGTATTTTTGAGAGGGTGGAATATACATTTGTCTCAGTGTGCACTTAGTGAGGATATTTATCGCGCCCTAAAAGTGATGGTCATGCAACTGATTGGCCCTCCCTTTCACGACAAGATAGGGCCATGACACCATTGCGACCCCCCAAACACTTTTGCAGTGGCCTACTCTGACCAAATGGCGCACCTCCAAACAACTCTTCCATGGAAGTTCCTGGATCCCCTTTCCTCCTCCCCCGATCAACAACTAGGTTGGACAAACCCAAGGTGGTCCCCTCCCATATTCTGATGTCCCCTTGCAACACCGCCGACACCATCCCATTCTAGGAATTCTTGTGGAGAAACCCAAAGTGTCGCACCTTCGTCCCACATTCTGCAGTCACTTGGAAATTCCGCCCCCTCCCCGTTCCAAAAACTGTTGCCAACAAGCCCAGGGTGCTCCGCTTCTACACTCTGACGTCCCTTTGAAGTATCGCCGACACCACCACATTCCAACAATTGGTGTAGAGAAGCCAAATGTGCTGCCTTATTCGACTCGCTTTCCTTTGCCCTTGGGGGCCCGCTTCGTTCCCCTGGAGTTCGTGCCCCTTAGATAATTCCCGGGTCCGTTTGTGCCGCATGCCGTCCGTTTGAAGGTTGCCCTGCCGCGCCATGCTTCTGGAGCTGCTTGTGCCTGAACAAGAACACAGGCACGTTCCCAAAAGCGCATGACAAAGTGACAAGGTTTACTTCGTGAGGTTTTGCAATTTCAAACTTCCCCAAGACGACGTTCTGCGCCCAGAACACAATTTTGGAAAATAATAATCCGATTAAAGTAACCGCCCGGTTGGATATAGCTGAATTTGAGCTGAACACACGAAACGAAGCAGGGCGCTTCTCTCACTCGAGCGGTCTATTTTGGGCCGATCGCAGCCCACCTCGGCTCCGCTACCTCGCAGTTTGCTCACTTCGGTTACACAACATGCCAAGAAGATTCCCTTCGGGTTGCTCTAGTTCATTTTTGCAGTACTACTGTAGGTTGACGAGATACGTCAGCGACAGAGCCAATCGGCTAGCGCGTTGTTCCCACCACGTAAACAGCAGCAATACTCGAGCGAAGCGGCGTCGGCCGTATTGATCGTGAGTGTCGAAGAGCATTCAAGAAGGCTCTTTGCTATTCTGGAGCAAGCTGAGAACTTCGGCTGGCCTGTTATCTATTTAAATATATTTATATTTATAGGAGGTATGAATAGTGTCGAGATACCTGCGAGATACTAGGTCTATGTGACCTTTTTGACATTTGTCTCCACTGCATTGGCTGGTGCAAACCCTTCAGTCAACACACCATTCTGTGTGTGGCTGGGTCCTCTGTCAGCTTTATTGCTGAATCATGGTATATTCCAGTGTCAAAACTAGGTGTACTGATGATAAATACAATTAAAGACGTGACCGTAGCCAGCGCGGCGGCGCTCAGTAATATATATATATATATATATATATATATATATATATATATATATATATATATATATATATATATATATGTTTGTGTGTGTGTGTATGTGTGTGTATGTGTGTGTATGTGTGTGTATGTGTATGTGTGTATGTGTGTATGTGTGTGTGTGTGTAAGGTGTGTATTGGTGGTGTGTGTGTGTTTGTGTGTATGTGTGTATGTTTGTTTGTGTGTGTGTGTGTGTATGTATGTGTGTGTGTGGTTTGTTTTTTGTTATGTGTATATGTGTGTATGTTTGTTTGTATGTGTTATGTGTGTGTGTGTGTGTGTTGTGTGTGTATGTGTGTTTGTGTGTATGTGTGTGTGTGTGTGTGTGTGTATGTGTGTGTGTGTGTGTGTGTGTGTTGTGTGTGTATGTTTGTTTGTGTGTGTATGTTTGTTTGTGTGTGTATATTTGTATGTGTGTGTGTTTGTGTTTGTGTGTTTGTGTGCTTGTATGTTTGTTTGTGTGTTTGTTTGTGTTTGTGCACAATCGGCATGTTCAGCTGTGAGGCAAACAGCAGATATGTTAATGACCATTTAGACCCCCAACCGCACCTTTCACAAGAGGTGCAATAAACGTCTAAAAATATGGGGACAAAAAAGCCTTTGAAGTTGATTCTTACCATACATCGCCACCGCATTAAAGTTAAGCTTTCTTGAAAAGTGGGGGACCATGGCCCCCTGGTCACTCATGTTCGTACACCTCTTTTTTCACTGAGATAATTCCATGATGGGGACCATCCGATCCTGGTAACGTGGTGACGTCACAGCCTGTCACGTGACGTCACACAGCGCTGCAAGTGACATCTACCGTCCACTGCGGCACCTGTAGCGACGACTCCGCCGAGACTGTACGGGCCAGGCGACTGTGTGTTCTCGAGACTGTACGACTTCTTGCCGGGCCGCCCGGAGCCAGCGCGGTGCCTCTCAAACTTTGGTGAGGAGCCGTTGGTGGTTGTGCGGAATCGGTTGTGAGGCGTGGATTTGTTTGGGCTACCGTCTGCGGGTCAGGACTGTCCCGTCGCGGGTCAGGACTGTCCCGTCTGCGGGTCAGGACTGTCCCGTCTGGGTCAGGACTGTCCCGTCTGCGGGTCAGGACTGTCCCGTCTGCAGGTCAGGACTGTCCCGTCTGCAGGTCAGGACTGTCCCGTCTGCGGGTCAGGACTGTCCCGTCTGCAGGTCAGGACTGTCCCGTCTGCGGGTCAGGACTGTCCCGTCTGCGGGTCAGGACTGTCCCGTCTGCGGGTCAGGACTGTCCCGTCTGCGGGTCAGGACTGTCCCGTCTGCAGGTCAGGACTGTCCCGTCTGCGGGTCAGGACTGTCCCGTCTGCGGGTCAGGACTGTCCCGTCTGCGCTCTAGACAGAAGTCATGGGCAAGGGTGAAACTGACCTGGATCTGGCTAAAGTTTTTTCCAGTTCGCATACAAATCGCAAGGTTTTGTGTCGGCGTGCGGGTACACGCGACAACACCAACACCAACACCAACCCACACTTCATGTCCACTCACACACTCGCAGGAATAACGTAGACTAACCGTTCCCGAATGACATCAGAAGTGTACGAACCGCTTTTTCATTCTAAATATACGAATTTAGAATGAAATCAAACGTGGACCTCTAGGTTTAGCGTCCCACGGAAGCTAGAGATTCCGTGGGATGTGGACACGCCGACTTAATAAATCGAAATATACAGAAGTACTACTTGGCTTAGATGACCCGATGACCCGATATGCCTCGCACTTCATTAGCGTAAAACGGCTATCCAGTACAACAGACGTGGATGAGCCCCATGAGCCCGTAGATAATCTCACCGATAACCCGGCTTGAGCGCATGCTGCTAGTGTATATTCTGTTGCTAAGGGGGGGGGGGGCATCTTGGCTACGTTTCTGCCTTTGTACATGTATGACTCTTGTACACTCTGACAAACTTGAATCGTGTCGGATCAGAAGGCGGGTTGTGGTTATTTGTTGTTGGTTGGTTCACGACACACTTTATGCACATTCACGGCTAATGGCGCCGCCCACACTGTTTCGCCGGTGGGCCGCGGGATTGGGAAAGGTCCTGAGTGGCGCTAGATTCGAACCCGGGACCTTTGGTACCCATAGCCCGACACCTTAACCACTCGGCCACCCCCGCCCCGGGTTGTGGTCATACGCCAGACAGATCACAGTGCTCAGTCGGCAAACTCGCTCGGTGGGGTACCGGAAGCGTGAATAACAAACACCACAGACGGGTCGTAAATGATACGCATGACTTGATACACTTTCACCTCCGTAATTCGAGGCATTCCGCCGGTACAGTTATCCATGAATATGCTTCAGGGACATCATTCTCGCATTTCCTTCTCTCTGTCTTTATCTTCCTTTCTTTATCTTTCTCCCTCTCTCTCTCTCTCTCTCTTTCTCTTTCTCTTTCTCTTTCTCTCTCTCTCTCTTTCTCTTACTCTTTCTCTTTCTCTTTCTCTTTCTCTCTCTCTCTCTTTCTCTTACTCTTTCTCTTTCTCTTTCTCTTTCTCTTTCTCTCTCTCTCTCTTCTCTCTCTCTCTCTCTCTCTCTCTCTCTCTCTCTCTCTCTCTCTCTCTCTCTCTTTCTCTCTCTCTATCTCTCTCTCTGTCTGTCTTCCCAGATTTTTACTATTTATCTGATTCTGTCTGTCTCAATTGCTCCTATCCTTCTCTGCTTCTGTCACTCTTGCCTCTCTTCATCTTTTTCCTCTGTTCCACAATATCTTTCCTCTCCCTCCCTCTCACCCTTTCCTTCTTTCTCTCATTATTCAACACCCTCTTTTTCTTCCTTCTCTCTTCTACTCTTCTTTCTCCTTCTCTCTCTCTCTTTCTTTCTTTGTATCAAGCTCATTTTCTCCCGCGCTATCTCACTGATGGAGGCGACGCCTTTTGAATAGGAAAGCCTAGCGTGACGCTCATGGTTTTTTTTTGGTAAGCATAACCACAGAGAAGGTCACAGACAAATAATAATTGGCGGAATCTCCCAAACACAATCGCAAAGTAGTACTTAATCACTTTCAATCTGCAAGCTATGTGTGAGGCACGTGTGGCCGGTGGACAAGTGACCAAACCCGCCCCCTGACGGCGGTGATGTCGGAGCTGTGGGTTCAAATCCACACGGCTCCCAAAAATGTCGGGCAGACACACACCACCAGGACTCCGAAAAGCCTTGATTTAGTATTAATATGGGCAACAACAATGGTCGAGGGGCGCGGATGGCCGAGTCGTTAAGGTGTCGGGCTATGGATACCAAAGGTTCCGGGTTCGACTCTAGCGCCACTCAGGACATTTCCCAATCCCGCGGCCCACCGGCGAAACAGTGTGGGCGGCGCCATTAGCCGTGAATGTGCATAAAGTGTGTCGTGAACCAACCAACAAACAAACAAACAAACAATGGTCCGAAACATTCGGCTGTGCAACGAGCAAAATGTAGACAACGAGCATCGCGACATCAACACACATGACCGGGCAGGCCATCTCAGGTCACGCGATGCAGGTGAGAGCGCGTGCGTCTGTGACCTCTTCGGCGGCGAATGGATTGTAAATACGCATTCGTTGCCATGGCCGTGCATTCCGACGCAGACCGAGTTGTCAAAAACACCGTCCTAAACCACTGGCCAGATCGGCCTCAGCCGGTGGTTTGCCCGAGATGTGGGCACTCGCTCCGGACGTAATCGTTTCATCTCAGTAGTTACCCGGCGCGGTGCCCTGTCATTAAGGCACCGACAGCGATTGGCCACAAAGCACCGCCTCCAATTTATTCACTTTCGGTGGTCAGCATCAGGCTTGGTAGCCTCGTGCTGTGCCGTCCAGCACGGCGTCTTCGACGATGAAGCACTTACCCGAGAACCGCTTCACTTATCGTTGTTGTTTTTGCTCATGAGCAGCAGGTGAGTACCAGCACACCTAGCTGCAGCTTGGGTTAACACACTTCAGGTCAAGTTAAGCTAAGCTAAGCCAAGCTATTAAGTATATTAAGTTAAGTTAAGCTAAGACAGAACGGCGGATGTGTGACACCAAGTACTCATGGACAGAAAAATGCACGATATGCGACGGAAATGAATGGAAGTAATTTGTGAAATAAATGATGACAAAATAACGTAAAGTCGAATAAATAGAGCATCCATCAGCGTACGCTGTTACCAAACCTTACCCGACATGATACATTCATTCGCTTACATACCAGACATTCGCCGTGCATGAAGAAAAATCTGACAGCGGGCTTACAGACAAACACTAATCACGCCACAACCCACTGCAGCTCGGCCTACCAGCTCTCACTTCACAGCGTCAGCTCTTCTACTCGGGTCACGTGACACAGCGGTACTCCTGACCCTGGTGCAGTGGCTGTAGCCGCTGACCCGGCTGCCGGCAATGGCAACAGTGTCAGGTTTGGCAGCGGGGATAATGCTTGTGATTTGCGTTTTTGCTGGTGGCATTTATAGACATTGGTTTGAAGATAAAAGTTAATTTTACGCTTCAGAAATAACAATTACTTTGAAGATTGCATCCTGTAGCATCTGACAAGTCTGGATGACACATCGAACTATTAGCGAAAGGTTTGAATGTCATAATAACAGCGAAGCAGAAAAACAATTACTGACGTGGTGGCTTCAATTTGGAAAAGTGGAGATAAATTCCCCTCAACTGTATCATAAGCACTTCATGATGATCGCCGGATATGGTGGATCAAAGAGAGAGAGAGAGAGAGAGCTTCCTCAATCCATCTGTTTGAAAATGGGTTAACTGGCACGTGGGTGGATATAGAGGGAGAGGGGAGGTACTGAGGTATGTGCACCCCCTCCAGGTCGTGCTCGTCCGGTCTTGAAAAGCGCCCCTTCATGAAGACTCCAGTGCACTCACTCCGCGCTTTGCAGATTTTTTGCCTATGCGGATATACGGACATTTTAGAAGGAAAAAGGCCCTTTCGGGATGAAAAGGTCCCTCGAGTATGTTCAATTGAACCCGCCTACTGCTCAGCGAATTTGTGTTCTCTAGCTGCGCCCCACCGAAGAAATACACTCCTCTCCATGATAACTCCTGGAACCGCCCCTGATTGATCCCCGTGAACCCCAAGAACCCCAGGTTATCTAACCGGCCACCAATGCAGTCAGCCTCACTTTAAGTCAGTGTCACTTTAAAGTCAGCCTCAGTAGGTAACTGAAAAAGGATATGAAAGCAATTCCGGTCCGAACTAAAGGCGAAGGCTTAACCCGATTTAATGTGTGGATCGGCTGTAGAGTTCTTTTCTCAGATCCTTGGACGTTTCCAACTGCACAGCGCACCTGAACGTGCTACTCTAATTGACCTGCTTCCAATCCCTACTGCCATAGCAGCACTCTACGAGAAGCAATGGGCCCTATTTTCCGCATATGCTAATTGTGAGACCTCACAGCGTTCTTAAAAAAGTCTGCTAGGAACTAAGTCAGAATCGGACGTTCCCAAACAATAACCGTCCTCCTCCGCCGGGCGGGACAGCAGGGTACTCAAGCACCTGCACGAGTTGTCAGCATCTTCCCTGACGACAATGGCGGGAAACTAACGACACAATGTTTGCCTTTAAAAACTGGCGGTGGATAAGCAGCGGCGACACCGTCGCACTTCTTTGGGATGCTATCACAACTAAAAATTGCGATGACTGCACCATTGTCGTGTTTTCGCCGCCGGCAACAAAATGTACATACATTCTCGGCAAATGAGTACATTTGCATCTCAGCTTGCACCATAAGTACATTTCTATCGTCGCAGGGGCGGCGACACAATTGTGTCCATTCCCTGAAATTGTCACCATTCCGCAAGTCGTCTAATATTTCACGGTCCCATGACGCATGAGGATATGTGGGCCACCACAAAATGAACACAGTTCCAGGAACAGTACGGTCTTCACATGTGATGGCCAGGATATAAACTACCGTTAGCCCATGCATGCCACCTCGGTGGACCATGGGGCCCCCAGGCCCTCGCTTGGGAAAATGCTGGCCACCGAACAGTTTTCAGAGGAGTATACATTCTAGAGGGACATACATTCTAGCGAGACGTACATTCTAGAGGGACGTACATTCTAGATGGACGTACATTCCAGAGGGACGTACATTCTAGAGGAACATACATTCCAAACGGACATCCTCTCATTCTGACATACCAAAATCGTCCGGCTAGTCGCCTTCTTCAGCGTCCCCACCAACTCCGCGTCAACAGCCCCTCCCCCTGCCTCCCACGCCCACGACGCCGCGAAGGCGGCCGCGCGCGCCGCCGGTTTGAGAACCACTGAGCCGCGTCCCAGGTATGCGGCGGCGGCTCGCGGCGCCGCCGCCGCCGCAGTGACCGGCCGGCGACCGAGCCGTCGAACTTGCGGGCGCGCGAGCCAACTGTGCGCCGGTACTGCGGCCGACCAGTGCGAGCGCGCCGGACTCGCCGTCGCCCTGGACCTCGTCGTCGTCGTCGTCGTCGTCGTCGACTGGTGCGCGGCCGTGACGGTGAGTGTGGACGGCGGCGCGGCGCGCCTGGGTCATCGCTCCCGCGCCGACGCCGGCGGCCGCTGCATTTAATAACCTTGGCGGCGCGCCTTGCCGCGTCGGCCGGGGACGGACGCTCGCGGGGGGGGGCACAGGCTGGACGCCGCCGTCGCGATGCCCCGCTGACCGACAGCCGCCGTTGTGCCGAGCAGACGCTCCCCGCCGGCCCCAGCCCCCGCCCAAGCACACTCGCCATTAATCCCGCCCGGCGCGCACTCGAGGCTCTCCGGACCGAAGAGGCGCCCCGCACGGCGGCGAGCCCGGCCGCGGGTGGCCGGCGGCGTCGGGCCGCGTCCGTTTTCGCCGCGGCGGTGGTTCGCGGAAAAGATGGCTGTCCGGCCGGGCCGGCAACATGGCCGCCTCGTCCATCGCACGGCACACCCCCGCCGCCACTCGCCGACCGACGCGGCAGTCCGCCACCGAACCGCCGGGCCTCGGTCGCGCGTCGCTCCTCCGCCAGTGGCGGTGCTCTGCCTCCGCTGGCGGTGGTCGCGCCGGGTTTGCGGTGCGCGGGTGGCCGGGACGGTGGCTGGGTCGACGTGACGGCGGGATTGCGCTGGCACGAGTGATTCACACGAGTGATTCACACGAGTGTGAATCACACGTCTTCCCAGGCGTTGGGTACCGCTCAGCTCAGCGGCTGCCCGGCTAGTCTTGGATTGAGCTGTGCTGTGCTGTGCTGTGCTGTGCTGTTCTGTGCTGTACTGCGCTGTTTTGTGCTGTGCTGTGCTGTTCTGTGCTGTAATGCGCTGTTTTGTGCTGCGCTGTGCTGTTTTGCGCTGCGCTGTTCTGTTTTGCGCTGCACTGTTCTGCGCTGTGCTGTGCTGTGCTGTGCTGCGCTGAGCTGTACGGGGTTGCCCTATGCTGTGCTGGGATATGCGTGGCTACCCTGTGCTGTGCTGAGATTGGCTGATCCAGGATGGCTGGGCTTAGTTGGATTATCGCTGGGCTAAGCTTGGTTGTTGATGGCCTGGGTTTGCTTGTGTCTGGGCCAGTGTGCAGTGGGCTGGACTGGGCTGCCAGAACTCTCCGCTGGGCCGGGATGCCGCGCCTATCGGACTCTGCTGCCGCCAGCATTTGACTGGGCAGTCCCCAGTGCACTGGGCTGCCGCCCCTACCGGACTGGGCAGACCCTACAGGACTGCGCTGCCGCCCCTAGTTGACTGGGCTGCCGCCCCCAGTTGACTGGACTGCCGCCCCTAGTTGACTGGGCTGCCGCCCCTAGTTGACTGGGCTGCCGCCCCTAGTTTACTGGGCTGCCGCCCCTGCAGTACTCGGCTTGCGCCTCTAACAGACTGGGCGGACGACTTGCCAGAATGGGTGCCCCCCTGACCCATACATTTTGCGACTGGTCCAGCCGTAATAAGTTCCGGCTCCTGAAGCGCTCCATCACGGCCAAACAGTTTGGGCGGGGGAGGGTGGACAGCGAGTCGTTTGGACCGATTCTTTCCATGCAACATCTGTTGGCGTGGTACTAAATGCTCAAAATGTCGGGGGACATGTCCCGGACTCGCTTCTCCTCCCCTCCCCTATGACGGAACCGCTCCGTGGTGTTTTGTTTGGGGCGGCTCCGCCGTATCCACGAAAAAAAAAGAAAAAAATGAAAGAAGAAGAGAAGGAAACGAACAAGAAAGAAAAAGCGCCAAAAGGAAAGAAAGAAAAGGACATACTATGTGCCACGTCGGTGCGTAATCGCTCGTCATCAGCGATTTACAGCGACAAGAGTCGTCCGTCTTTCGTTGACGCATATGCTGACGCATCGCACAGGAACAACTTTGAAGTCTGTCCGTCAGGGAGTGTTGCTTCGAAGTCATTTCTTTCCCTCCAAAACTATGCGGCAAACGTCAGACTTACTCAAGTGGGGGAGGGGGGAGTTCAGCCGCAGCACCTGCCCATGGCCACTGCGCCGATGCCGCGCCAGCTGATGACTGCACCGATCCCCGAGGCCACGCCAGCTGATGACATTCAGCTGGCGACGTTCGTTTCGCGCCCGTGTGGGCATCGACCTGAAGCGGCGCGCGGGCGATAATCCATCGGATCCACTATCGCAAGGACATCCACCTCGGCCGGCGTGTGGAAGCGCATCGTGTGGACGGCGTCGTTCCTGGCATCTCGGAGATGTCATCGCTCGGCCAGCGTACACGGACGGGCAGCGTATCGTTCAGAGCCATGCTGCTCCACCAATTGGCCCGCCGCCAGTAGCTGCAGGATGTTCTGAGGGGAGGGGGATTATGATCATGTCTCAATGGGGCCACATGCTATATGTTCGCGAAACCGGCGCAATTCAACTGACGAGAAATATCATGTGGCTGCCTGTGATGGAATTGCTGGCTTAAAATGTCCCGGCCATAACCATCTAGCCTCAATGAGTCCTTTCTAAGTGAAGGGAGAAATCTTCACAACGCCCAAGCGAGTTGCAAACGAGCTTCAAGATCCGTCGGATCCGCCAAGATCCGCCAAGATACGCCAAGATCCGTCGAGATCCGCCAATATCGGCCACTATATCCTGCTCGCCCTGACAGCCATGTCTAGAGGCGGTCTGTGTACTGAGCAGGCGTACCTGGTACATGCACTACCTGACCGGCCTGGGGCACCTGGAGTAAAGACTACCTGACTGGCCTGGGGCACCTGGAGTAAAGACTACCTTACTGGCCTGGGGTACCTGGAGTAAGGACTACCTGACTGGCCTGAGGTACCTGGAGTAAGACTACCTACCGGCCTGGGGTACCTGGAATAAAGATTCCTGACCGTTGGCACCTGTGAGACACCTACGGCTTAGCACCTGGTAAGACTACCTACTGGCCTGAGGTACCTGGAGAAGACTACCTAACGGCCTGACCCGGGAAGACTACCTAACTGGCCTGGGGCACCTGGAGTAAAGACTACCTAACCGGCCTGGGGCACCTGGAGTAAAGACTACCTGAC
The DNA here is from genome assembly GCA_034440575.1 of Imbricaverruca yamaguchii. Taxonomy (NCBI): domain Eukaryota; kingdom Metazoa; phylum Arthropoda; class Thecostraca; family Neoverrucidae; genus Imbricaverruca; species Imbricaverruca yamaguchii. The sequence goes on from JAOTOL010001315.1 coordinate 394,729, forward strand.
TAGCCTGGGGTACCGGAGTAAAGACTACCTACCGCCTGGGGACCTGGAGTGACACCTGAGCGGCCTGGGGTACCTGGAGTAAAGACTACCTGACCGGCCTGAGGCACCTGGAGTAAAGACTACCTGACCGGCCTGGGAACCCGGGTAAAGACTACCTGACCGGTCTGGGGCACCTGGAGTAAATACTGCCTGGGGCACCTGGGTAAAGACTACCTGACCGGCCTGAGGAACCTGGAGTAAAGACTGCCTGATCGACCTGGGGCACCTGGAGTAAAGACTACCTTACTGGCCTGAGGTACCTGGAGTAAAGACTACCTGACCGGCCTGGGGCACCTGGAGTAAAGACTACCTGACCGGCCTGGGGCACCTGGAGTAAAGACTACCTGACTGGCCTGGGGCACCTGGAGTAAAGACTACCTGACCGGCCTGGGGCACCTGGAGTAAAGACTACCTGACTAGCCTGGGGCACCTGGAGTAAAGACTACCTGACTGGCCCGCGCTGCGGTTGTCCGACCAAGCCCCGGCAGCCAATCAGATGACCCCGACTCGACAGTCCAGGCGCGCGCCACCGACCGTTATCGCCCATTGACCTGGCGACCGGTTAATTAGTGCGCCAGTCGCAGGGGCCGGACACGTTCCTCGGCAGTCTCGCTAGCGTCGCCCACTCCACCGATGGTCGCACGTCTCGCGCCGACACATGGAACATGGGTCCCATGGGTCGCCGACGAACATGGGTTCCATGGGTCGCCGACGCATGGAACGACGCGCAGAAGGCCGTTCCACGCCGCACAATGTTCGCCTGTTCGCGAAGTGTTCGCGACAAGCATCAGCGACAATTGGGAAATGATCGCGAAGCGCTAGCGACAAGCACCAGCGACAATTGGGAAATGATCGCGAAGCGCTAGCGACAAGCACCAGCGACAATTGGGAAATGATCGCGAAGCGTTCGCGACAAGCACCAGCGACAACTGGGAAATGATCGCGCGAAGTGTTCGCGACAAGCACCGGCGACAACTGGGAAATGGTCGCGAAGTGTTCGCGAGCACGGAATAGGCAATAAAGCGCACAACTGGAATATCGAGCGCGACAGCCCAGCGACAATTGGAATGATCGCGAAGCGTTCGCACAAGCGCCAGCGACAACTGGGAATGATCGCGAAGCGCTAGCGACAAGCGCCAGCGACAATTGGGAAATGATCGCGAAGTGTTCGCGACAAGCACCAGCGACAATTGGAATGATCGCGAAGCTTCGCGACCACGCGACAATGGAACGCCACCAACAAATATCGCACGCGACAGCGCCACAAACTAAATGCAAGCACCAGCGACAATTTGGAAATGATCGCCGACTGTGATAAACCGCTGGTAATCGCCAGCATCAAAACAGCACAAGACTATCGTGGCGGACGCAGCATCCCAATTCTCCGAAACCAGTTAACCGCCAGTCGCCGTGCACAGCTGTGCACAATTCCACACAATTGTGCACAGCTCTGCGCAATTGTGCACCTCCACCGTCCTCTGTCAGGGCTGCTTTTTCTGCTGTCGATCTCTGCAGAGTGTTTGCATCAACCTCACGCGTTTTCATTTACAACGACACCAACTTGCACAGTCAGTGCTAGCTGCGAGCATGTATCAGATATGTCCTGCTCGTATTTGAATTGAAACTCGGGGTAATTGCGGTGGACGTTTCCTCCATGATCACATTAATTATTGTCATCTCTTATGCGATTTAAATCGTCCGCCAATGGCAGTGGTCCAGCGAGGAATACATTTCTCTTGGGCTTGTTTTCCATGATAGACAATGCCGGACCTCGTCGAACATGGCATGCATTTGGGGGACAGAGATGGCGCCACCACTGACTTCAATGGCGCCAACTCCCAGTCATTTGAGCTCCCCTTCACCCCAGTGATGGGGAATCTATGCTAAATGCGACTTGACTGAAGGAGGCGGCGGTCACGCATGGGAGGGCGAGCGGCGTTGGCACATCCCGCGCAGTCAACATGTTGGAAGAGGACCTGATGTTGGTTGGTTATTGGTTTTACGACACATCGACCGTTGAGTCATGTAGCGTCGCCAATCTCTCACGCCGATTGGTCGCGGGCGAAGAGTAGCGACAGGTGAGACTCGAACCCACAACCTTTCGATTATGAGACGAGCAACTTACCCCTAAGCTACTCGTCCCCAAGAAGACCTGATGTGCAGCAGCCTGATGTCAGGTGTATTGTGCAGCAAACATGAGGGTTCTGGCCATCCTCCCCGTCACACCTCGCTGACTGTACGATGTACACAGAAGCTATGTTGTGTACACAGAGGCTATGCTGTGCACACAGAAGCTACGCTGCGTACACATAAGCTTTGCTGCCTTTTGGATGAAGTCCGGCACGTTGTTGTCGTCGGTGTCGATTATCGTGTCATCGTCGACGACGAGGGAACGCCGGTGAGCTCAGAAGTGCATGGACACAGTTGTGCACAGATCTACGGCTTCTGCGGCCAACATTGAAGGACCGCGCCAGCCCTAAGCATGGCCGACGTCGGACAGAGTTCAACTGACCAATAGCGAGTCTTAGCATGCCCGACGTCGGCAAGAGAGTTCAACTCACCAAGAGTGAACAACTGCCGACTGCTCTGCAGAACAAAACACGAACGATTGCGCGAGCATCAGGCCGCCCAGAACCAGGTCATCGCGCCCTCAGTTTGACATCCGTGTTCCGGGTCAGATGCTATTCTAAGCATGGACACTCCATTGGCTTGCCGTGATTTTGGTTGGTTATTGGCTTTACGACACATCGACCGTTGAGTCATGCAGCGTCGCCAATCTCTCACGCCGATTGGTCGCGGGCGAGGAGTAGCGACAGGTGAGACTCGCACCCACAACCTTTCGATTGTGAGACGGGCAACTTACCCCTAGGCCACTCCTCCCCCTTGCCGTGATTTTGACAATCCTGTTATCAGTCTGGCCATCCTCGCCCAGAGCCTGACTAGTCAACCCCGGTCCCCCAACCCGACCAAGCCCCCGGGTAGTATTGCTGTGATCCTGACTGCGATAGCACTTCGATGCTGCCCTGATAACTGGTAAGTCACCGGCCACTGGCGACTGGACTGGACACACGGTCCACTGGAGGCTGGACTGGACACACGGTCCACTGGCTGCTGGACTGGACATGCGGTCCACTGGCTGCTGGACTGGACACACGGTCCACTGGCGGCTGGACTGGACACACGGTCCACTGGCTGCTGGACTGGACACACGGTCCACTGGCGGCTGGACTGGACACACGGTCCACTGGCTGCTGACGGTACACTGGTGCTGCTGGACTGGACACACGGTCCACTGGCTGCTGGACTGGACACGCGGTCCACTGGCGGTACGATTGCCGTATCTTACGGCCTGGTGCCAAATTCGACTGACCCAAGTGCATTAACATTCAGCGGTGGCCTAGATCCTTGATGGGGAGGGGGGATTTGCACTCGTCCGACTCATCTGACCGGTTATTTATTCTGGCTCCGAGGAAGAGATGTCCAGTTCGGCACGTTTCTGAGGGCGATATTTCGAGCCGCCACGACGACGCCACATCTGTGGTCGGCGGCGTCAAATCTGTGATTTGATGAATGGAAGGCGAAGGGGAGGCGAATGCTGGCTGAAGCATTTGAGTGATCTACATTGCTGTCGTTTTTATATGAGGTTTCACGAAATGGAATGATCGACTATTTGGCTCCATGTGTGGCCAAACTGACCATGAACTGCGAAAGGTCACAAATGCAAAAGAAACCAAATTGGCTTAGTATCCAGTTTTGCAACGATGTCAATGCATTATCATTTACTCTACCACAATCTTAATATACTATACTCCATCGTTAATACCTGAACATTTGTGAATGACTGACGTCATGACCATAGCGCCGCAACCTTCCACCACAGCAACCAGCTTCCCATTATTCAGTTGTTAACTACGTTTATTCTATTACGCCTGTACGTATGCATGCATCTGTGTACCTTCATCGTGGTGGATCTACTTGTCTGTCCAATGTTGATCAAGTTGCAGCTAATATCACGTGCGCTGTATGGCCAATGAGCTCGCAGATCTCGCATCGTACTCTTCTCTGATTGGCTTCCTCTGCGGTGTGATTTAGCACCAGCTGGCGAGATGATCGGTACCGAAGGTGGCTGCGTGAGTTCTGCTCACGCTGCGCGTTATTCGGCGCTTTGCTACACTGTGCGAAGTCTGACGATAACTGATGCACGTCGGCGGACGTAAAATTATCAATGTTTGCGGCAGTTCGCGATAAGCGCGGTCGGTGTGAAGTTATGCGCCGCGAAAGTGCACCAGCGTTTCTGTTTTTTTGCGTCAGCGCCTGGCACGCTTGGCTCCACTGGACGGGTCAATTATTGGCCCGGCGCGCCGCTGCACGCGATTTCACCCGCAGCGACGGCGAGCCGGTCCAATCATCGGCAGATCTCCGAACAGAGGTGTCGACTACCGTCAAAAGCGGAAGATGCTCACCGAACACCGTATCTTTACGCTCATATCTGGCTTAGTGACATGAGGTGCAATTTTTTTTAACAACCTTCTGATAGAAGCCATAGCAGCACAGAGTGAAATAGAAAACGTGGAAATATTTCGGATTTCTCAGTAAATGGCATATGTATTTAAGTGTTTGAAGGGATCCGACAATCAGCATTTGCCCGACCCGATAATCAGAATATGCCCGACTCCCTGTTTCGTCTTGACGCAAGTGTGCACGCTTTCTCTTTCGAAACTGATGTGATCAGGTCATTGCACTTTTGAAATACAATCCATGATGCTTTTCACTCTCGCCTGACGGCTAGGTTGGCCACTTCTCATCTGGCTCACGTGTGGTATTTCGGTTGCCACACGATTCCACCACGAATCTCACCGCCAACAGTAAATCAAACGCTCGACGCGTTCACGAGACGCTCTCACAGGGGGCGCCAAACCAGGCGGCTACTCTCTTCCCAGGCGAGCAGAAAGTCTGCGGCTCGCGAGCGGCTGGCCGGCCGTCGCCTTGGCGACGCGTCGTCAGCTGTCGACTCAACATGGCGTCGCGCGCGTGAATCGCGGCGGCGGTCGGCGGTTTCCGTGGCGACGGCCGCGCACCGCCCAGACGTGTGGCGGTGTTGTAACGCTGGTGACACGTGACACCGATCTGGGCAGTGGTGACGATGACCCAACTGCGCGCCGTGCGGTTTTTGGACGCCGTGCGGCTGGTTTCACACGCCGTCGTCGGTCGGTGTTGACACTAGGTCACGCGCGGGTGATTTACAGTGAGAGAGCCGGCCAAGCCCGTTGACTTTTGTTTTCGGTGATTGAATGCGACGCTCCGTTCAGGTGATTTGAAACAGTTGACAGAGGCAAGGCGTTCGAAAGGCGGCGTGTCGGCTCTCAGCGGTATCGTGTTTTACTTCTTCAAATTCGCTTTTAAGTGAGTATTTAAATGCGAAGTCGAATAAGATGTCAATCGAGATACCGCCTAGCACCAGAGCAGCCGAAACGTTCACTTGACAGCTCTTATTCAGCCATCCCGGCCGCAGGTAGCGCCTCGGATCAGCATTGCATTCGTGCAGAACGAGTGGAATTTATTAATCCGTAACCCTTGCCGAGCGGCAATGCCTTTTAGCAGTTTTTTTTCTCCTGATTTCATGAGCACCGAATTATCCGCTGGAATGCCGATGAACTCTTGCGGATGCTGTAATGTAGGGTTTCGTGAGTCATGGTACCGCCATGCATGGCTCTGAATCATCAATAGCTTCTCACTCAGTCCCTCGAAAACACCTACATACAGGAATCCACCTACGTATACTCATAAACTTTTTGTTAGCAATCTTACTTCATATAAGGTAACATAACGATGCGCGAAATACATGGAATATATAATATATAATATATAATACATAATATATAATATATAATGTATAATACATAATATATAATATATAATATATGTATAATACCTGCAAAATATATACTGCCTACAGTGATTATTACCGGCGAACCATGGCTTCTATTACAAAGCAGCGACTCTGATTGCAAGTGATATGGATCTGCAAGTGCTGTGACAGAGGTGGCAGACGTGTCTGTCAGCTACGGCATGTCTTATTATTTCGGACTTCGGTAGTCCTGACCTGATTGGCATGTCAGGCAATTTTGTCACCACGGTGATATGTCCGGTAAATGTGACACAACAGTGACATGCCATATAATTATGGCACCGCAGCGACCCGCCAGGAAATTATGACACCACATTAAGATGACAGGTAATGCTGCCACCACATTGACGTCCCAGATAATTGCGACATCACATTGACATGTCAGGTAATTATGACAGCACCGTGTCTAACGGGAATGCTCTGTACTCCTATTAAATTGCATGATTGTGGCTTCAGGGTCATGGCAATGTGAGGCCACGCTGAAACAGATGAGTCTCGGAAAGAAGAATACAAATGTTGAGGTATTTCAATGTGGGTTTGGGTGTTTCGAGAAGACATGCTTCTCTCACGAAGCTGGTGCAATTCATGCTTACTTCACCTGCTCCCAAAATATTTATTTTAATTTCACTAATTCCCCTACTGGCCTTGTAGCACACTCTTGTGATGAGACCATCGACGGGAATGAATCTGTGGTTTGCCTGATCCCGTGCCCGATGACCTTTACATGCCGACACTTGCCGATAAATGGCAGGGTGTATGTGTTACTCTCGTGAAGGCGACGTCCCCGTGTGCAACATGGCCATGGCAGTCGAGACGCCCCAAGGCCCAAATTACTAACGAACTAACACACGGAGGCCATGCTCTCTCCCGACTTCCTCGTCTTATTCTGTGTCGCCATGTCGCACAGTTTTCCAGACAGGGAATATTCTGCCAATCCACGTACCACACAACAATGACAACAACTGAGGTCAGTCGACGCCCCAGTCGACGAAACAACAAAAAACAAACAAACAACAAGACGAAACAAGCTTTGGCCCCAACCAGTTTCTCAGCGCGTTGCGCCAGAAGATACTAAGATGTATCTCCCGCTCATTTTGAGTGTGCATAACTGCCAAACCGCCGACTGTGTGCTGCACATCATAGGCCCAACACGTAATTCGCATGGAAAGAACGGACGCTTGACCATAACTTTGAACATTTTCAGGGCAGTTTGTCTTCGAATGTGTCGATGAAGAACACGATAACGAGCACATAAACCTAGGTGACGAAGGTCCACATGCGCCTCAATGGAAGAGTCTCCACTGTTAGGTCGCGCGCTATGACCCTGAGCATGTCAAGTGCACACTGACCCCGAAGTGAACTCACACGTCGAGTGAACCACCGCCCACTTCCACGCCCGCCGATTGTCGGTGCAGAGCGGTTCGTGTGCGGGGAGTTTCGTGTGTCGGCTGAACTACATTGCGGCGCGCTCGTCAGCACGAAATGGGGGCAGAGGTCGCAGTCAGCAAGGCCAGACGCCTATCAGCATGGCTGATCGCTTGACCTCCGAGGTCGCGCGGAAGGCATACGTCGCTGATGTGTAGATTGTCGTCATTCGCAGAAGCAAGGTCGCCGCGAAGAGTTTACGACTGCAATATATCACTGCTGTGTGGTGTTTACAGTATCCCGACAACTGCTTGCCAGGCATACCATCTCGAAAGAAAAACTCGATATCCGAGCGGATGTTGTCATCAGGAAGCAGAGTGCTCGTAGATATCAATTCAAGGGTGAAATCGCTCCTCACTTCGGGACATGCGCGGCGCCTGACTGGTTACATAAACAAATGCTACTCGTTTGTTTCTTTCCGCCATCCGGCAGAAAATGTATTATCGCTGCTGATTTTAGCAGGATGATGATCGGCAAATTTCCCCCAAACTACGGCAACACCTATCCGTACTTGTTTTCTGTAGTAGGCCCTGCTCCGCCACTCCTGTACGAATGCATCGGGCAAGAGAGGCGGGAGGACCGCACCAACGCCGCTCTGTGGTGAGCGGCGGCTACCGCTCGACTCTGTACGGGGACACGAGCAGGCACGCTCCGCTGGTGACCTGTTCCGGAGTCTGATCGGGTCGTGGGTCCACTGGTGACCTGCTCCGGAGGCCTGATCAGGTCGTGGGTCCGCCCCGCTATTGACCTGTTCTGCCCCCTGACCGGTTGGTGGGCCCGCTATTGACCTGTTCTGCCGCCTGACCGGGTGGTGGGCCCGATATTGACCTGTTCCGCCGCCTGACCGGGTGGTGGGCCCGATATTGACCTGTTCCGCCTCCTGGCCGGGTGGTGGGCAGCTCGGCACTGTGGGCTGCTTCAGCGGAGGTGCGCGGCGTGCCTCCTTTGTGCGGGCAGCCCGAGGCCGGCGGCGGCGGTGTGCTGTGACCGGCGGGTAGGGGCCGGGCGGCCAGATCCGGCGATAGTCGGCCGGCGGCCAGGCTCGCAGTTCGCCTGCCGCGGGCGCCATACTGACCGCTGCTGGGGGAGGGAGCCACGGATGGAAGTGAAAGAAGCAGCAAAGGGAGGTGGAGGAAGCTGCGGAGGAAGGTGAAGGCAGCCACGGAGGGGGTGAAGCCGCGGAGGGAAGTGAAGGAAGCCGCAGAGGACGGAGAAGGAAGCTACGGAGGAGGTGAAGAAAGTTGCGGAAGGAGGTGAAGGAAGCTGCGGATGGAGGTGAAGGCAGCCACGGAGGGGGTGGAGGAAGCTGCGGAGGGAGGTGAAGGAAGCTGCGGAGGGGGTGAAGCCGCGGAGGGAGGTGAAGGAAGCTGCGGAGTGAGGTGAAGGAAGCTACGGAGGAGGTGTAGAAAGTTGCGGATGGAGGTGAAGGAAGCTGCGGATGGAGGTGAAGGAAGCTGGGGAGGGAGGTGGAGGAAGCCGCAGAGGAAGGCGAAGGAAGCCGCGCAAAAGACGGGGAGAAGCGGAGGCGAGGAATGATGAAGAGCAAAGAATGCAAATTCTCTCTCACAAAACTGAAGTTCTCTGATTTCCTGCTCGTTCCTAATGTCACCATTTCTGATTACATATACTATTCTTGTCGTTCGAATCTGCACACTATCTCCACAAGACAGGGAGCCAGTTGACTAAGTTCGAGCCGTTCCGATGATTCTAGTGAACAGTTGCAAAGTAAGACTGACGATTTTACCCTAGTTTCCTGCACTGTGGAAACATTTTTAATCCCCCGAAACTCATCCCCCGACAAATCCAGCACTAAACTGCTAGTTCTGCTGTCGTCGCCAATTCTCTTCGGTCTGGTACGTGCCCAGCCGCCTGTTTGGCTGCCCCACCTCTTGACAGGTCGATGCTCTCCAGTATTGCGTCTGTCGAAGAAGTCCGTCAGTCGTGCTCAGGTCGCGCAGATTTGCATCTCGGTCGGCTTCCGTGTCGTCCGAAGTATTCACGATAACGGCCGTTAACGGCGCAGAATGTCGCGTGGCGAGGTCACATCTCCACCGGCGGCTGTTGACAGCGAGCCGCCGCTTCAGAAGGGGTGGCACGGAAGCCCTGAACATTCCTGGCCTGTGCGACGAGGGATAATGGCGAACCGTGTGAACAACAAGCACGTCTGGGGCAGAATAGAAAGTAGGGGAAACGGGCGAGTGAGGTGTTTCTCTCGTTACGTAAATCTGCAGCTTTAACCCGCGCCGTCTTTCCGGTCAAATCCTCACACCCCGTCTCGGGGGTGGGGGTTGAAGACCCCCCTCTAAAATCCAAACTAAGCGTCGCACGAAAACGAAAGAGGTGTCATCGGAAAGCGCTCGACGAGTAGAGTCCGGGTCCACCCCAGAAAAAAAACATTTCTCCCAAAAGCGACGTCACCAGGGGCTAGATTTTCACGACTTTTCACGACTTACATTATGTTTTTTTACTCTGGGGAGTTCATTTTGGGGGACATGAAAAAACAAATTTATTTGGAATGAGAAAACGACAGCGTAATCGACCAGGGCTATAATTTTTTGGCCCCCCAAAAATAAAAATATTTCTTGGGACTTTCAAAAGTTTGAGTTTCCAAGTTTTCTTTAATTTTACTTTTCCAGTGGGTAGAGCAGACCGAGACACGTTGGAAGTCAACTTGCCCTGATAAAAATGCCTACTTTAGCCAGAATCCCGTATTTGAACTGCAATATGGCAAATACGCAAAATATATATATATGTAGTCAAAAACGAGAAAAATGACAAATTCAACTCGTACGTTTTGTTGCATCCGTAAAGATAAGCAAACGTTGAAAGTCTCATTAAAATATCTATACCTGTTAAAGCGTGACGACTGGTTTAACTTTTTTGGAGGTGACCTCACTTGGTGCACAATGCACCACATTCCAGTCAGTGCACCAAGTACCACATCTCTCTAGTTGCATCATACACTACGCTTCGGCGTGCTGCCGCGGTCGCCGCCACACGACCTGTGACGTCGGACCAGGGCCGTAGCCCGCCCGGTATGTGACCGGCGTGTGTGTCCGGTCGCTGACCTGACCTGACCTGACCTGTGACGTCGGACCAGGGCCACAGCCCGCCCGGTATGTGACCGGCGTGTGTGTCCGGTCGCTGAACTGACCTGAACTGACCTGACCTGACCTGACCTGTGACACCGGACCAGGGCCGCAGCCCGCACGGTATGTGACCGTTGTGTGTGTCCGGTCGTTGACCTGACCTGACCTGGCCTGTGACGCCAGACCAGGGCCGCAGCCCGCCCGGTATGTGACCGGTGTGTGTGTTCAGTCGCTGACCTGACCTGACCTGACTTGTGACGCCAGACCAGGGCCACAGCCCGCTCGGTATGTGACCGGCGTGCGCGGCCGGCCGCCGACAACGCTGACCCATTTCACGGGCCGGCCGGCCGATAAGGGCGCCGCCGAGCCGGCCGGCCGCCGGGTAAACGACCGTACGCGCACGCTCGGAGGCCCACTCGGCGCCGGCTCGACAGGTTCCGAGCTAGGCCGGCGCCGGCGTCGCAGTCGCCGCCGCCGTTCGCTGCCGAGTACGCGTCCCGTGCGAGTTTTTGGCCAGAAATTCCCCGGCAAATGACACGGATATGGTGGGTTTTTGGTCGGTTTGATCGGTATCGCATGTAAGTTGGAGCGGCGTTAGTGGGTCGGTGTCGATGACAGAGTGAAGGGTGAAGCTGGTGGATCAGTTTTAGTGGGTCGGTGGCGACAACGGAGCGGCTGGTGAAGTTGACATGGATGAATTACGACGAGTTGGGCATGCACATATAGAATCGAACACGTCCTCGACAACCAGAGCAGATACAATCGTTGAGCATACATAAAATTATATAAGTTGATTAGCACGTGACTGTATCGCATGAATATGCTTGCTTGCAGAAGAAGCTTTCGCATCTTCCACGCTTGTTTTGCCACTCTCGTGAGCTGGGACGTGCTGGCATTGGTAGTTACCACCACACATGAGCTGGAACGGGCCGGTATTGGTAGTTGAGTCGTGAATACCATGGGAACCATGCACCGAACTTTCACATACGTCTGCCATTCACGTAAGACAATGTCATTATTGGTGGGATAAATTGTACATGTTACTTGCTTGAACAAAGAACAAGTGGATATTGCGGGCTATCAAGCCGGGTATTTTTGACAACTAAACTGCACTTGACCCGACACTATGGCTACTATGAGTCGACACTATGATTCGACTGCCTATCTAGCTCAGAATTTCTCCTAGGAAGTGGTGTACCAACTACATTGTGATTATGTATTTGTGTAAATATATGCATATATATATATATATACACATGTATATCAATAAATGTATATAAAGTTGTGATATGCATTCATGCACGTCATGCATATATTTATGCTACACACGGATATGCGTATTACTTATGTATATATTTAAATGAATGTTGTGCATAAATATATTTTTGGAAAAAAAAAAAAAAAAAAAATTAAAAAAAATTAAAAAATGATAAACATAAATATATAGTATAAGCACACGCATACACGCTTGTAAAAACACTAGTGAGAATGATGACTGCACTTTTTCGACTTTGCCCCTGGAGTTATCAAACAGCAGTTTGCTATTGCTGTCATTAGCACGATGGACACTAACTAGCTGACTCTAGGCCAGTGAGCCTCTAAGCTATCTCTCAGTTCACGTTCCCTGCTTGGGCGTCAATGACGAACAGGCTGTGTGACAACACGCTCCGCCAAAGGTCCCGGGTTCGACACTCGCACCGCTCGGGACATTTCCAAAAACCGCGGCGCACCGGCGAAACAGTGTGGGCGGCGCCATTAGCCGTGAATGCACGTCGTGAGCCAGCCAATAAGCAAAACAACCAGCTCCGGATCAGGAGCACCAAAACTGGGGCGGACGGGGCGTGCGGGAGTCGGGGGGCAGCCGTGTGGCGTGGGCGTGCGTCATCTGGCAGCTCAATTTGGCAGCTTAAGTTGGCAACTTCAGTTGGCAGCTCCAGTTGGCAGCCCCAGTCGACAGCCCCAGTCGACAGCCCCAGTCGACAGCTCCAGTTGGCTGCTCCAGTTGGCTGCTCCAGATGGCAGCTCCAGTTGGCAGCTCCAGATGGCAGCCCCAGTCGACAGCTCCAGTTGGCAGCCCCAGTTGGCAGCTCCCATTGGCAGCCTCAGCTCCAGTTGGCAGCTCCCATTGGGAGCCCCAGCCCAAGCTGGCAGCCCCAGTTGGCAGCCCCCATTGGCAGCCCCAGCTCCAGTTGGCAGCCGTACAGGAGACGGCAGGAGATGCGGCCGTCCCGCTCCAGTTGCCGGCCGGTCGGCCCCGGCTGGCCGCTGCGTCCCCGCCTGGGAAGTCGGTGGCCACGTTTTGCTTCGTCGTGCGAGCGCGACGGCGGCGATTCGCACGGCGCGGAAAAGCCCGCGGGTAGAAATTGGCGCCAAGCACGGGCTGTGACGCGACGTCGCTCACACAGAAAGTGCAAACAGACGCCGGCGACGTCGACCGGCAGTGTGGGCGTGCGCGGCTTTCACGAGGGACGCTGTACTTTGCCGACGTAGTTGGTCGGTCGTGCTAACTTTTGTGGGCGTGGTGCCGAATGTCTCGTGCAGATGAATCCTTCGTCGAAGAAAGATAGTAGATCATGGCATATGTGCTGTCATGGTGCGGTGTGCGCTGTCATGGTGATATGTGTGCTGTCATGTTGCATGTTGCTGCATGCACTGCCATGCTGCTGTGTGTATTGTCATGGTGCTGTATGTATTGTCATGGTGTGTGTGTATTGTCATGGTGTTGTGTGTACTGTCATGGTGTTGTGTGTGCTGTCATGGTGCTGTGTGTATTGTCATGGTGTGTGTGTATTGTCATGGTGTTGTGTGTACTGTCATGGTGTTGTGTGTACTGTCATGGTGTTGTGTGTGCTGTCATGGTGTTGTGTGTATTGTCATGGTGTTGTGTGTGCTGCCATGGTGTTGTGTGTATTGTCATGGTGTTGTGTGTGCTGTCATGGTGTTGTGTGTATTGTCATGGTGTTGTGTGTGCTGTCATGGTGCTGTGTGTATTGTCATGGTGTTGTGTTGTATGGTGTTGTTGATGCATGGTGTTGTGTGGTGTCATGGTGTTGTGTGTATTGTCTGGTGTTGTTGTATTGTCATGGTGTTGTGTGTATTGCCATGGTGTTGTGTGTGCTGTCATGGTGTTGTGTGTATTGTATGGTGTTGTTGTTGTATGGTGTTGTGTGTACTGTATGGTGTTGTGTGTGCTGTATTGTTTTGTATTGTTGGTTGTGTGTATTGTCATGGTGTTGTGTGTACTGTCATGGTGTTGTGTGTATTGTCATGGTGTTGTGTGTATTGTCATGGTGTTGTGTGTATTGTCATGGTGTTGTGTGTATTGTCATGGTGTTGTGTGTACTGTCATGGTGTTGTGTGTACTGTCATGGTGTTGTGTGTACTGTCATGGTGTTGTGTGTATTGTCATGGTGTTGTGTGTATTGTCATGGTGTTGTGTGTGCTGTCATGGTGTTGTGTGTATTGTCATGGTGTTGTGTGTATTGTCATGGTGTTGTGTGTATTGTCATGGTGTTGTGTGTATTGTCATGGTGTTGTGTGTATTGTCATGGTGTTGTGTGTGCTGTCATGGTGTTGTGTGTATTGTCATGGTGTGTGTGTACTGTCATGGTGTTGTGTGTACTGTCATGGTGTTGTGTGTACTGTCATGGTGTTGTTTTGGTGTTGTGTGTGCTGTCATGGTGTTGTGTGTGCTGTCATGGTGTGTGTGTTTGTCATGGTGCTGTGTGTGCTGTCATGGTGCTGTGTGTGCTGTCATGGTGCTGTGTGTATTGTCATGGTGTTGTGTGTATTGTCATGGTGTTGTGTGTGCTGTCATGGTGTTGTGTGTATTGTCATGGTGTGTGTGTATTGTCATGGTGTTGTGTGTATTGTCATGGTGTTGTGTGTATTGTCATGGTGTTGTGTGTATTGTCATGGTGTTGTGTGTATTGTCATGGTGTTGTGTGTATTGTCATGGTGTTGTGTGTATTGTCATGGTGCTGTGTGAACAGTGATGGTGTTGTGTGTACTGTCGGTGTACTAGAATCGTAGATATCTTGATATCGATGAGACGATGATGATGATGGTGAGGGTGAGTGGAGATGATGATGAGTGGTGAGATGATGAGTGTGAGATGATGATGAGATGGTGAGATGTGAGATGAGATGGTGAGATGATGAGATGAGATGGTGAGATGATGAGATGTGGTGAGATGAGATGATGAGATGATGGTGAGATGATGAGATGATGAGATGATGAGATGATTGTGAGATGATGAGATGATAGATGATGATGAGATGGTGAGATGATTGAGATGATGATGATGATGATATGGTGAGATGATGAGATGGTGAGATGATGAGATGAGACGATGATGATGATGAGATGGTGAGATGATGAGATGAGACGATGATGATGATGAGATGGTGAGATGATGAGATGGGATGATGAGATGATGGATGAGATGATGATGAGATGGTGATGATGAGATGAGATGGTGAGATGATGAGATGAGATGGTGAGATGATGAGATGAGATGGTGAGATGATGAGATGGTGAGATGATGAGATGGTGAGATGATGAGATGACATGAACGCCGAACATAGTTGACGCTTCCGACAGATACTCAGGTGATGCTTGTCCTCCAGTTTGTATGTCCTGCGTTGACACACGTCACGAAAATTATCAGTTCGTGCTCGATTTACATCATTCGACCATCTACCTCGGTGATCCATTGATTTGCCTTCATGTGATCTGATTTCCTTGTGGTGGACAGAGCGCAAAATGCTGAACAACAAGTGCTTGTGCAGTCACAATCGAACCAATCTACAATCGAACAGCCTGCCACCACACCCTGCCCCTCGTGCACTCCGGCAGCACGCTGTGGGTTTTGAGCGGCGATTTTTCTCACGCCAATCTGGCGGAAGGGCAACGCCGGAGGTGAAACCCTGACCTCTGACCCCGATACTACCCGCGGTGTGATTTACCATCAGGTAAACAACGCCTCCACCTTCGTAGAGCGCCGCATGGCATTTCCGTCAAAGGCACAGCGCGCCTTCTGAAGAGAAGAATGGATGGCGCGATTGCTCGGCTACCGGTGTTCCCGTCATTGACCGTCGTGGCTGCCCGTTGATGGGTCACCCAGACGAATTATGTTCGTCTGTTTTCTTGTTTGTCTGTTTGTCGTGTTTGTCTGTTTGTCTGTTTATATGTGTGTATGCTTATATGTTTGTATGCTTATATGTTTGTATGCTTATATGTTTGTATGCTTATATGTTTGTATGCTTATATGTTTGTATGCTCATGTTTGTGTTTTTCTATGTATGTATGCTTGTATGTTTGCAGGCTTGTATACTTGTATGTTTGTATGTTGGTAAGTTTGTATGTTTGTATGTTTGTGTGTTTCTACGCTTCCTTGTTTGCACGTTTGTCCGTCTGTCTGTTTGTCTGTTTGGTTGTGGCTACGTTGCTGTCTGTGGCGGCAGAGGTGACAAGAAATGGACCAACTGGCACCGTGAGTGGTGAGAGTTGGGCCGTTCCTGGGCGGAAATTAGCAGCTCACCAACGGTCTGCTTCCTCAGTTGAAAAGCATTGCGGAGAAAAAAGAGCCGCCAACATCAGAGGGGGAGGGCTCGATGCGGGCTGTATCGTTTCATTTCAAAACCGGCGGCTCCGCGCCCGACAGACTGGCAATGTAATTCATGTGAGGACTGGCGGACGCTGTTCGATCTCAAAAGAACATCTTGAGAAGACATCAAGCCTGTCAATTGCGCACGTGTTTAGCTAGCTAGTCATGCACACCTCCAAGTGGCAGCTACTGCATTTTTCTTCTGTGTTTGAGGTAGCTGCTGGATGGTGGCTGCTGGTTGTGTTTGAGGTGGCCGCTGGGTGGTGGTTGCTGGTTGTGTTTGAGGTGGCCGCTGGGTGGTGGTTGCTGGTTGTGTTTGAGGTGGCCGCTGGGTGGTGGTTGCTGGTTGTGTTTGAGGTGGCCGCTGGGTGGTGGTTGCTGGTTGTGTTTGAGGTGGCCGCTGGGTGGTGGTTGCTGGTTGTCTGTCGGTGACGCGTGTTTGAGGTGACGTCGTCTGAAGTGAGTCTTCGTTTTGTTGCAGATGGTGTGGTGTAAGCGACCAGCGGTCTGAATGCCAGGTCTGCAGGCCAGAACAGCCATGGAGTACGACAAGGTGAGAGGAGTGCACTCCACACGCGCAGAACAAACATGTGGAATGTGATGAAATATGGCGAAATGTATTCTTAAAAAATCTGAGTTGTTGCTGGGGTGGCTTTAGGAGCCACGGTTCTATTGCTAAGCAGAGCTTGTTTGTGAACCCTGGCCCCACCACCCGATCCATGAATTCCAGTTAAACGGCAGAATTTAGATCGAAAGTTTAACGTGCCGTAGCTCGTCCCCGGCCTTATCGGGCCAGCTGCCAACGGACCCCGGCCGGGGGCTAATGCGAGCGCGGAAGGAACCTGTGTGGGGGGACATGCAGGCCAGCGCTCTAACCAAATGAGCTACCAATAGGTTTTGGTGGATATAGTGGATTATGGTGGAATTTGGTGGGCGATGGTTAAATATGCTAAAATAAGGTCGTTTTCAGTAGGATTACTTGTACAAGTTTTTTTCCCCAAGTATTCATGATTCTACTACGCTTGACACAGTGGGAAGTGGGGTGAAATGGTCCACTTCACATTTTAGTTCAGATCCTAACTAGATCATGCTAAGTTAGGTTGATCAAGGAGGAACTACCCTCCTTATAAAAAAATGATCAACCTCACCTGTTCAATACCTAACCTGATCGATTCAGTTCATCCTTCGGTAGGGTTTCTGCCAGCAACATTGCGCTCCACTCCTCTCTCTCCACGGTGAGGTAGTGACCCACACGTCCCGTCGAGAGGAGACACGTGAGGACTCGGGCGGGGATGGCCGAGTGGTTAAGGTATCGGGCTATGGGTACCAAAGGTCCCGGGTTCGACTCTAGCGCCACTCAGGACATTTCCCAATCCCGCGGCCCACCGGCGAAACAGTGTGGGCGGCGCCATTAGCCGTGAATGTGCATGAAGTGTGTCGTGAACCAACCAATAAACAAACAAACAAACACGTGAATACTCGGCCACTGTACACGTCCACTCCAGTCAGGGCGGTCAAAAATTTTTGCAGCTGGGTGCAAGTTGACACCTAACGATGCTCTTCCTCGCATTGTTTCCAATGTCCTTTCTTCGTCCTTATGCCGAGCTACTCGTCATCTATGTGCATGTTGGCGGGTAGGGTCACGATGATGCTTCCAGTTTTTCTGAGCTGTGGATATCAGATTCCCCAAAATACTTGCCTATGATTTGTTTTTCGCGCATGAAAATGGTTCCTTTCTTCGACCAAATTCGACAGTCCCATTTGGGATTCAACGTTTCATTTCCACCCGGTAGCAGTATCGGCGCTCGAGTTTCTCCCTGGGCACCACTTGACCTGGCTATTCCAAGGTCCAAAAGTCATTCCATCCAAACCACCTTCGGATGGTGTTTGGTTGCACTGGTAAGCAATATCGACGGTGCGGTGAGGCTTCTATGTCCAGATTCAGGAATAACTCAAATTGCTTGTTTGTTTTTTCTTCGAATGATTGGCTATTACGGGGAATTGAAAGTGATGCTCTTGCTTAGCCGGTTTGTGAACTCGCGAAGTGGCAACGGCGTTCATTTCGTATTCCGAGAGCACAACGCTCGGTCTGCATCTTGCTACACATGAGTGAACACTGGCAATGCGCTCGCTCTCTTCTCTCGCTCTCGCTCTCGCTCTCGCTCTCGCTCTCTCTCGCTCTCTCGCTCTCGCTCTCGCTCTCTCTCCTCTCTCTCGGCTGATTCGTTGCTGGAAGCCAATCTAATAATACGTACTTCCGGCAAAATCTGTCCTATCGCTCAGGAATAGTCAGATTCATCAATGTCGCAATTTGTCGGACGCGATTTTACGCCGCGTGACGGGACTATTCGATGAGCTCAGCTTCCTCAGCCCCGGTGAGCAGATGTTTGATCAGGTGACAGATGATTGATCGGAGCCTCCGTGTTGTTTCGATAGCCGGCCCATCTTCATCGTCCTTCGTGTTTCTCATCCAGGGTCGCTTGCCCGAGGCCAGCGTCAAGTGGAGCTGCTAGTTCAGTCTCGGCTACGTTGCATCTCGGTGCCGTATGCTTCAGCGTCAGCCAGAGCTGTTGCTTCGTGTCGCGTCCCGGTGTCGTATGATTCGAGGCGATGTCCCACACTGTTGAACGACGCATGTGTATTCAGTCGTCGCTCTGCATGCAGGGTTAAAATTGCGACGTAAGTTGCAGTTGCAATTGAATGGTAGTTGACTTTTGCAGGCTGTTCCTACGGATATAAGCATGGGCGCTACATGACCAATGTAGTCGATGCGCCCTAAAGCCCTAATAACTAACTAACTACGGATACTCACACTGGGACTGGCGTACCAGTAATCCATGATCGCCTCCGGCGGGCAGCTTCCACTTGCCTTACCCCTTCCAATGCGCTTCGACTCCGTTCGCTGATACGTGCGGCTTCCACCCGGTGAATGGTGCACCCAAGGCCGAGAGGAAATGCCACGTGTGTGGGCGGAGACGATCGGCTGGAGAAGCGCGGTCGGCTGTGGTGGTGGTGCGCAGCGCTCGAAATGGCACCACAGAGCCACCACCGGCAACTGCATGCTGGTGCAGCTAAACCGGCCCATTGGTGATGTGTGGGCGATTAACTTACGGAAACGTGCGAATCAGTACCAAAGGTCCCGGGTTCGACTCTAGCACCACTCAGGACATTTCCCAATCCCGCGGCCCACCGGAGAAACAGCGTGGGCGGCGCCATTAGCCGTGAATGTGCATACAGTGTGTCGTGAACCAACCAATAAACAAACAAACAAACAAACAAGTGCGAATCACGAGGGGGGGACAAGAAGAGACATCGGGGACATTGCTGCCGAGAGTTGAACTGGAAATAGTGCGACTGTCAGGGCGTGCAAATCGTCAGGCGGGCGGTCGGCGACATTTAGGCAATCGGTCCTGGTCATCGAGCACAGCGATTGGCCACGTGATTCCCAGTGCTGAACCAATGGACCTGACGCCTTCCACTTCCGACTGCCACCTGCCGCTGACGCGCATGTGTAATCCATACCGCTGACACCCACTGCTGATACCACTAGTGATGTTGACAGTGACGTTGATACTAGTCTCGATACTCCGTAATGTCGACAGTTACATTGATACTAGTCTCAAAGACTCAGTGATGTTGGTAGTGACCTTGTCACGCAGTAATCATAAAACTGAGATCTCGTGATTTTCGGATACTGGACGCTCACGCTGAGCATATCTGGTGGCCAATGACCTGCCGCTGGATGCCGACCTAACGCTTGTCAGCAGGGTCACTGTACTCAAGGTCACCACAACCAGAAACCAGAACCAGAACCAGGAAGAACCAGAAACCTGGGGACGGGGACAATTTAGCAGATAGTCTGCACCCGGGATGAGAGAATACCTCACGGCTGGAAAGGACGAGAACACTTTTTTTTTTCATTCGACACCCGTAAATAGGGTCACTGCCGAACCGTTTTGGCGTCTACCGATCTGAACCTATGGTTTCTGCGATAATGGCATCTCTGCAGCATCTATATATGCATTTCTTATGCTTGTCGCAAAGTAAGCCGACTGGAATGGGATGCACACTTAGACTGGGCGACGGGAGTAACACCTTGGGAGAAATTTAGCTCGCCCGTCTGGTCACAAATTGGCTCCTACTCAGTAATACACCACCCAGCTGATATTATCCTGCATCAATCATGTGAGCGGCTCCACGCCAATGTAGTACATGATGGAGGAGAAGAAACGGGTGCCATCCTTCTTCTGTGATTGAGCACGTCCCCGAGACATTCTGCGTGTGTACACCAGATTCATGGGCTACCGGAAGCTGTTCAAATTCAGCCCAGCGACTGGACACTGGCCATCTGGGCCCGTGACATTGGTGGCGATAGTAACCTGTGCCCGTGACATTGGTGACAATAGTAACCTGTGCCCGTGGGAGGGGTGGCATTTGGAATCTGGGCCTGTGGCAGGGATGACGATAGTAATCTGGGTCCGTGTTCAGGGATACATCAGTAATCTGAGCCCGAGCCAGGGGTGACATTAGTAATCTGGGCCCGGAGCAGGGGTGACATTAGTGATCTGAGCCCGGGTCAGGGATGACGATAGTAATCTGGGTCCGTGTTCAGGGATACATTAGTAATCTGAGCCCATGCTGCAGAGGACGGCAGTACATTAGTAGTCGACGCCACTTCATATGGTCTCCGCGCGCTGCTCGCCGTTATCCGCCCCGTAATGGGGTCGGCTGCTGCTGCCGAACGTGGCGCGCTGGCGACGCTCGTGGCGCGGTGGCGACGTGTGTGTGGCGCGGTGGTGACGTGTGTGGCGCCACCAGGCGATGACGTGTGCCGAGAGGTGGGACGATAACGGCGCAGGGTGTGCCGGTATTGTGCCGGGGTTTGTCGGCTGGCGGAGCTGACAACTGTGGCGCGACTGTGCCGTCTCCAACCCGGGGGTAACGGCGCAGGGTGTGCCGGTATTTTGCCGGGGGTCGTCGGCTGGCAGAGCTGACAACTGGGGCTCGACTGTGTCATCTCCGACCCGGCGGTAAACAGCCGAGATCGTCTGTGCGGAACATCCCGGCACTCCACAACTGTGCTCAAGCTATCTGGCCTTCACCATAAATAGTTATTGGCACCTTCGGTTGGTTGGTTGGTTATTGGTTTTACGACACATTGACCGTTGAGTCATGTAGCGTCGCCAATCTCTCACGCCGATTGGTCGCGGGCGAAGAGTAGCGCCAGGTGAGACTCGAACCCACAACCTTTCTATTGTGAGGCGAGCAACTTGCCCCTGGACTACTCGTCGCCCACTGGCACCTTCGCCGGAATGGTGCCAACAAATAACCTGGCTGCATGGGACCGGGGCGAGTGAGGACTCAAAAGAGGAAGGGTTGAGGGCAGTTACCCCCACTTCGATGCACAAGCAGGGGATGCTCTAACGTCATGGGCTGCTGTTCATGCACATAGGGATACATGAAATAAATTATATGCATTGTACGTACTCACCTAATAACAGCGATGAAATGATGAGATCACGGGTCCGGTAGCTAATGCCGCCACCCTTCCTCAAATCGTATTTACGCTGTCAACAAGGTCCGTGGCGCCCCCACGGAGGGCTGCCAGACGGGTCAGCGCGACCTGACCTGTGACATTCCAAAGGTGTTTGTGAGGACACCGAACAAGCATTTACGGCGGCCGTTCAGTTTCGCCTTCGTCAGCCGCCAGCAGGAGTCCGGAATCACTGATCGTCCACGATTGGTATTGGTGCCCGGCGCGGTGTCCCATTATCACACGGAAAATCTTATCTCATTGTTGCGCTGTAAAGCAGTCTATGAGCCGTGCACGCATCGACGTTCTACCTCCCACGCGAAGGTTTTCCAAAGCCGATATCTTCCTCCACCCCATCCTCACTACTGTTTCCTGCCCCTTCCCGATGTAGACCTTCTCCCGAGGTAGACATTACTCTTGCGTTGCCCCAGGTCTGGATGAAGGCTGAGCTGAGACTGTTCAAACTTTTTATAGCGGAAACTTATTCACTGTGCAGATGAAGGTGGTAATCTGAAACTAGGCGAATAAGTCAACAAACCTAGTCTAGTAAGATAATGCAGCTGGCACCTGCCTGTCCCCAGAGATATATTTACATATATATATATATGTATATGTGTATATTTGTATATATATATATGTATATACATATATATATATATATATATATATATATATATATATATATATATATATATATATATATATATATATATATATATAAATATATACATATATATATATGCATATTAACAATATGTAAAAATACACATACATATACATATACACACATATATTCTTTCTTGATAATTTCTCCTTCACCCTGTCACATCTACTACCGCCATATCCACATAATACTTCCCTTAGTTCCTGTTTTCGTCCTCTCTAATTCATTATATTTTATCTCCCCTTCCTCTTTTCCCATGTCCCGTTGTCTCCCTCTGCGTCTCTGTTGTTCTTTCCCTTTCTTCCTCTCTCTGTCTCGCGTCCATGCGAACGTCTTTCCTTCCACCCATTCTTGCCCCATTTACCCATTTTTTTCTTGTTCAACTACGTCCTTGCTATACCATCTGTTCATATATAAATAATCCATATATTGTCATCGTTAGTCTGGGCTGGGATTATCAACGCTTGTCTGGGGTGGGATAACAATCAGGATATCTGCGATGCTTTGCCGTCTTCATCAGCTCGTGATTTGTGACTCATGTGACCAGATAGTCAATGGCGCTGACAAAATTTGGCACCTGTGGGTCTGGCGCCAAAATATGTTGAAATATTGCGGAGATTCGCCTCTATCGACTTCGTGACTCTGTCTGGATGCACTTCAAGGTCACGCCAGGGTTTAATAGCTTAGATGCTACGTGATTGACTGTGCTTCATCGGCTACTGATAATGCCCCGACACTCACGGGCAGTGCTGCAGTACCGGTGGCTGTTGGTTTTTACGACACGTCGACCGTTGAGTCGTGTAGCGTCGCCAATCTCTCACGCCGATTGGTCGCGGGCGAAGAGTAGCGACAAGTGAGACTCGAACCCACAACCTTTCGATCTTGAGATGGGTAACTTACCACTGAACTACTCGTCCCCAGTGCTGGAGCACATCCAGTAGTGCGCGCAACAACACTCTGTCGTTCGACAGAACAGTCGGTGAATAGTCACCTTCTCCGATTCAGTTTGTGGTGTGAAATACACCTGTGTGAAATGCTGTCTTGTGTATTGTTTTCCGTCGGCTGCAACATGCTGCGACCTTCGCTGCGTGAAGTGCTTCTTTTTTTTTTGCTGTGAACTCATCGTATCACACAGCTGCAAAGATTAGCGGTATTGCGGTTCTGCTTCAAAGGACGTATTGCGCACAGCGAGCTTGTATTTTAAATCTCTTCAATGCAGGATGTGCTTGGACCTATTTTATCATCGCGCATAGCATGACGAGAATAGTGATGTCATCTATGCTTACAATTTTCAGGTGTAGCATTGTGCGGTGCAGCATCTGACGTTTCCAGCTATTGTGATGAGCATAACCGACGCGAGGCAGGTAGATGCCCTCTATCTCCAGCTACACGTGCAGCATTGCTGTGTACTCCAGTTAGGTGAGATGCTCTTGTCTCACCCACGTTATACTCGAACCGGTATCACCACGTCATGGCCAAGTTATCTCTGAACATCAGCATGCTAATTATCTCAACACGCCGAGCTATTTGCAGCGTGGCGCATGCAGGATGCAGCTATTGCACACGACCCTGTTCCGCCCAGACCCGCATCTGGGGCGGGGAGACGGGATAATGGGCGTCCACTAGCGTTACACAATGTGTGAATGCTTGGGATCGTTTGCTATCGTAACAGTGAGCCGGCTCGGCTCGACACGACACACGACGACACACGGAACACGACACACGGAACACGACACACCACACACCACACACACACGACACACGCACACACGACACACGACACACACACACACACACGACACACGACACACACACACGACACACGACACACACACGACACACACACCACACACACCACACACCACACACCACACACACACACACACACACACACCACACACCACACACCACACCACACACCACACACCACACACCACACACCACACACCACACCACACACCACACACCACACACCACACACCACACACCACACACCACACACCACACACCACACACCACACACACACACACCACACATCACACACACACACACCACACACCACACACACACACACACACACACACACACCACACACCACACACCACACACCACACACCACACACCACACATACACGACACGACACGACACGACACGACACGACACGACACGACACGACACGACGCGGCCGGGCGGAGTGACGCCGGCGTTGCCGTCGGCAGTTGTCACGTGGAGCCGCCGCGGCCGCCGCGTCGTGTTTCCGTTCGGCCGGCCGCCGGCGTGACGGACGGACGGAAAACGTGGGAGTCGGCACCGGAGCTGGGAAAATGTGGAAGTTCAAACTGGACCTTCAAAATGTTTTTACTAGTCTTTACTGGATCTGCGAAATGCGGGAGTCTCGACTGGGTCTAGGAAAATATGGCTGTCGAGACTGGATCTGGGAATTGTATTCCGGATTGGATGTACAGAAATGTGAAATCCAGGTTGGATCTCGAGACGTGCGATGCTCGTTCGGACGCGCTGTGACTTTGTCGGACGACTTCGGCTGGTGTTCCAAGATCACATCTGGTTTTGGTGGTAAGTAAGTGGGGATATTTGTGCATACCTGAAATCCACTTCACGACTCACGGGCATCAATAAAGCAGGCGGCCCAAAAGCACAAATCTTATGTGGAATTCAGTGATCATATGAGTACATTGCCTTTCTGACTTCATGTCACTTACAATATCTGAACTGAATGAACCATGACGAAAACTGCAAGCGCACCAAGTCCACAGAGCCTCACGTCTGTGTGGTGGAGACCTCGACACTCGCGGCTTCGCCCGGACGCGCGCACCTCTGCCTCCCACGCGGCCACTTCCGCCGGAATGTCGCACGGCCGTACAGTAGGCCAATGACAACGGAGCGGCTCGCCGCCGGGCGCCGACTACGTGGCGCGCCGTCAGCCGACTGTGACGTCACCAGGCGGCCGGCCGGAGACTGCGACTCGGCAGGGTCAGTAACACGGAGACCCGATTGCAGCAAGAAAGGCAACACCGGCATTGCACGGCTTGCGGCGGGAGGTCGATTGAGTCGGATAAACGTTGTACGACGTCGACGGTCGGACGATGAAGATGATGAAGATGATGCTGGTGATGATGACTGGATGCCTTGGTGCGGAAGTACCAAGGCAGGAAAGCTTGTCCTTTCGCGTTTTGTGACCTCAGCCAACAGTGTGTGTGGGATGGGGGTGGGGTGGGGTGAGGTGGGAGGGGCATTAAGAGCAGCGGACTCGCGAGAGCAGGAAACCTTCCGACCGTGGGACTCCCATGCTGCAGACACAGGATCGGCCACTAAACCGTGAAGGAGAATTGGCGGATCGACCACAATTGCACTCTCATGACTGTGAAAGCATGAGTCGAACCTCAAACTTAATGCACTGTGCGAAGTCGTCGGATTGGAATAGGCGCCACGCTGTGTGGTGGTGCTCGTGCGTCAGAGACGTCACCATCCCGACAGTCGTCCCACCCGGTGTCCACCACGTGCAGTACTGAAACACGAGGGACGGCCCACATCCAAGACAGCCAGTCTCTGGGACGTGTGGGTCACGTGGTGCATGACGTCACAGGGTCAACGGCAGGGCTGAGATGGACGGAGGGCGCCCGCTCTGACGTCAGATGTGCATTGTAGACTGCTCGCGCGGACGGATGTGTTGACGAATAGTGACAGTGTACGCCGGTGAAACCATGGTCGTGACGGCTGGTGTGCATGCCAGTGAGAAGAGCGAATCTGGCCCTCGGTGGGACAACTAGAACTTGACACGCTGCATTGCGCTGCGTAGCGCTGTGGTTGGTTGGTTGGTTATTGGAGTTTATGGGCGCGTCGACTGCGTTGGTCATGCAGCGCCCATACGGAACGCTGTGGGAAGTTGGTTGCAAGCGGAAAGGCTCCCGCAAGCCTCTTTCACCAAGTAAGGACTAAGTACACTTTAGGACTATTTCAATAGAAGTGATGACATTAAAATTAAAGGAATCTGAATCTAACCTCTAGGAAAAAGAAGGGGAGAGGATGACGGAGGGAGATGAAGGGAGAAGGGAGAAAGGCGGGAAAGAGGGGAAAAGTGTGAAGAGAGACGCAGGGATATGGAGAGAGATGTCGAGAGGTGAGAGAGATGGGGAGGGGGAGACTACAGACCACCGTGGCCGCATTCTCCAGCGGATAGCTCACCACATGGAGCGCAGACTTTGCACCGGACTTTGCACCGGACTTTACACCGGACTTTACACCGGACTTTGCACCGGACTTTACACCGGACTTTGCACCGGACTTTGCACCGGACTTTGCACCAGACTTTGCACGGGACCTTGCACCGAACCTGAGACCGTCACGCCTCCTGCCGACGTCGCCCGGGCAGTCTGTGTTTGTTTGTCGGGCGTGCAAAGTTCCGTTATAGCGCAGGACCGGTTCGCGGCTTCGCGGATGTCTGATGCTGGCAGCGCCAATGCCTGACATCATTGTCGGACTTTGGAGCAAGAGCGGAACCATTTTAAGAAGGGCAGACTGCTCAAGTGAGCCAATGATTGTTGAAGCCAGACGTTCGTCGAGATGAGGTGTGCGGAATAGCGAGTGCACTTGTCCCTATGCCGGGTGTTCCACCATACGTTGCACGTATTGAATTTCTCCTGAAAAAAGCAATGCGTGCCAGCTTATTATCAGTGGTTGTATACATTGCGTCAAGGACCATTCTGTATGAGGGATAGCGATAGCACCTTATATGACCATGGGGTCTTGAAATGAACTTCCCCAGCTCAAATGTGAGTGTGTTTCAATGTTAATCACCCGCAAAGGAACACAGCCTTGTTGCGAGTTAATCCCGTGCTTTCCTCAAAAATAGGAAACGTAGGTATCAAGGGAGCGACATGGTTGAATGCTATGGCGAAATGAATGAACAATTGTGCCGCTCGCACAGATCATTTCTTCGACATTTGAAGATCCACTGGGGCGCCGGTAGTGCATGCTTCCAGAGCAGCACAATGGCCACCCACAAAGTCCCACTCGGCCGAAATGCCAGCTGGTTGTTCATATCCGGCGGATGACCTTGAGGTTGACCTTGAGCCCTGCCACGACCTGCGCACGGCGCGGAACAGGGCCGGGGTCACGCTGGTGACCAGAGAGCCGAGGGCGAAACACCGCAGCAGGCGGCACGTCGTCCTCTGTGCTGGCGGCAGGGGCACTGCGGTAGGAAGTCATGCTCCTACTACCTGGAGTCTGAACCGCGCGTGCTTGATTGGAGGAATCGAGTGAAACTCTGAAGCCCCGACATTCAGTCATGCTGTGGATATTACTTATTGGGAAGTTGTATACGCACTCGTTTGGATACAGCATTGCTAATGGTTCCGGGACAATGAGTGAAAATACAAAGTTGCAGGACAATAAGGACGATGGACGAAGGATGTTGAAGGATAAAACGTTAACAGACAAGAAGTTAAAAGTGATGAAAGTCAAACTGGAAGAAGGCCTAAATTCGAAAGTGAAAAGGACAATAGTGAAGTGGGAAACAGTCCGCGGGGATCAAAGCCATAAGAATAAACGTCAAATTCACAAAAGTGAATCTCATTGGTATGCTTAGAACGTTCTCAGGGGATATTTTTCGCTGTTCGTGGCTACTCAGGGCCCCTCAGTTTGCTGGGAGCAGAACACACGGGTCCGTGTGCTTTCCCTCCCCAGATGGAGCCCTTGCCAGCATGCCTGTGACATCCATGGGCGAATGTCACAGGCATGCTGACAAGGATTCAAGAGCTGACAACACGAATGTCTGGCAGCCTAGCAGCACTTCCTTTGGCTGCCGAGGCAATTGGCGCTCCCCTAAGACATCTACGAGCCCCTACAAACGCTTACGAGCCTCAGTGAAAGTCTACAGGCTCTTACGGACGTCAGTACTCCTATGGACTCCAATGAATTATATAAGCCATTACTATGGGCGCTGTATGACCGAAGCAGTCGATGCGCCCCTAAGCCCAAATAACCAACCAACCAACAGGCCATTACTAACGTCTACGGACCCTTACGAACGTGTACGCTCCCTTATGAATGTGTGTGGGTCTTATCAATATGTACGGGCCCTTACCAACATGCGAAGGCCCTTACCAACATGCACGGGTTCCTACCAACATGCACGGGCCCTTGCCAACATGTACAGGCCCTAACCAATATTTTCGGGCCCTTACCAAAATGTGCAGGTCTTTACCAGCGTCTGCGAACCCGTACGAATGTTTGCGGGCCGAAACGAGAGTATGCTAACCGTTACAAGCGTTTACGTACTACTACGGGATACCGAATCGATGTTCTTTCCAATGAAGTTCTGACATCTATGTAGATCCATGTTGAGGCGACGTGAATTCCTGGTTTATAACAGTGCCATGTTTACTTACAATTGGAGGAGGGAGTGAATCGGAAGATCCGGACCAGCGATGATGATTAAGCTGAATAACGAACTTTTTTTTGTATGAAATGCCATTTTTGCCAAGCCGTTTTCGAAAGCACGTGAAATAATCAGGGCTTTGAAATTTATGCGGGTGGTCCAGGTCCCTCGGCAAATTCCGCCGACTTCTAGGATACCTCCCGGCTACGTCCCTGGGAGGTCATTGGTTGACTGCTGCTGCAGTGTAGGTCATTGGTGAACTTCAGCTGCAGTGGAGGTCATTGGTGGATTGCTGTTGGGCAACCGGTGGTCGGCGAACCTTGAGAACCAGTTCTGGACGCCATTCATCACAGCCAGACTGCACAACATCAACGGCAGCATGCTGTCGTGACTCTGTACACCACTGGCGGGAGCCAGGCGTCCTGCTGTACACCACTGGCGGAACCAGGCGTCCTGTTGTCGTGACTCTGTGCACCACTGGCGGGAGCCAGGCGTCCTGTTGTACAGGACTGCTGCTGGACGCCATTCATACTTACACCACTGGCGGGAGTCAGGCGGATTGTCGTGACTCTGTACACCACTGGCGGGAGCAGGCCTGTACACCACTGGCGGGAGCCAGCCGTCCTGTTGTCACTCTGTACACACTGGCGGGAGCCAGGCGTCTGTCTTGTACACCACTGGCGGGAGCCAGGCGCGTCCTGTCTGTACACCACTGGCGGGAGCCAGGCGTCCTGCTGTCGTGACTCTGTACACCACTGGCGGGAGCCAGGCGTCCTGCTGTACACTGGCGGAGCCAGCGCTTGTTCTACACCACTGGCGGGAGCCAGGCGTCCTGCTGTCGTGACTCTGTACACCACTGGCGGGAGCCAGGCGTCCTGCTGTCGTGACTCTGTACACCACTGGCGGGAGCCAGGCGTCCTGCTGTACACCACTGGCGGGAGCCAGGCGTCCTGCTGTACACCACTGGCGGGAGCCAGGCGTCCTGCTGTACACCACTGGCGGGAGCCAGGCGTCCTGCTGTACACCACTGGCGGGAGCCAGGCGTCCTGCTGTCGTGACTCTGTACACCACTGGCGGGAGCCAGGCGTCCTGCTGTACACCACTGGCGGGAGCCAGGCGTCCTGCTGTCGTGACTCTGTACACCACTGGCGGGAGCACAGGTCTTGCTGTGCACCACTGGCGGGAGCCAGGCGTCCTGCTGTACACCACTGGCGGGAGCCAGGCGTCCTGCTGTACACCACTGGCGGAGCCAGGCGTCCTGCTGTACACCACTGGCGGGAGCCAGGCGTCCTGCTGTCGTGACTCTGTACACCACTGGCGGGAGCCAGGCGTCCTGCTGTACACCACTGGCGGGAGCCAGGCGTCCTGCTGTACACCACTGGCGGGAGCCAGGCGTCCTGCTGTACACCACTGGCGGGAGCCAGGCGTCCTGCTGTCGTGACTCTGTACACCACTGGCGGAGCCAGACGTCCTGCTGTCGTGACTCTGTACACCACTGGCGGGAGTCAGGCGTCCTGCTGTACACCACTGGCGGGAGCCAGGCGTCCTGCTGTACACCACTGGCGGGAGCCAGGCGTCATTTTCGTCATTGCTGTATGAATCCATTGTTTGTGCCATGGCTTCGTGCCTCCAATATTATTTTGTAAAATGCATGTTGTACAAATGAGTTCTACAAGCTTGCCTGCGCACGATATCTGACCGATGACCTGGCTGTGAAATATTTGAGGCGTAAGTACATACGTAGATAGTTAGTTATTGCGACATCGAGATACTCTGGGAGCATCAACAATACCACTGTATTGTGCTTCACAAATGCAGAGTTGAATTTGTAGCACACGGAATTGCTCATTGCACCACATAAAAGACGCACCAGTGCAGTCTGTCTTCATTTACTTGCTTTCACACGTAGTCTTACCTCGAGGCATCCTTTGCGGCTGTAATATTCGTCGTTGACTATCTCATTTGCAAACAATTGTGTGTTTGCTGGTGCAGGTGCGTGATCACCTGCGTAATCAGCGGCCATTATAGGCGCCATAAAACTACCACGAGTGGCTGGTGCATAATTACCTCGAAATATCACTCCTCCCCCATGCGATTTATCAGATGGTAGAGCTCCTCCCTCTTCCGATAGGGTGGTAGAGGTCCTCCCCTTCCGATATGCTGGCAGAGGTCCTCCCTTCTCGATATGCTGGCCGAGCTGCTTCCCTCCCGATACCTCGGCCGGCAGAGCTCCTCCCCCTGGACACCCCAGCTGACGGGACTCCTCCCCTCCGGACACCCCAGCTGACGGGACTCCTCCCCCTCCGGACACCACAGCTGACGGGACTCCTCCCCCTTCGGACACAACAGCTGACGGGACTCCTCCCCCTCCGGACACCCAAGCTGACGGGACTCCTCCCCCTCCGGACATCTCAGCTGACAGAGCATGAACAAGGATACCCTGAGAACATCCCAGAGAGTGATTGAATTGCATTTATTGGAAAGAAAAGTTGTCTGCTGGTGACGTACGCCGCTGATGCTTGAAGTTTGGTGTCGTTTACTATTGTAGCGGTCGGACATTGATGCCTGAAGTTGGTGTCGTTTACTGTTGTAGAGGTCGGGCATTGGTCTGATCGGATTTCCGTGATCCATTTCTGATTTCAGAAATATTTCCTATATTTTGTGATTTATCCAATATTCCAATATACAAATGCATCATCTACATGACGAACAAGCTGCCTTCACGTAATATTAGTGCGATCAATAGCCGATAATATTACTATCAATGCGACTAACGTTCGATCAGCGTTGCTCGACATAAAGCTATCGATAAAGTATGACTTCTATCTCAGGGGACCACTGGCAGACCACGATCCCAGAGAAATTCGCGTGCGTTCAGCCTACTAATCAATGTGCAGCAAATGTGACCGAGCCGCGAACCAGAGCTCCGGTCCGAGCTCCGGTCCGAGCTCCGGTCCGAGCTCCGGTCCGAGCTCCGGTCCGAGCTCCGGTCCGAGCTCCGGTCCGAGCTCCGGTCCGAGCTCCGGTCCGAGCTCCGGTCCGAGCTCCGGTCCGAGCCCCGGTCCGAGCTCCGGTCCGAGCTCCGGTCCGAGCTCCGGTCCGAGCTCCGGTTCAGCTCCGGTCCGAGCTCCTGTCCGAGCTCCGGTCCAGCTCCGGTCCGAGTTGGTCCGAGCCTCCGGTCCACTCCGGTCAGCTCCGGTCCGAGCTCCGGTCCGAGCTCCGGTCCGAGCTCCGGTCCGAGCTCCGGTCCGAGCTCCGGTGCGAGCTCCGGTCCGAGCTCGGCCAGCTGGTCTCGATATGCCCATCACCTGCCGGGAGAAGACTGCAGCCGATCACAAGGTTGCAGATTACCGGCGAAAGTGTTGCTCACCGGCGCGTGACGTATGTCGGCCGCCGTGACGTATGTCGGCGGCGCCGAGTGCTCAATGGAGGCGCCTCATGAATGCCCGCGTAACAACGGCCCGGGCGACGGGTGCGCGACGCGACCGTTCATGCGATCTTCCAGCGCGAGCGCTCTCGCTTTCCGCGGCGACGCCGGCCAAGCGCTGGCGGTTGGCTGACATTTCGGTCGTAGAAAGCGGCCAATGCGGATGATCGACGTCGCACATTAGTTCCGTCGTAGAGCGAGAGAGGACGCTTCTAGTTGCCCCTGTTCATGTCTGCGTCAATGCTGTGGATGCTGTAGCACAGCATCCACTCTAGCGCAGCGTGGATGCTGTAGCGCAGCATGGATGCTCTAGCGCAGCATGGATGCTGTAGCGCAGCATGGATGCTGTAGCGCAGCATGGATGCTGTAGCACAGCATGGATGCTGTAGCACAGCATGGATGCTAGACAGCATGGATGCTAGCGCAGCATGGATGCTGTAGCACAGCATGGATGCTGTAGCGCAGCATGGATGCTGTAGCACAGCATGGATGCTGTAGCGCAGCATGGATGCTGTAGCACAGCATGGATGCTAGCATGGATGCTGTAGCACAGCATGGATGCTGTAGCACAGCATGGATGCTGTAGCACAGCATGGATGCTGTAGCACAGATGTAGCACAGCATGGATGCTGTAGCACAGCATGGATGCTGTAGCACAGCGTGGATGCTGTAGCACAGCATGGATGCTGTAGCACAGCATGGATGCTGTAGCACAGCATGGATGCTGTAGCACAGCATGGATGCTGTAGCACAGCATGGATGCTGTAGCACAGCATGGATGCTGTAGCACAGCATGGATGCTGTAGCACAGCATGGATGCTGTAGCACAGCATGGATGCTGTAGCACAGCATGGATGCTGTAGCACGGCATGGATGCTCTAGCGCAGCATGGATGCTGCAGCGCAGCATGGATGCTGTAGCACAGCATGGATGCTGTAGCACAGCGTGGATGCTGTAGCACAGCATGGATGCTGTAGCACAGCATGGATGCTGTAGCACAGCATGGATGCTGTAGCACAGCATGGATGCGTAGCGCAGCATGGATGCTGTAGCACAGCATGGATGCTGTAGCACAGCATGGATGCTGTAGCACAGCATGGATGCTGTAGCACAGCATGGATGCTGTAGCACAGCATGGATGCTGTAGCACAGCATGGATGCTGTAGCACAGCATGGATGCTGCAGCATGGATGCTGTAGCAGCATGGATGCTGTAGCACAGCATGGATGCTGTAGCACAGCATGGATGCTGTAGCACAGCATGGATGCTGTAGCACAGCATGGATGCTGTAGCACAGCATGGATGCTGTAGCACAGCATGGATGCTGTAGCACAGCATGGATGCTGTAGCGCAGCATGGATGCTGTAGCGCAGCATGGATGCTGCATGGATGCTGTAGCACAGCATGGATGCTGTAGCACAGCATGGATGCTCTAGCGCAGCATGGATGCTGTAGCGCAGCATGGATGCTGTAGCACAGCATGGATGCTGTAGCGCAGCATGGATGCTGTAGCACAGCGTGGATGCTGTAGCACAGCATGGATGCTGTAGCACAGCATGGATGCTGTAGCACAGCATGGATGCTGTAGCACAGCATGGATGCTGTAGCACAGCATGGATGCTGTAGCACAGCATGGATGCTGTAGCACAGCATGGATGCTGTAGCACAGCATGGATGCTGTAGCACAGCATGGATGCTGTAGCACAGCATGGATGCTGTAGCACAGCATGGATGCTGTAGCACAGCGTGGATGCTGTAGCGCAGCATGGATGCTGTAGCACAGCATGGATGCTGTAGCACAGCGTGGATGCTGTAGCACAGCGTGAATGCTGTAACCTGTGCCCGATCGCTCCTCCGCCTGACTTGCTGACTGCTCGCTTCTCTCGGTGCTTTGAACGGCGGCCGGCGGACGAGACGCCATCGCAGGCGCGGCGTGCGAGTTTCGGCGCGAATATTCGGCGGGAAGGCGCTGCCGCCGCGTTTGAGCGCGCGTCAGCTGGTGTCCGGATCGGAGCGACGGGCAGCGTGAGAAGCGCCGCGACTTGTCACCGTCAGCGGCGGCGCGCCATCTGCCGCCGCGCCGCCACCGCCGGCGCGCCGCCACCGCCGCCGATGGTGCGACTGTGCGCGCCGGGTTCGCCGCGCGGGCAGTGCCCGGCGCCGGTTTTGGGAGGAAGGACCGCGCGCGGCTGTTTGTGTCCGGGAGGTGTGTTCTGGACGACTGCGGCCGCGCAGTGGGTGCTCGGCGGGACTGTGCGGGTCTGCGGCAATGTGTCGCAGAACAGGTGTTCTGAAGGCCTGCGGCAGGAGTCCCCGCCACGAGCCGTCCGTTTGAGAAGGAACCGGAAGTGTTCCGGAGAGCGGCGCGGGTGACCCAAAAGCGCCGGACAGCAGGGGATGTCATCGGACAGCATTTGACACCACTGGAGAGTACGCGGACATCACCGGACAGTATCGGACAGTATCGGACACCACCGGACAGTATCGGACAGTATCTGACATTATCGACCATCACCAAATATCAAAAATACCCAGAACGAAACAGTATCGGACACCACCGGACAGTACCGAGCATCACCAGACATCATCGAACATCACTGATCAGTACCGGACATTACCGGACAGTACCGGACATCACCAGACAGCACGGGACACCACCGGACAGTACCGGACACGGACATCAACACACCGGACCCCCGAAGTACCGGACACCACCGACAGTACCGGACATCACCAGACAGTACCGGACACCACCAGACAGTACTGGACACCACCGGACAGTACAGGACACCACCGGACAGTACCGGACATCACCAGACAGTACAGGACACCACCGCACACCTGCCAACTCTGTCGCTCTTTACGCCCACTCCGGCGACAGGGTGTGCAGAGCCGGCACGGTGCGGGACGTCTGTCAGCTGTCAGCCGTCAGCCGCCCGTTCGTCAGCCGGCGCGAGAGCCGCCGACGGCCGATTATGTCGCCGGAAGCCGGCGACACCTCCGAACGCTAGAAAGCGGCGTGAGAACGGCGCCCGGCGCGGGGAGACATTTACATGACGTCACATCCAGGGGAGTGAGACTCGCGGGGTTGTGGCCGAGCCGAACGCGGGTGCTGTGGGGAGGTGTAAAAAGACGCCAGGAGTCGGGCAGACAGACCGTCCACAACGGAAACGCGGAGCACGCTGCGCCGTACATCACAACGACAGACATTCAGCCGACCTGCAGGGCCAGCTGATTGCTGGGCCCGGCAGGTGAGCGCCCCCGGCCCAGCAGCGGCGGTGGGCCGGAAGCGGGAGGCACGAGCCGCCTGCCAAGAGCCGGCCGACCGAGATCGATCGTCAAGATCGAGCCTCACCGGCGACGCCGTCAGTCCGTCGGTCTGTCAGTCTGTCAGTCTGTCAGTCGGTCGGTCTGTCAGTCTGTCAGTCTGTCAGTCCGTCAGTCGGTCGGTCTGTTAGTCAGTCAGTCAGTCAATCAGTCAGTTCGTCGGCATGTCACTCCGTCGGTCCGTCACTCCGTCGGTCCGTCACTCCGTCGGTCCGTCACTCCAGTCGGTCCGTCACTCCGTCGGTCCGTCGCTCCGTCGGTCCGTCACTCCGTCGGACCGTCTGAGTCGGTCAGTCAGTCAGTCAGTTAGTCAGTCCATCGGCCAGTCAGTCCTTCAGTCTATCTTTCCATCAGTCCGTCAGTCCGTCAGTCCGGGCCGCCCGCGCGCGTCAGGTGGGACCGCTGCGACAAGGAAGCGCCCACAGCGGCACCCCGCCGCCACACCGATGTCGCGAGACCGGCGTGACGTCACTGAGCTGCCGTCTGCCGTTGATCACCTGCGGTCTGCCGTCTGCCGTCCAGCCTCCGCCATCAGGCCTGTGGCGGCCGTCTGCGCTGCGTCACACGGCCGGCCGGCCGGCCGGCGCCCAGCTGGACGGCCTCGCCGCCGCCAGTGGCGGCCGGACCCTGCACGTGACTACGCCCCCTCCGCGAGTTCCGCCTGGGCTGCAGCCGGCCGGCGGCGCGCGGGGCCGGCTGCAGCGTCTGTTTTCGGCGGCTGCGTGCGTCGGCCGCCGCGGTCTGCACCGTTAATTCGATGTGGCGATCAGCCGCCGCGGAATTCGACTCGGAACACAGCTGGCCGCGGCTTCTGCCGGTGCGCGTCTGCTGCGGTGCCTGCACTCTCGGCTGCAGCTGCTGCAGCTGTTGAGCTCCGGCCGCAGCTGTTGAGCTCCTGCCGCAGCTGTTGAGCCCCCTTCTGCAGCTGTTGAGCCCTTCTGCAGCTGTTGAGCCCCCTTCTGCAGCTGTTGAGCCCCCTTCTGCAGCTGTTGAGCCCCCTTCTGCAGCTGTTGAGCCCCCAGCTGCAGCTGTTGAGCCCCTGGCCGCAGCTGCTAAACCCCCGGCTGCAGCAGTGAAGCCGTTTGCTCCAATGCACCGCAGCTGGTCCGACCAGCGGCAATCAGAGTGGAAACGCTACCAGAATCAGCTGACCAATCTGCAGCCGAATCGGCGCAGCAGAGTCAGCTGACGAATCGGCGACGTCTGATCAGCCGCCAGCTGATCTGTGGCGGCGCCGCTTCGCGATACGTCATCATTTGGCAATGTGTTGTGCAAGGTACGCTGTTGCATGAGCAAAGTAAACCGAACCATCGGATAACCGAAGCATAACAACGCCAACCGCAAAACAAGCAAACGCTGCAATGCACCGTGTTCGAGACGAGGTTTTTGCCCGCATGCTCTTGGAATCGAACACCGAGTAACCTTGCGTTTGTGTTCAGCTGCTTGGCCTTGTTTGTACGTGAGACGGAGGTGATGGTGAAATGGCTGGTGAATTGGGCGGGTGATGACCTGCCGCAGCCAACCATACGATAATAATTTTGGCCTAATGGTATTCACGTAGCTTTCGGCTTGCTGCAGCCACTTACGGCTGGCAGTATGCAGCTACTCAGCTGCAGACAACTGTCTGGGGTCAGCTGGTCAAATGGCCGTGCGTTTGTGGTGATACGTCATACGCGATGCCTATTTAGCGAACACCGCCGGATATTACTTGCGACAAGTGAAGCATTGCCAACGCAGTAACGACGCTGCAGTCCAACCAAAACGGTCAGTCCACTGTGCTGACGCGTCGGTCGGACGCGATTTAAGGTAGCCGCGGGCGGCCGGAGGTCGTGACCGGCGAGAAGCGTGGGAGCCGGGCCGGCGGCTGCGCACACGCAGTCGCAGTCAGTCTGAGTCACACGCAGTCACACGCAGTCGCAGTCAGTCTGAGTCACACGCAGTCGCAGTCAGTCTGGGTCACACGCAGTCACACGCAGTCGCAGTCAGTCTGGGTACCAGTCGGTCAGTCTGGGTCAGTCACGTCAGTCACGGTCAGTCTGGGTCACACTCCGTCGCAGTCGCAGTCAGTCTGAGTCGCCGCGGGTGTCGGCCGGACCGGGGCGTGGCTGTGTCGCCGCGGCCGGCGGCGACGACGGCTGGAGAAAGTGGCCGCACGTGCCGCGCCGCGCCGCGCCGCGACCGCCACGCGCCGTTCCAAGCGCCGAAGTCGCGGCGAGCGGCTAATTGGCCGGCGGCGCGGGCCGGGTCGGCGCGAGGCGAGCCGCCTGCCGATGAGCCCCGGCCGACAGGTGGAATCCGGCCGGCGGGCGCCGATCGAGCGCCTCCCCACTCTCGTATGCGTGCGCGTGCCGGCGCGCCGGAAGTGAAACCTGCAAATGCCGCACGGCGGGGTGGCGGCTGGCGGCGGCCGAGGAGTGGGTCGGCGCCGGGGTCGGTCGTTCCGCGAGGCGACAGTCACACGCAGAAGCTGAGGCGGGTTGGTGGTGACGCGGTGGGTCGGGTCGGCCAGCCTGGCCCACTGATCAGCCGCCGGGGCAGTCTGGGTGTTACTGTCGTGCTCGTGGTCAACTCACGGGGAAACCCCTACAGTCGAGGACAGGGGGCCGCGATACGGTGTCGGCCATTCCCCTGCGGAGGAGCAAGAGCCGCGGCCGCGGTCGGCGTCGAGGTCAGGGTTGGGGTCGGATCGCCTCTGCGCCCACTGTGGAGGTCTGGCTACCACTGGTTCAGCCGCGGCCGCCAGCGAGGCGCTGTAGCCGGACGCCGGCCGGCCGGTCCGCCGCGTTCTCGGCCGCCAGATCTCTCCGGCGCCGGCGGTGCGCCCGCCGGCTCCGCGCTCCGTCGCCGCCAGCGGCCGACTGACACAAATCGGCCGCGCCCCTGGCGGCGGCGGTTGAAACTTCGGCTCGGCGGCGCCGCTCACAGGTGGCGGGACGCGTCGCTGCGGTTCAGGCTCCAACTCGGCGGACCGATATCACCACACGGTGGCAGGCCGGCAAAATTCACTCACTCACACTCGGCGGAGCGCTGCGGGCGTCAGGATGGCTCTCCTCGTGAGCTGACTGCGAGCTGTGGCGACCGCCTCGGTACAGTCAGCTGATTGCCAGCCTACAGTCAGCTGACTGTCAGCCGTGCCGACCACCTCGGTACAGTCAGCTGACTGTCAGCTGTGCCGACCACCTCGGTAGTCAGCTGACTGCCAGTCTATAGTCAGCTGACTGTCAGCCGTGCCGACCACCTCTGTACAGTCAGCTGACTGCGAGCAGTGCCGAGCACCTCGGTACAGTCAGCTGATTGTCAGCCATGCCGACCACCTCGGTACGGTCAGCTGGCTGTCAGCTGTACTGACCTGTGCCCATGACTAATGCAGTCTATAGCGCTGACTGTCAGCCTAGCCGACCACCTCGGTAGTCGGCTAACTGCCAGTCTATAGCCGGTTGTGCCGACCACCTCGGTACAGTCAGCTGATTGCCAGCCTACAGTCAGCTGACTGTCAGCCGTGCCGACCACCTCGGTACGGTCAGCTGACTGTCAGCTGTACTGACCTCCCCGGTAGTCAGCTGACTGCCAGTCTATAGTCAGCTGACTGTCAGCCATGCCGACCACCTCGGTACGGTCAGCTGGCTGTCAGCTGTACTGACCTCCCCGGTAGTCAGCTGACTGCCAGCGGTGCCGACCGCTCCGGTACAGGAGCCGACCCGCCGCCCACGTGGATGCCGTCTCCGGCCCCAGCCGGTCCGCTCCGGTACCCGGTGCGCTCCTCTGCAGAGGTCGCCGTATCACCGTGCTTACAGGGGCGGGGATGGCCTAGTGGTTAAGGTGTCTGGCTATGGGCACAAAAGGTCCCGGGTTCGACACTAGCGCCACTCAGGACATTTCCCAATCCCGCGGCCCACCGGCGAAACAGTGTGAGCGGCGCCATTAGCCGTGAATGTGCATAAAGTGTGTCGTGGACCAACCAATAAACAAACATCACCGTGCTTACAGCGCTTGTACTTTGTGCACCTTTATGCCGCTTCCCTATGCATAGCGCAAGTTATGTTGCCCTTCATGCCGTGACAGACTTTGATGTGCACTTTGAGGACACATGCATTCCGACAACTTCAATCACCTACCAATCAGTGGGAAAATGCTGTGTTGGAAATGGCGACTTCAGCTGAACTGCTTGCAGTTCGTTGAATACTTATTCGCACCTGACCTTGAGCGAACCCCATCACCTTGACTCTACCACCCCGGTGCGCGCTATGGTGCTAACTAAATTGCAATGTGCCTGGTGTTCGATTTAAGTGACTGAACCACAAGGGCTTCGTGGCATGTGTCGATTGGCGGGCGCGGGAATACGTCACGGCTTCTACCACGTGCAGTATTTAATGTCAAACAAATGTTGGTGGAGTTGTCACATGAGACCAGTTCCTCAGTGTCTTGCCTCGTCCGGTCAGGTGTCCTGTCCGGCAGACTCTCCTGCCTCGGTACGCGGGTGCCCTGTTCGGCGGATCACCTATGGAATGCGAAGTTCTGTTGCATTGCGAGCAGAACCTTTTCCACATAATTATCATAAAAATAATTAGGCATGCCTTGTGTCACAATGATACAGATTCCACCATTCACATCACCATCAGAAATATAATCATAGATGTCTCGTGTCACCATGATACAGATGCCATCATTTACATCATTATCATGGATATAATTAGACATGTCTTGTGTCATAGTGATACAGATATAATTCACCTCACTATCAGAAATACAAGTGCTAGTTTTACACGCCGAATAGTCACTGGTGTCATCGATGATATTCAGTCTTACTTTTGTTTCGGGCCATCATTTGTTTGATTTCCCAAAATTCCAGTGACAATATATTCGCGTTGGCACTGAATATGGAAAATGTTTCTGTTGAATGTACCGTCTGCAGGGTGAACCTGGTCTGGTTTGACCCCAGTGTGCTGTAGGTGATGTTTGGGTGTCACTGACCTGACCTATGTCCTCTGTCTGTGCGCAGGGGACCTGGTGTGGTTTGACCCCGGTGTGCTGCAGGTGATGTTTGGGTGTCACTGACCTGACCTATGCTCCTCTGTCTGTGCGCAGGGTGACCTGGTGTGGTTTGACCCCAGTGTGCTGTAGGTGATGTTTGGGTGTCACTGACCTGACCTATGCTCCTCTGTCTGTGCGCAGGGTGACCTGGTGTGGTTTGACCCCGGCGTGGGGTACGTGCTGCCCGGAGAAGTGACCGAGTACCACCGCGCCGGTCAGGTGGTCACCGTGCAGGCCGTCGTCAACGGAAAGGTCAGTCACGTGACTCGCAAGGTCAAGGCCACATCGGGTACAGGTCGTGGTTGCGGGGATAGGTCACCGTGCAGGCCGTCGTCAATGGAAAGGTCAGTCACATCACTCGCAAAGTCAAGGCCACATCGGGTACAGGGCGTGGTTGCGGCGATGGGGAAGACGCGCTGTGGTTGGGACCGGGGACTCGGCCACAGCGGAGATGATGAAGTGTGCATGTGAAAAGGTTTATTCACCAGCACGGTATACAGCCAACAGGTGAAATAGAAATTACTGATCAATAGAAAGGAATGAACCGTGCGGCGATAACCAATTCGAAAGGCAGCCGAGTGGAAGCAAAACGAGGGTGAGCAACGAGATAGGACAGGAAGAAAACGCGATAAATGAAAGAGTAGAGGTGTGGGGGGGGGGAGTTACAGGGAGAGCGAGTGAAGGACAGACACCGCGAGAGATATGATCTAACCTCGCGCCGCAGAACATCAACGGCTGGCTGGCGCCGCTTGGCAGGATGCTCCCATCACGCGTCGTAACGGTGCGGCGGGAGGCCGCAATGGTATCGACGACCTCCACAGTCGGTCAGCTGGTCTGCACACCTCGTGCTGTCGGGCCCTGCAGCCGTGGCTGACTCTGCACTGGGGCGAAACTTGGCCAGTCGGTCAGCAGGCCGAGACAAGACAGTCTCAGGCTCAAGATGGATCAGTCTGACAGTCTGGAGAACAGCCTGACCGTCTGTAGACCAGTCTGGTCTGGAGATCAGTCTGACAGTCTGGAGAACAGCCTGACCGTCTGTAGACCAGCCTGGCAGTCGGGGAACAGTCTGGCAGTCTGAAGACCAATCTTTCAGTCTGGAGACAAGCCTGGCAGTCCGAAGACCAGCCTGACCATCTGGAGACCAGTCTGGCAGTCTGGAGACCAGCCTGGCAGTCTGGAGACCAGTCTGCCAGTCTGGAGACCAGTCTGGCAGTCTGGAGACCAGCCTGGCAGTCTGGAGACCAGTTTGGCAGTCTGGAGACCAGTCTGGCAGTCTGGAGACCAGCCTGGCAGTCTGGAGACCAGTCTGTGTGGCAGTCCAGTGACTGAGGAACGCAGTCAGGCGACGCCGAGCCCGCCGGAGCTGGGTGAGGACCAGTCTGGCAGTCTGAGGACCAGTCTGGCAGTCTGGGCAGTAGTCTGGTGTCGGATCTGTTCGGAGACCAGCACACCATACGAGAGCCAACAAAGCAGCCTGGGACCAGTCTGAGGTTGAGATGGATGCCTGGGAATCGCAAAGCCAGTCCGATGACCAGCACCACACGCTGGTGGCCAGTGGTGCAGTGAAACAGTCGGATGCATTTACAGGGGACGAGTGGTCTAGGGGTATGTTGCTCGTCTCACAATCGAAAGGTTGTGGGTTCGAGTCCCACCTGTCGCTACTCTGCGCCCGCGACCAATCGGCGTGAGAGATTGGCGACGCTACATGACTCAACGGTCGATGTGTCGTAACACCAATAACCAACCGATGCATTTACAGATCTTACGTTCGTCGATTAATTTGCGTTTTTAACGCCCTGATTTACATGGGTGTACAGGAACGCAACATAAAGCGGGGTGGGTATGTCAGATTAGGGCTTCTCAGGGGATAAAGCGGGATAAAGCGCAACATAAAGCGGGGTTATGGAATCTCAGGGGATGCCTATACCCTGAGATTCCCTAAATATGCCCCAAAATGCCATAAGATGGATAATCTCACCACGGCCACAGCATGCGCCACAGGCTAACAACGGGGTCGCTGGAAGAGAGGAAGCTCGGGGCACCGTGGTAGGCTCGATCCCCACCTGTGCGATTGTTGCTGCCACAGGGCGGCGATGAGGGTCCATGGAAGAGAGGGAGGTTCGGGACTTCCTGGTCGGTTCGACTCCCAGCCTGTGTGATTGTTGCTGCCTCGGGGCGACGACGAGGGTCCATGGAAGAGGGGAGGTTCGGGACCTCCTGGTCGGTTCGACTCGCAGCCTGTGCAGTTGTTGTTACCACGGGGCACACACACATTCGTGCGGCCGCACTCGGTCATGCCTTGGTCCCCGGAACTCGGGCCCATCCGATCAGATTCCCAGGTTTTGCCGCCGCCGGAAAAAGCCGCCCGTTGACTGTGATGTCCGCATTCTTCCAATCCAGCCGGCCATGGCACCCGTGCCTGTCCCTGGACTTGATGGCGTTAAGGTTCGTGGTGCTCCGTAATGGCAGCGAAGTCGCGGTCGACAACGCCGCGTGGGCTTAGCCGCAGTCGCTGAAGACTTGTTCGGTTGGCCTGCACTTGTCGCTGACGTGCGTTCTGTTGCAGCCCTAAAGATAAGCAAACGCTGAAAGATTCATTCAGATATCTTCACCCGTTGAAGCGTGACAACTGGTTAAGCTTTTTGGAGGTGACTTCACATGACCTTGACGAACTCGATGACCATGGATGCCCTGATATGTGTTCACACATGTCAAATTGATGTGAAAAAGGCATGCCGGCATTTTGTCTCGCTGCCGCGTGCTGTTTTTCACTATCCGCCGAAAACCTTACAGGCAGGTGGTGTGGGATGGGTTGGGGGGGGGGTGCAAAAAAGTCCCCCGGGGCGGGGCTGGTTGGAAAATGCATCATGCTACCTCTATCAATCACTGGGTGAAAAATGCTTTTCACTGCGAACGGGCGAAGTGTGGCTTCCCCAGCGTAAGGTTAAGTTGTTTCGTGAAAGTTGTGGCGGGCAAATTATTACAAAGTCGCGCACCATAATCGTATCAGGTAAGCTCACTGACATGGATTTGTTGGTGCAGCTGCAGACGCAGTCGGCTGCTCATCTGCTAATGTTACAACTTACCGCCCCTGTCTGGATAAGTCTCAAATTCTGACTGATTTGTCGACAAATCTGCATCACACCTGGTCTGGTGAGACCGTGTGCCGCGTTATGCTGTGCAACCCATTTATTCATTTATTTATTGTCCACAATCTCCAACAGTATAACAGCGTGCTGCAACAGCATATACACATCGGCACGTGGCGCCTGGTCTCGGCGTGGGAGAGTACCAAGCACACGAGATCCATGGAATACCAACAACACGAGATCCGTGAGAGCGTACCAACAAACAAGGGAAGGTCCGTTGGTGAGAACTAGAGATCCGTGGGAGAGTACCAGATATTCATGGGAGAGTACCAACAACACGAGATCCGTGGGAGAGTACCAACAACACGAGATCCGTGGGAGAGTACTAAGAACACGAGATCCGTGGGAGAGTACCAACAACACGAGATCCGTGGGAGAGTACCAACAACACGAGATCCGTGGGAGAGTACCAACAACACGAGATCCGTGGGAGAGTACCAACAACACGAGATCCGTGGGAGAGTACTAAGAACACGAGATCCGTGGGAGAGTACCAGAGATCCGCAGGAGAGTATCAACAACACGAAATCCGTGGGAGAGTTCCAAAAGAGGAGATCCGTGGGAAGACTCACTTCGGCGTGGGAGAGTACCAGAAGAGGAGGTCCGTGGGAAGACTCACTTCGGCGTGGGAGAGTACCAGAAGAGAAGGTCCGTGGGACGACTCACTTCGGCGTGGGAGAGTACCAAAAGAGGAGGTCCGTGGGAACGATCACACATACACGGAGCCACACAAATACCCAGACAAGTGATTGCGCATTGGAACCAACCGCCGTGGACAACACTCAGAGGCGGATCCAGTGGGAAAATGGACCGTGCTCTTCGCAATATACAACATGCCGGTGTTGAACGATATTGTTGACTAAAATGACATTTTGCCGAAATCTACGAACACTTTATTCGATGAGCATTGTCTTAAGCAGACGGAGATAAAAATACTAGCTGCTGAATTTCATGAGTGTTTAACACAGCAGTTCTGCTGAATTTCCCCCGAAGCCAGGCTTCTGGATCCGGCCACGACAACAACCGGCGCTGCAGTAGTAGCTGAGGAGCGCCGAAGCCTGAACGGCTGACAGGCGGCAGCCAGTTGTTGCCTCCGTCGACGCGGCACGGGAGCGATGGGAACCCTCGGTGGCGGCCGACGCTCGCCGGCGTGACCGACGGCGAGAACGTCACGGCGGGACGCCACGGCGGGACGCCACGGCGGACGCCACGGCGGACGCCACGGCGGACGTCACGGCGGGACGCCACGGCGGACGCCACGGCGGACGCCACGGCGGACGCCACGGCGGACGCCACGGCGGAACGCCACGGCGGGACGTTACGGCGGGACGTCACGGCGGGACGTCACGGCGGGACGCCACGGCGGGACGCCACGGCGGGACGTCGTCAGACGACCAC
This sequence comes from Imbricaverruca yamaguchii, assembly GCA_034440575.1. Taxonomy (NCBI): domain Eukaryota; kingdom Metazoa; phylum Arthropoda; class Thecostraca; family Neoverrucidae; genus Imbricaverruca; species Imbricaverruca yamaguchii. Next base: position 439,726 of record JAOTOL010001315.1, read on the forward strand.
TACTGGTCCGACCCACCCAGGTGCGACCCGCCCACGGTCACGTGACAATGGGCCGACTCACCGTCTCGGTCACGTGACGAAGGGCCGACTCACTGTCTCTGTCACGTGACGAGTGGACGGCTGACCGTCCCTGTCACGGGACGAGGGGTCGGCTCACCGTCCCGGTCACGTGACTGGCTCAGACCCTTCTCACGTTCGAGTCAGTTCGGTTTGCATCGCTGCCCGACCACATGGTCACTGCGGTGCCACGTGACGTTGGGTCAGGTCACGGCTCCGACCAGGCGACTGGCTGAGGCCACGCGGCTGTAGTTGAGGTCGCATGTCCGACTCGGACTACGAGACTAGCTCTGTTGTCACGCGACTGGCTCGGCTGCGACATGGCCCGGGTGGCTCGGGTCACGTGACTGCTGGTCGACGGGGCCGTGGCGGCGCCGACGACGCGTGACGTTAGCACACGGGCTGACGTCATAGTTGGGCCGCCACCGCCGCCGCCGCCGCCGCCGGTGTCGGAGGACGTGTGCCGAGGCGAGCAGTGGCGCGGCGGCGTTGGCGGCGCGGTAGTGGCGGCGGCGGAACAGTGTCGGTGGAGGTGACGCGGCGGCGGCGGGGCGGCTGCGGCGGAGGTGGCGCGGTGGTGACGGCAGTGGTGCGGTGGTGGCGGAGGGTGCGGCGGCGGCGGCACGGTGGTGGCGGAGGTGGCGCGGTGGTGGCGGCAGTGGTGCGGTGGTAGCGGCGCGCCAGGCTGGGCAGAACGTGTGTGCCCGCACGTCACCGGGACGAGGTCCACAGACGGTCTACGTTGAGGGCCCAGCGGGAATCAACGGCCGACGACTGGCCAGAGGAGGAGGAGTTGAGGTCATCAGGCGTTAGAACCTTCCTCGTGGTGTGCGTCGCGTAACGACACCAACCTGTGCGGCATTGTCTACCGCACCCGTCAGGGGAACGGCAACAGGAGCCTGCGAAGGAGCAGTGAACTTCAGTGAAGAGGGCAAGCGAGCTCTAGCGGTGCCAGTGATCAACAGCGAACTTTGGTGGGAAGCAGTGAACGATTGTGAGTGGAGCTTGTGAGCATTGGCGGATGGAGAGGTGAACGGCGGCGAATGTGGCTGACGGACGGGTGAAGTGAACGCAAAGGCAGCTGAAGCTGGAGCTGCAGTAAGCGTGAAGACGCGACCAAATGGATCATTAGTGCTTGCACGAGGCTACAGCGCCAGCAGAAGACGTAGACATGGTGGAGACGCAGTACATAGAATGAGATTCACAGCGATGGGACTGGGCGCACCGGGACATAGAAGCGCAGGATGAGATGCACGGGGATGAGAACGGGTGTACCAGGATTAAGAAGCGCATTGTGACGGAGAATACGGTAGCGAAGAATGTCAGCTGATGACGGCCGTTGACAACTGCTGCCAGTGGTGCTGAGGGTCCAGTGGAGTGGAGACTGGAGAGTGGGGAGTGGGGAGTGATGCCGTGGTGTCAAGCTCATCCTTAGCACCTGAGTGTGTTCATAGCCAGAGTAGCGTCAAAAGGAGCGGGATTATCGTCAGCGCCAGTGGTAAATGGCAGGCGAAGTGACCCGCTCATGCGACCTCGATTGTTGTAGCTGAACGTCAGATTGGTCTTCCGTTCTGGCCAGTGCGCGAAGCAGTGCTACTTCGCGCCGTCACCTCACCTCACGCACTCTGCTAGCACGTGAGGCGTCGGCAGCCGGACTGGTGACGATGCCGCCGAAACGTGGCGCCGTCGACACCTGCGAGGCAGTCGTGAAGCCACCTGCCGCGGGCCACGAGCGAGACATTCCCTCCGGCGTGGCGGCCGACCGCAGCCGACTCGCTTCCTCGTCGTCGTCGTCGTCGTCGTCGACGGCGCCGCTCGAGCAGCTGGCCGAGAGTCGGGTCGAGTTTCTCAGCGTCTGTTACTTCGGCGAGGCGCGGCCGGCGGCGCGCTCGACCGGCTCCCGGTCGGCGTCGTCTCGTAGCGGGGCGGCGCCGGCGACGCGAGACCGCACCCAGCGCCGCCAGCGCCGCGTCGGTGTCGACGTCGACGTCGACGGCCAGCCGGCGGGGACGGGGCGTGCGCCGGCGCGGGAGGTGCGGGAGGGACGCGTGTGCCGTCGCTGCTCGGGGCGCGGCGCGGACACGCTCGGCGCGGACACAGCGGACACGGAGGACACGGAGCGGGGCGTGACCTCGCGGGCGGACACGCCGCACGTCGGCGTGTCCGCCTCTGCGTCGTCCTCTGACCGGCGGACCAGGCCGATGCGTCGCGCACCGGCCTCCCTCCAGGAAGTCTGCGTCAGCTTCCTCATTGCAAACGTGAGTTGCAACGGACCGGGCGCCAGCTGCTGCATCGCTGGAAGTGATAACATACGTGGGGCGGGAGAACAAGGCATTCGTGCGCCAGTGGAGGCGTGACGGTATTCACGGAGGGGAGGATAGGTTATTCGGGGTCATGGTCCAGCATCGAGAAGTATGTAGCAGTGCTACCTATTTCTCGATGCTGCTAGTACTACTCTAGCTTGCGTAGCACTGACAGTATACAACCCTCGAAAGCCAGTGCTACTCTGGCTTAGAATAAATAGGTCCAAAAATAGCTACGAATAATGGAATATGTCGGACCGACCTTTCATGGTCGTAAATGGATGTGTCTATTTACACACACATGCATTTACATATGCATGTTTATATATATATATATATATATATATATATATATATATATATATATATATATATATATATATATATAAATTCAATATATATATATATATATATATATATATATATATATATATATATATATATATGCATTCCAATTTACACTTCAAATAGTGAATGGTGAATAGTGAGCGGAACAAGACGTCCAACTCCAACACTCAGTCATTCACCACCTATTCCTCCAACACTCATTCCTCAAACACCAACTCCTCCAACACCCACTCTACTCACCGCCTATTTCACGCGACACGCCGACCATCAACCAGTGACCTTGCCGGGTCATCTAGGAGCGCGACAGGGGGCGTGTCTAATCTGGCCAGGTCGTCCAGGAGTACGACACAGGGAGCGTGCCTGACCTGACCCGATCGTCCAGGAGTGCGACACAGGGAGCGTGTCTAACCTGGCCAGATCGTCCACGAGTACGACACAGGGAGCGTGCCTGACCTGGCCATGTCGTTCAGAAGTGCGACACAGCCTGATCTGGCCAGGTCGTCCAGGAGTACGACAGAGAGCGTGCCTGACCTGGCCCGACCGTCCAGAAGTACGACAGGGAGCGTGCCTGACCTGCCCGACCGTCGAGTGCGACGAGAGCGTGCCTGACCTGACCCGATCGTCCAGAGTGCGACACAGGGAGCGTGCCTGACCTGGCCGGTCGTCCAGGAGTCGACAGAGAGCGTGCCTGACCTAGCCCGATCGTCCAGGAGTACGACAGAGAGCGTGCCTGACCTGACCCGATCGTCCAGGAGTGCGACACAGAGAGCGTGTCTGACCTGACCCGATCGTCCAGGAGTGCGACACAGAGAGCGTGCCTGACCTGACCCGACCGTCCAGGAGTGTGACACAGAGAGCGTGCCTGACCTGACCCGATCGTCCAGGAGTGCGACAGAGAGCGTGCCTGACCTGACCCGACCGTCCAGGAGTGCGACACAGAGAGCGTGCCTGACCTGGCCCGATCGTCCAGGAGTGCGACACAGAGAGCGTGCCTGACCTGCCCGACCGTCCAGGAGTGCGACAGGAGCGTGCCTGACCTGACCCGATCGTCCAGGAGTGCGACAGAGGAGCGTGCCTGACCTGACCCGACCGTCCAGGAGTGCGACAGAGAGCGTGCCTGACCTGACCCGACCGTCAGGAGTGCGACAGAGAGCGTGTTGACCTGGCCCGATCGTCCAGGAGTGCGACAGGGAGCGTGCCTGACCTGGCCCGACCGTCCAGGAGTGCGACACAGGAGCGTGCCTGACCTGGCCGACCGTCAGGAGTGCGACACAGAGAGCGTGCCTGACCTGCCGACCGTCGGAGCACCTCGGCGCGCACAGGAGCGTGCCCCTAGCCCTCTGTCGTCGGGTCAGAGCTGCCTGACCTGACCCGACCGTCCAGAGTGCGACAGAGAGCGTGCCTGACCTGCCCGACCGTCCAGGAGTGCGACACAGAGAGCGTGTCTAACCTGACCCGACCGTCCAGGAGTGCGACACAGGGAGCGTGCCTGACCTGACCCGATCGTCCAGGAGTGCGACAGAGAGCGTGCCTGACCTGACCCGACCGTCCAGGAGTGCGACACAGAGAGCGTGCCTGACCTGGCCCGATCGTCCAGAAGTGCGACAGAGGGAGCGTGCCTGACCTGACCCGACCGTCCAGGAGTGCGACACAGAGAGCGTGCCTGACCTGACCCGACCGTCCAGGAGTGCGACACAGAGAGCGTGCCTGACCTGACCCGACCGTCCAGGAGTGCGAGAGTGCCTGACCTGACCCCGCCGGCCCGACCTCCGGAGGCACAGAGAGCGTGCCTGACCTGGCCCCGTCCAGAGTGCGACACAGAGAGCCTGCCCGGCGGTGACGAGCGTGCCTCCTGCCGCCTGACCTGGCCCGATCGTCCAGAAGTGCGACAGAGGGAGCGTGCCTGACCTGACCCGACCGTCCAGGAGTGCGACACAGAGAGCGTGCCTAACCTGACCGGCGGTCGGACCAGTTCGCACACTGCCCCCGTTATCGGCGCGCTGCACCGTCCACCGTGCGGTCCGCTCGGCCTCGTCTCTTGACCGGAGTCGTGAACCGTGACCGTCGATCTCTGTTCAATTGGGCATGGCAGACGGTCGGCGGCGGCCAGCTGGACGCTGATGTTTCGGACCGGCGGAGGTTGGCGCTCTGACCGGCCTTCTGACAGCTCATGACCGGCCCTCTGACAGCTCAGGGCCGACCCATGACATATCTGGACTGACACATATGGACTGACCCTCTGATACATATGGACTGACCTTCTGATACATCTGGACTGACCTTCTGATACATCTGGACTGACCCTCTGATACATATGGACTGACCTTCTGATACATCTGGACTGACCTTCTGATACATCTGGACTGACCCTCTGAGACATCTGGACTGACCCTCTGACACATCTAGACTGACCCTCTGACACATGTGGATTGACCCTTTCACACATATGGGGTGACACTCTGACACCTCTCTTACCCTCTCGAATATCTGGACTGACCCTCTGACACATATGAACTGACCTTCTGATACATCTGGACTGACCCTCTGACAGCTCCTCGCCATTTTGTCGGAGGTTGCCTATAGTGATGGCACATGGTGACCACTGTTTTATTGGGGGTGGGTAGCCAAGTGGTTAAGCTGAGCGTTTGGTAAGCCAGAGGTGCGGGGTTCGATTCCCCGCGATGCCCGCCCTTCCTGCCAGGGTGAGAGGCAGGCGACGCCATACGGCTTCAGCTGCTGAGCTGCTGCTGCTGAGTGCGTTGCAAAGCCACAATCCATACAACGCTGTTTTCATAGTGCTTTGTGATCCGATCCCACAGGGCTTTCGTTTCAACTTATGCTCTCTCTCTCTCTCTCCCGCAGCCCCAGGTATTCACCCTCACCAACCTGGCCAACCTGAGGAAGCGGCAGGACCTGGGCCAGAATGGTGTCGACGACATGATCGGCATCGGGTAAGGTCACTGCCAGCTCGGCATCTGGCTAGCATAGTCTGTCGTGGCAATCAGCATCGTGGCTGGATTTTTTAAAATATTGAATGCGGACAGGAAATGTTCATGACAATGGCAGCAATAGACTTTGGGGAGGATGATTTGTATCATTTTGGTGATGTCATAACCATAGTTTGTGTGATGCTAATCTGGTTTGGTTATGTCAGAAGTGCAGTGTTTATGACACCAATTTGGTTTCTTTCACGTGTTTCAGAGAACAATCAGTATAGACGCCTTAAATAGCATCATTGAATATTTCACCAGGAAAATGAAAAGAACACTTCCTAAGGGGAATAATGTTCTCGACGGTAAAAGTCCAGGAAGGAGCTATTCTTCCAGCTCTAAGCATAACTCGATGTGCGTGCTGATATCGGGCGGGTGGATTTAAATTTAGCTCACACGCGCTACAATACCGAATATTTCCGCCATGAAGGGCTGTCTGCTAACATGCTCTTTAGCATACCTGAACTGACATATTTTTATCGTAATTGCTGCTTAAATATCTGATGGTTAATATTCACGGTACATTGATTCATCATTTGGAAGACCAAGTGTACTTGTACGTACGATCCTGGCAAAAAGAACCACATCAACGCGATTGGTGTCGGGTGTTTCCCAATATGGCGGTGGTGTATCCCAAGTGGTGACATTTATTTGGGCTTCGATACGTTTACGCGCTGTGAAGTGTATTTACTTGATCAGGGCTTTAGAATGTACATTTAGAAAAGAACATTGCATCTACACATGTTTGCCGCGGGAAGAAACTGAACAGCATTGCATCGTGAAGCATATTCGGTGTACAATGAAGGACTCAGGTCTGGGTCCGTCCAACATGTTTTCTGTGTTAACGGCAGCCTCGCAGTAAGCCATCCAATCGCAGTGATGCTGAATTTACCACTCTGAGTGACATATTATTTTAAAACTTCCCAAAATTTAGTGATGATCCACGTGCTCTGGCGAGGTGCCTCCTTCATCGAGAGCCTGTCCTGTGTGCTCCCAGCAAGAGCACACAGAGCAGGATATTTTGACGTCAATCTTGGTCAATCTCGGTCGTCGTCAAATCGACGACGACCGAATCTTGGTGCGACAACTGTCCACAGTTATTGTGGCCATGTGCTGATCGGTACGACTCCTTTTCAGAGATCTCAACGAAGCTTCAATACTATGGAACCTGAAGCTGCGATACGACAAAGAGATGATTTATGTAAGAATGGCACCGTCCGCACTTTCCCTTGATGTGAAACTGTTATTTGTGTGCGCGAATGATCAATTCTGGGTCGAGGCGCTCCAAAGCCCAAACACCTGTTATTTTTGTGGATACCACGTCTGGTCGTTCGCCTCTTGCACTGACTTGTGGGCACTGGATCACCTCTGTCCATGTCTTGTAATGGCTGGTGGGTACTAGATGTCACGTACAAGCTCTGGCGCCATTTGTATTTATCGTCAGATAATTTCTATCCACATATTTACTTCTGTTGCCCGGTTTATGCAGCCAGTTCGCTGTTGGTGCATTTCCTGCACGACTCGTGTCGTCCCTTCATCACAACTGGTTCTTCTTGCTGATGATGCTCATTGGTGGTGCATCAGTATTTGCTATGTTTGTTGAGTTGACGCGTTGTTTTTGTGTTCCGCAGACTTACACTGGCAGCATCCTGGTCTCCGTCAACCCGTACCGCATGTTCGACATCTACGGCCTGGACATGGTGAAGCGCTACGAGGGCCAAATCCTGAGCTCTCTGCCGCCGTAAGTGATCGTCATACATGTCGCCTTCCTTCTGCTACAGTGAAGTTACGCTGTGGAAGTCACCTGGCTACCTGCTGTGGAGCGGTTGTCACAACTGGCATCAGTTGTGGTGAACTGACATCAGTTGTGGTGAACTGGCATCAGCTGTGGTGAACTGGCATCAGTTGTGGTGAACTGACATCAGTTGTGGTGAACTGGCATCAGTTGTGGTGAACTGGCATCAGTTGTGGTGAACTGGCATCAGTTGTGGTGAACTGGCATTAGTTTTGGTACCATGCCTCGGAGGCTTAGGACATATTTTCAAGCTAGAGGGGTTGGTTGGTTGGTTATTGGTTTCACGACACATCGACCGTTGAGTCATGTAGCGTCGCCAATCTCTCACGCCGGGGATGAGTGGCCTGGGTAGTTTAACAGAGATTGTGTTGAGTCCTACCCCTTTCTCCTCTTTCCCCGCGAAAAAACGTAAAAAGGCGTCATGCGTCGTGAAACCAAAAACAACAAACTCTCCGCCAATTGGTCGCGGGCGAAGAGTAGCGACAGGTGAGACTCGAACCCACAACCTCTCGATTGTGAGACGGGCAACTTGCAAGCTAGAGGGGTAAGACCATGTCGGTATACGTGTGACCTGTCATGCAACCACTAGCAAATGCTGACAACACTCGTGATTGCTATGATGCATCTTGCATGCATACACAAAGCATTCCAGCACATCCAAGCCCAAATGAAGGTGGAGTCCGAGCCACACGGTCCGATCCCAAGCGGGGCCGACGTCCATGCAGTGGTGTCTCTGATAGGCGCAGCTTTGCTTCGCTGCGCTGACAACGGTGAAGCTGCGTCGCATCTACAGCTTGGAGCTTGATGATATTGACCTTGACCTCAGCCTTGACTGGTCACAACCGCAGGCCAAAATTCGCAATTGCATCGAAAGCTTAGAGCCTGATGACCTTGACCTTGACCTTGACCTTCACTGGTCACGACCGCATGTACACATTTGCATTTGCATCAACAAATTGGAGCGTAATGACCCTAACCTTGGCCTTATCCTTGACTGGTCCCAGCCGCAGGAACAAATTCGCAATTGTATCTGCAGCTTAGAGCCGATGACCTTGACCTTAACCTTGACTGGTTACAACCACAGGCACTCGCAATTGGATCGACAGCTTGAACCATGACAACCTTCACCTTGACCGGTCACAGTCGCAGGCACACATTCTCAATCGCATCGATAGCATAGAGCCCGATGACCTAGCCGTTGACCTTGACCGATGACCCCGCAGGCACATATTCGCCATCGCGTCGTCGGCGTACAGTCGGATGACCAAGGAGCGGGAGCAGCAGACGGTGGTGATCAGCGGGGAGAGCGGGGCCGGCAAGACGGAGGCCACCAAGCTGATCATGCAGTACCTGGCGGCCGTCAACAAGTCGCCCTCCAACCTCATCACCGAGCAGGTACAACGCGGCAGGGGCGGATGTAGGAGGGGAGGGGAGGGGGCACTGAGTGCTCAAGTCGCCCTCCAACCTCATCACCGAGCAGGTACAACGCGGCAGGGGCGGATGTAGGAGGGGAGAGGCACTGAGTGCTCAAGTCGCCCTCCAACATCATCGCCGAATAGGTACAACGCGACAGGGGCGGATGTAGGAGGGGAGGGGCACTGAGTGCTCAAGTCGCCCTCCAACCTCATCACCGAACAGGTACAACGCGGCAGGGGCGGATGGGAGGGGGCACTGAGTGCTCAGTCGCCCACCTCATCACGAACAGGTACAACGCGGCAGGGGCGGATGCAGCGTGTGAGGGATGTGTCCCACCTCCAAATCGAAATGTGGCGCCCCTCCGGCCGGGACGATGCCCACCCCCTCCAGGAAGGTTCGAGTGCACCCCGTCCATCGCTCAACAAATTCGATTTTCCCAGCCAGACACAAACATCCTTTTCGTATGAAAAGACAATATGCTCGAGTGCATACTCTGCCCGCTCTACATTATTTGTTCTTTTCTGCCGAAGGCGTCCCCTCCAAGGAACTGTGCTACTGCCCCTTCCCCACCCCCGATGAGAATTCATGAATGCACGCTTGCAACGCAGTGACATCACAGGGAGATGGTGACGTCATGTTTACGTGGGTGTCACTCGGGGCGGGCAAGTGAGAAGCGTAAAATGGTCTTGCAGTCTATGGGCCTCATAACTGACCCAACCGAATGATCGGAAAACTTAGGTTCACTTCACATCACACGGCGACTGAGAAGGGTTGATGTTCGGCTCCTCGTCGGACAGCTGAAACGTATGCTGAAGTCGCATGTTCCTCTCGGACGAATGGGGGCGGGGAGGGGAGATCTCTGTGAAATGATGGAACAAATCATATGTGTATCAGAATATCCGACTGTTTGATTGGGGAAAGGTATTCTGCACTTTCAATATAAATTAACACGCGCACACCATCGGAAAAAGTTTGCGATGGGTGGATGCTTCGCACAGAATGCTAACTTTGCATTGATACTGACCAGATGTTAAGTCGCGGGATGTCTAGTATCTACTTCTCTACTCTACTATCTACTTCTCCCAAGTTGTGTACCGTACACCAGCATCGGCAGCGTCGCAGATGGAAAGTAAGCAGTTTAAGCAAATTCAGTTCCACTGTATGCTGGAGGAGAATCCAGGATCCAGGCCTTGCTGGTCCAGCAGGTCCCAGCGGGGTCCCGCTGCATGGAGCCAGGTCCGCGGAAAGCATGGCCTGTTCCGAGCCGTCTGGACCCACTGCACGATCAGGAGGTTCCAGTTGAGCGGTGTGATGCCGGTCGAGCTTGGCGCTGCGCCAACGCTCAGACACGGATATCCGACAGCCCAGTCGCGATCAGCGGCGGATCCAGCGGGCTGGATTTGAAGCGGCTCGGGAGGGGAAACGTTTTCTTCAGTTTTAGGGGCGTACAACAGCTTCAGATGCTCCCAAAACCAAAAAAAAAAAAAACTCCACAGTCGAAAAATATCATATCTTTCAAGAGTTGAACAACTGGCATCATTGAACGGCATTGGCTTGTGCTCGGTGGGCCTGTTTTTAACAATATTTGTCAAATAAAATAGTTTACATTTATAAAAATACCAATTCGGTGCAATAGGTCAAAGGAAGTTGCCTCGGGGGGGGGGGCAATGCCCCTAAATCCGCAAATGATCCCAACATTAGCAGAACCCATGTCCGTTCACTCTGTCGGTCCCGCTGTTAAACGATAGCGTGTAGTGTAAGTCTAACTGTCTTGTCAGGCCAGGGGAGATCAAGACTAGCGGGCGTTCTATACGCTGCTTGCTAGCCTGGCGACTATTTGATCCACACATTGCACAATTTAACTCGCTTTAAATTTAATTTGGTCGCCGATCTAACTGATGCCAATGCACAATTCAACTCGCATAGGCAGATAAATGTCTAGCGCTAATATTCGACCCCGGGACATGGGATAACCTTTTTTTTGCAAAGCGAACTAACGTGGTCACAATGTATGCACAGATATATTTGTAGTTATTTGTCGTGCGCTGCAATAGACGAGCAGAGCGAGTGAAGTGACATGTCTCCCCGTGCGACTTCAGATCTTGGAAGCGACGCCACTCTTGGAGAGCTTCGGCAACGCCAAGACCATGCGCAACGACAACTCGTCTCGCTTCGGGAAGTACCTCGAGGTCTACTTCAAGGAGTGAGTGCATGGCTTCTGCCGGAGACTGCCGGCTGTTGTGTGACGCCTCAGGCGATACTGACCAGGTGACTGTTGGCGTGCACGGCTCCGAATGTCGGCGCTGTATGACCACTGCAGTTGATGCGCCCTAAAACCCAAATAACTAACAAAGGCTCCGAATGTCCGCGGCCACCTGGTCGGCGGCCCCGGGCAGAGCTGGGCGACTGCGATCGCCTGGCACTGGCAGCTAATGGGGCATCGTACCACCGCAGCCCGTGCGCACGCCATGTCACTGCGGACATGGCGTCCACACTGACGCCATGTCACAGTGACATGTGCTGCCCGTCGTCGGACAGGGGACGGTGCTGGATGGTTGGTTGACAACTTATGCAGTGACATGGTACTGTTTCGCCACCCAATGCCCGTCGTCGGACAGGAGTGGAACCGGAGCAGGTTGCTGGAATGCGCGCAACTGTTGACAGTTCTTGCTTGTGATTGATGCAACGATGGTTTTTGTTCGTGATTAGTTTTGTTCGTGATTAGTTTTTGTTCGTGATTTATGTTGCGCAACTGCTAATAGTTCTTCTTCGTCGTTCATGTAGGGCAATTTATAATAGTTATCCTTCGTGATCTATGTAAAGAAACTGATAATGGTTCGTGTCCGTGACTTGTGCATATGCTAACTCGTCCACATAACAGGAGCGCATCAGTCGCAATGCTTGATCATAATCTCAGCAGGCAACATGGGAAAGCCTACATGGAAATACTGGATGGCGAGGATGCGCCAATAAAAACATTGGGATATAGGATCAGAACTGGAGGAGACTTACGATGCAGAACTAAGGCGCGTCAGCCTGTAGGTACCGCGCTCGCAAGAATGCGCGCACTGGTTGGTTATTTGGGCTTTCGGGCGCATCGACTGCGTCGGTCATACAGCGCCCATAAATGCGCGCACTGCTGATAGCTAGAGAACATGACAATGGAAAAACGAGGCAAGCGAACGCAGCCCCGATGATGGGCGAAATCGTGACATTTTCCGAGTGTCATAGTTTTCAAATTTCTCCCATCGCTTTGGCAGCAACACCGTTGTACCATGCTTGCTATTATCCTTCCTGATTGATGGAAAACAGGAAAACAACGAGAATTACAGGACGCTTTGTGTCATGGTATTTGTTCCCTTACTTGTCATCTTCATAATAGTTTTCGTCGTGTTCACATGCTGCGTGTATTTGTGCGCGTTTACGTTGCATCATGAAGCAAATTTTGGCACCACAATGTCCAATGGAGCATGCGCAGGATAGTTGGCTACTTAGCCACGTGAGTGGGCGATAGGTTTGATAAACTCGAAAACACCGATATGGAATGGGACCTTCTCGAATTTCGGGAATATCTGCATGGTTGTGAAACACACAGAGGCGGTGTCACCGTTGTGGTGAGACAACACACGACTGGGTCAGGCGGACTACCCCCCCCCCTCCACTGGAGCCCGCCCTCCGTCATCACCCATCACTTGGGTGGGATCTGGACAATTAATGTTCTCGGCAGTTCATGTCGTTTGCCAGCATTTGGCCGCCATTGAAAGCATCACGTGGTTACAGTCGTGCTGCAAGACTCACAGATGCTGTGATGCTGTAACTTCACAGATGCTGTGATGCTGTGACTTCATAGCATCATTCTGTGCATGATGCTGACGAACCGAGCCATCACATCACAGATGCTGGACGTTGTGTGACATATGCAGTCGATGCAGACAAAGCTACAATTAATACAACAGATAAATAGTATGGCAGATGACTGTGTCATCGTGTGAGAGCCACAGCCGAGCTCCCCCCGTGCCGTTGCAGGGGCATCATCACAGGCGCGCGCACCACCGAGTACCTGCTGGAGAAGTCGCGCATCGTCACGCACGCGCAGGACGAGCGCAACTACCACGTGTTCTACGAAATGCTGGCCGGACTGTCCGACGACGAGAAGAAGAAATACGGCCTGCTGGCGGCCGAGCAGTACTTCTACCTGAACCAGGCAACTAGCGGTACGGCATGTGCACCGTCCCTGCCTGCCTGTCCTGGCTGTCCTGTCCTGTCCTGTCCTGTCCGTCCCTGCCTGTCCTGGCTGTCTGTCCTCGTCCTGTCCTGTCCGTCCCTGCCTGCCCTGGCTGTCCTGTCCTGTCCGTCCCTGCCTGTCCTGGCTGTCCTGTCCTGTCCGTCCCTGCCTGCCCTGGCTGTCCTGTCCTGTCCGTCCCTGCCTGCCCTGGCTGTCCTGTCCTGTCCGTCCCTGCATGCCCTGGCTGTCCTGTCCTGTCCGTCCCTGCATGCCCTGGCTGTCATGTCCTGTCCGTCCCTGCCTGTCCTGGCTGTCCTGTCCTGTCCTGTCCGTCGCTGCCTGTCCTGTCCTGTCCGTCCCTGCCTGCCCTGGCTGTCCGTGTGTCGCTTCCTGCCCGCTCGCTCGCGCTCGCACTCGTTCGCGCGCATCACGTTCGCTTGGCGGTGGTTGTTGGTTTAAGGCGACAAGACGACGACTTCAAAAGCGATAAGACCAAGTCGGTTTGGCATTCGCACAACTGCGTGCGCTCAGAAACTGCATGTGGCAATTCCTTTATCTGCCATCTCGGCCCATGTTTCCAATGCTGTCAGTGCTGGTGGCATGCGCCCCCTGTTGTTTCCCGCCCAGTCGCGGGAAGATGCCCGGACGATAGCCTCGCTCCATGCGCCAGGCTATCTTCAGCAATCACCTGAATGCCGAGTGTGTAATTACCAGAGTATTTTAATTAAATGCAGAGAGGAAGTCCATTAACCATATCACCCTCATCCCGACATTGCGCATTAGTTGTCCGACGATGGCGTGCAACGTCATTTCCCCTAATTGAGGTATCTTCTAAAACATTTATCAATGACGGATATATGTCTTTGCTTCCATTGCATCCACGCTGCAGCATGGGCATCTCATGACCACTGCAGTCGATGCGCCTCTGGACCTAAATAACTAACAGGGAAGCACGCATTTAAGCGTACACAATGGTACTTTTGTGCGGTTCTAAATCCAGTGCACTTCTGGCGCTATGAAGAGTAATGGTTCCAGACTTTGAAGCAAAGTGTGCTGAAAGTCATCTTGCGCACGGACCTGAATTGGATAGCAATACGAGGAAATATTGCACGTGCAAAAATCATTGAACTATGCACATCACATCGGTGGTAATTTGGAAGCGTTTCCGGTTGGTCTGGATGGTTGGCCAGAGCATACTTCAAACGCTGCATATTTCCAGATAACACTGGTGGGTTCCCAAGTTATTATGTGGGCCTGAGACGTTATTTCAAAGTTCTCAATGCGACGTCATTCCCCCGCTGCTGCAGGGCGGCAGTGTGGAGATCGACGGCAAGTACGACACCGAGGACTTCCAGGCGCTGCTGTCGGCCATGCAGGTGCTCGGCTTCACGTCCGACGAGCAGGACAACATCTTCAGGATCCTCGCCTCAGGTACGCGCATCCCGGGGCGGCGTGTGTTTTCGACTATGAACTAGATTACACTAGACTGGACTATGCTAGAATATGAAGATGACAATCCACCTAGGTGGACGTTGCGCCAATAAGCGAATCTCCGGCTAAGTGTACATTTCAATTTACATCTGAATTTACATCTGGATGTCAATCTGAATCTGAATCTGAATCTGAATCAGAATATGGATATGAATCTGAACTTGACTCTGCCTCTGACACTGCATCTGAACCTGAGCCTGACTGCGTCTGGACCTGAACCTGAACCTGAACCTGACCAGGACTCTAGCTCTGACCCTGACTTTGACTCTGGCCCTTTCTCTGACTTTGACTTACCATGACTCAGGCTCTGACAATGACTATGACTCTGACTCTGACTCTGACTCTGACTCTGACCTCTGACTCTGACTCTGACTCTGACTGACTCTGACCTGGG
Organism: Imbricaverruca yamaguchii; assembly: GCA_034440575.1. Lineage (NCBI taxonomy): Eukaryota > Metazoa > Arthropoda > Thecostraca > Neoverrucidae > Imbricaverruca > Imbricaverruca yamaguchii. Next base: position 454,745 of record JAOTOL010001315.1, read on the forward strand.
CAACGTGTACTTCCTGCGGCGCAGCTGAACCTTGACCCTGACTCTGACCCTGACCCTGACTCTGACTGTCGCCAGTGCTGCACCTGGGCAACGTGTACTTCCTGCGGGCGCAGCTGAAGCACGGCCTTTGACTCTGACCCTGACCCTGACCCTGACCCTGACTGACTGTCGCCAGTGCTGCATCTGGGCAACGTGTACTTCCTGCGGGCGCAGCTGAAGCACGGCCAGGAGGGTGTCGAGATCGGCTCCGACGCCGAGGTCCGCTGGCTCGGCCACCTGCTCGGCATCGAGACCGACTGGGTGCGGCGCGCACTCATGACCAAGACCACGGTCAGTGATCGGGCGCGCGCGTGTCACGAGGTGTGGAACGTCTCTGTAGGATTGTCGACCTCGGGTACAGTGTGGCTCTATGTCGAGCGGTACTTGGTTGTTACACGATGTGTGCTGTGCGAAATGCAGCGCAAATGACCATATATGGTCCGGCACGCCTCTAAAAATCACTCACCCTGTGCTGTCTGTAGGTTTGACTTGAATGTGTTGGCTAAATTATGGCTATACTACAGAAGGGCCGAGTAGTCTCGCGGTCAGGCCCCTGTCTCTAAACCGGAAAGTGGTGCGTTCGCGTCGTCGCTACTCTTCAACGGTGACCAATCGGCGTGAAAGATTGGCGGCGCTATTTGACCAAACAGTCGACACGTCGTAAAGCCAAGAACGGCCAACGCGACTGCCATGCAGAAGACAAATAGCTTGTCCTAGCTTGACCTGACCTGACCTGACCTGACCTGACCTCATTTGTACCGCAGGAGGCGCGTAACGAGCGAGTCATCACGCCGCTGAATATCGACCAGGCGCTGGACGCGCGCGACGCCATCTCCAAGGTGCTCTACAGCAGTCTCTTCAGCTGGCTGGTGCGCAGGATCAACCAGATCGTCTACAAGGGCTCGCGCAAGATGAGCATCAGCATTCTCGACATCTTCGGATTTGAAGACTTTAAGGTTAGTTGGGGCTTGGGGTGGCAATTTTTGACCGTTCAAGTACATTGGTGGTTGCTAAAAAATAAGATAATTTCTAAGTTTTTGACATGGATTATTAATGATGATATTATTTGATGAGATGTGCTTTTCTCCAACTCACAAGTGCCAATAGTTTAGTGTGCTTATCCGGGGCTGTCTTGTATGGGTGATTTACTGCTCCGAGTTAGGTAGCAAGACAAATGGGAGTCTGTACTGCAATATATGATTGGCGCCGTATAAACTAGTCGATGAGACGAAGTTGAGTCTTCCCTCACAAAATGCATAGTAGTCTGATGGCATTAATAAATACCCCATTGCTGGCGAAACAAGGCCACCGCTATTGACATTGGCCTGCGTGTTCACGTTCCCATTGATCGTGTTGACGTAGTAAATCCCCAAATCAATGTACTGGCTCGCTTGGATGCTCCCTCCAAAGTCGTTTTGGTATTGGCTTCGGACAGCGAGGCATCCCACTGAAGGAAGACTGATGGCATCGATGGTGTTGGTTGTGATGGTGTTGATTGTGATGGTGTTGATTGTGATGGTGTTGATTGTGATGGTGTTGATTGTGATGGTGTTGATTGTGATGGTGTTGATTGTGATGGTGTTGATTGTGATGGTGTTGATTGTGATGGTGTTGATTGTGATGGTGTTGATTGTGATGGTGTTGATTGTGATGGTGTTGATTGTGATGGTGTTGATTGTGATGGTGTTGATTGTGGTGGTGTTGATGGTGGTGATGCGATGCATGATGCCTGTGCTAGATCCGCTGGCCGGAACCGCTGCTGGTGATCTTATGCGGTTTACCCGACCGTCGGAAACACGTCGATTGTTACCTCGTTAATCCGACACACGTGAGGCTCATACGATAACAATAACGTCTCGATGACGGACACAAACTGACGTTGGTAGATTGGTAGTTAAGCGTCCCCTGAACACCAGCTGGTATAAGGGTGCGTTTACTCTCAGCAGCATTGCATTGCGCTTAGCTACACCCGGCGCTGTGGGCAGGTGGTGCCATCTAGATTCAGTGTCGAAAAAGCTCGGTCGTACCATTTAATGTGGTGTTTTTAAGCAGTATTTAATTACCACAGGAGAACAGTCTGGAACAGCTGTGCATCAACTACGCCAACGAGGCGCTGCAGTACTACTTCAGCAAGCACATCTTCAAGCTGGAACAGCAGGAGTACGCGAAGGAGAAGATAGAGTGGCAGAATATTACCTTCCAGGTGGGTTTAATTTTTTTTAGCACTGGTTAGCTAGCTATCAGGCACACTATTTGCATTGAAAACATTTTTTTGACACTGTATAGCAATTATTGATATTCGTTCAGAATTTAGTTTCTACGCTTATTACGTGTGCATTCTGTAGTACATCCGAATTAGACTCAAGTTGAATGCTTTCTTATTGCTATTGATTCCCACTTCATACTGCTGATGAATGATGACGTATCATGACGTTTTATTTCGTTCGCCTCATGTAATATCCGGATAGCTAAAATGTGCATTACGCCTACTACATGTACTTTGTATATACGCTGCACTAAATAATTTGTTTGAAATGGAATCATCTATCCGTATGTTTCGACCATCGGACAATTACCTACCCATCACCATGCCTGCTTCGAATCCTCAACACCGCAATAAACTTGCTTTAGCGGGAATGATATGCTGGTTTTGCCGGCGGTTTTCACATGGCTGTGATATGCCGCAGGACAACTGGCCAGTACTGCACCTCATCAGCAAGAAGCCGGTAGGCATCTTCCACCTGCTGGACGACGAGTCCAACTTCCCCAAGGCGACGGACACCAGTTTGCTGGAGAAGCTGCACTACAACCACGCGCTGGACGAACTGTACAGCAGGTTGGTCAGCTGCTCCTGAAGCAGCTCACTGGTGCTGCTGTCCACCGGCCCTGATGTCATTCAAGCGGACTGTTCCGTTGCTCGAATATTTGGCTGTCCAGGCATCTGGTTCTCTGCTTGTGCCACCTGCCCGGTTTGTTCCTCTGACGAAATGAATGAAAACATTCAAGGACAGGGTGAACCGACAGTAGTGAGCCGGGCCACGGTAAAATAATACAAATCGACACCCATGCCGCACACCTGATGGCCACCAGTATCTGTACCTGGCGCTGCATGACCGACGCAGTCGATCCGCCCCTAAGCTCCAATAACCAACCAACCAACATCTGTATATAATGTGACAGCACCATGAGCGTGCACTGGGGGCCGGATCCCGGCGTAGAAGTCCGTTTCCGTCGGCAACAACGGGGCGTGGTGTTGGCAACAGAGGGGCGTGGTGTTGGCAACAGCGGGGCGTGGTGTTGGCAACAGCGGGGCGTGGTGTTGGCAACGGAGGGGCGTGGTGTTGGCAACAGCGGGGCGTGGTGTTGGCAACAGCGGGGCGTGGTGTTGGCAACAGCGGGGCGTGGTGTTGGCAACAACGGGGCATGGTGTTGGCAACAGCGGGGCGTGGTGTTGGCAATAGCGGGGCGTGGTGTTGGCAATAGCGGGGCGTGGTGTTGGCAACAGCGGGGCGTGGTGTTGGCAACAGAGGGGCGTGGTGTTGGCAACAGCGGGGCGTGGTGTTGGCAACAGCGGGGCGTGGTGTTGGCAACAGCGGGGCGTGGTGTCGGCATCAGGTGGGCGTGGTGTCGGCATCAGGTGGGCGTGGTGTTGGCATCAGGCGGGGCGTGATGTCGGCATCAGGTGGTCGTAGTGTCGGCATCAGGTGGGCGTGGTGCTGGCATCAGGTGGGCGTGGTGTCGGCATCAGGTGGGCGTGGTGTGGCGGGGTGGCAACAGCGGGGCGTGGTATCGGCATCAGGTGGGCGTGGTGTTGGCATCAGGTGGGCGTGGTGTCGGCATCAGGTGGGCGTGCTGTCGGCAGGCCACGGATGTCGTCGATGGAGTTCGGCGTGCACCACTACGCCGGCCAGGTCTGGTACAACGTCGACGGCTTCCTCGACAAGAACCGCGATATCCTGCGCAACGACGTGCTCGACCTACTCGTCAGCAGCAGCAACCCCGTAAGTGACGTCACCGATTCCCCTGCAGACCGGGGACGAATAGTCTAGGGGTAAGTTATCCGTCTCACAATCGAGAGATTGTGGGTTCGAGTCTCACCTGTCGCTACTCTTCGCCCGCGACTAATCGGCGTGAGAGATTGGCGACGCTGCACGGCTCGACGGTCGATGCGTCGTAAAACCAATAACAACCACCCCTGCAGACCGGCCCGGCGGTGAGATTGCCAGCAGAATAACAGCAAGTGACGTCACCAACACAGCTACAGACCGGCTCGGCGGTGTGAATGCCAGCAGCGAAAACAGTAAGTGACGTCACCAACACAGCCGCAGACCGGCTCGGCGATGTGAATGCCAGCAGCGAAAACAGTAAGTGACGTCACCAACAGAGCTGCAGACCGGCTCGGCGGTGAGATTGTCAGCGGAAAAAATAGTAAGTGACGTCACCAGCACAGCTGTAGACCGGCTCGGCGGTGTGATTGCCAGCAGCGAAAACAGTAAGTGACGTCACCAACACAGCTGCAGACCGGCTCGGCGGTGAGATTGCCAGCGGAAAAACAGTAAGTGACGTCACCAACAGAGCTGCAGACCGGCTCGAAGGAATGATTGGCGCTGGTGGCGTCTGCGAATCTGACAGCCAACGGTGAGCGTGGGCGTGCGTGGCAGAGTGGCCGGGCGACCTGACATGCCGTCGGGTGGGAGGTGGGTCGGAGGCGTGGCTTCGGTGCCGCCCGTCGTCCGGACTGTGCGCGTCAGGCGCCCATCGCTCGAGGGCCTCCCGAGGTCGAATATTGTCTTGGTGGCTACGTAACAGTTGTGAAGTGGGGCGTCGGTAGCTCGGTGGTTAAGCTGAGCGTCTGGCAAGCCAGAGGTACGGGGTTCGATTCCCCGCGATGCCCGCCCTTCCTGCCAGGGTGAGAGGCAGGCGACGCCATATGGCGTCGCTGCTGAGTGCGTCGTAAAGCCACAATCCAATCCAACACCTGTGAAGCACTTCGCCTGAACTCGCGGTTGGATGAGATGCAAATTTTAATCACTCAGCTGGCGTGCGGTGCCGATTGTGTCATCTTTTCTACAGGTGTTAGCACCACCTACTGCAACACTAACTACTGCGTGTACCCGGATACTTCGATTATGAGCAAATCGCTGTTGGTTGGCCGAATGCATGCGATTCGAGTATGCGCGCAAAACAACCTTAGTGCTGGCATGACTAAAAATATCGGTGCCCTACTTCTCCATGCCACTCCGTTGGCCATAAAGGCATGCTATTTTAGCTTCCTCTCCATGTTCAAAAACGTGCCTTTTCATTTCAACGATTTGTTGCACTGCTTGGCTCTTCTTTTCAGTTGCGATCTACGCATATATGAACGAGCAGCAGTATCCCCGACTCCCCACACTAACTGAAAAAAAAATCCAGCTGAAGTTCTACCATACGTCTCATCTCAAATATATGCGTTGTATGGTAATATCATGGCCTAGCGCTACTTCTGAACATAAACCTGGTGACTAATTAGATAATCATCTATGGAAACCCAAATTGGCTCACTTGATCCAGAGAGTAGCACTGGCCCAATTCTGGGCTGGATGCCCTGTCGATAAGCTCGCGCCATCTGCACGCTCCCGCTCAGATGGTGTCCAACTATCAGCCCCACCCTGTCCGGAGGAACGCGTCGCCTTTCTGACGGGCTGTCGCGCCTTGCGCAGATGATCTCGGAGATGTTTGTGGAGCACCGCGCTCAGAACGAGGCGATGAAGGCGTCCAACAGGAGCAACGGCAGGTTCGTCACCATGAAGCCGAGGACGCCCACCGTCGCCGCCCGCTTCCACGAGAGTCTAACGCAGCTGCTGGAGTCGATGAGCAAGTGAGTCGCGTCCGCCACTGGGGCTAGAACAGAGGTAGGCAATGTGGTGGGCGGGATGGAGTGCTGTGTCGCTTTCGACGAGTATTTTTTGTGTCCTTCTAGCCAGTATTGATCCTCAGTAGTTTGTTTAGCTACAATAAGTATATTGCAGTCATATCTTAGCCATAAAATTTGCTCAAGTGTAGGCAATCATGCTCATGCTTATGCTAATGTCAAGTTCGGTTATAAATCCGATGCTGGGGGTAAGGTAGAAGGGATGGGGACGGCCCCAACTCATCCTGGCGCCGCCAGTGACCGTCAGGTGCATATAACCAATGTTCGTGACCGACAGGTGCAGATAACCAACTAACGGCCGTGACCGACAGGTGCAGATAACCAACTAACGTCCGTGACCGACAGGTGCAGATAACCAACTAACGGCCGTGACCGACAGGTGCAGATAACCAACTAACGGCCGTGACCGACAGGTGCAGATAACCAACTACGTCCGTGACCGACAGGTGCAGATAACCAACTAACGGCCGTGACCGACAGGTGCAGATAACCAACTAACGGCCGTGACCGACAGGTGCAGATAACCAACTAACGGCCGTGACCGACAGGTGCAGATAACCAACTAACGGCCGTGACCGACAGGTGCAGATAACACTAAGTCGTGACCGAGCAACTAACGGCCGTGGCCGACAGGTGCAGATAAGCAACTAACGTCCGTGACCGACAGGTGCAGATAACCAACTAACGGCCGTGACCGACAGGTGCAGATAACCAACCAACGGCCGTGACCGACAGGTGCAGATAACCAACTAACGGCCGTGACAGGAAACCACAGGTGCAATAACAACTAACGTCTGTGACCGTCAGGTGCAGCCCGTGGTTCATCCGCTGCATCAAGCCCAACTCGGAGAAGGCGCCGATGAAGTTCGACATGCCGGTGGTGCTGGAGCAGCTGCGCTACTCCGGCATGCTCGACACCATCCGCATCCGCAAGCTGGGCTTCCCGGTGCGCGCGCGGTTCGTCCAGTTCGCCGACCGGTACCGCGGCCTGCTGCCGGCGCGGGCGGCGCGCGGCACACCCGCCCGCGACGTCGCCAGGGTGAGCGCGCCTGACTCCGACACGGGACGAGTAGCCTAGGGGTATTGTTTGTTTATTGGTTGGTTCACGACACACTTTATGCACATTCACGGTTAATGGCGCCGCCCACACTGTTTCGCCGGTGGGCCGCGGGATTGGGAAATGTCCTGAGTGGCGCTAGAGTCGAACCCGGGACCTTTGGCACCCATAGCCCGACACCTTAACCACTCGGCCATCCCCGCCCCATAGCCTAGGGGTAAGTTGCTCGTCTAACAATCGAAAGGTTGTGGGTTCGAGTCTCACCTGTCGCTACTCTTCGCCCGCGACCAATCGGCGTGAGAGATTGGCGACACTGCATGACTCAACGGTCTATGTGTCGTAAAAAACAATAACCAGCCTGACTTCGACACGGCGGGAGAGCGCGTGGCGGTGTTGGGAGTGGGACGTGTGAAGTCAGTTAGGTGTGAAGTTGTGTGCGAATTCTTGCTGGAGTGGCGTTGTGGAGCACGATTCCATTGCTGAGAAGAGTGTGTTGCGTGCACACTAGTCGCGTCATCCGATCCATGATTTCGAAATTCACCCTGGTCGATGCGCCCTAAAGCCCAAATAACTAAACTAACCGGAACGATTTCAAAATTCAACGGCATAGTTTCTACCGATATGTTAATTGCAGTCAATGCGTCGGCGCCGCGTCCTCTACTTATGTGGCCAGTTGCCAGCTGCCCCCCCCCCAGCCGGCTGCTAAGTGCGAGCGCGTGAAACGACTCGAGCTCTGTCTTGCCATCGCAGGGAGACCAGCGTACGCCAGCGTTCTGACCAACTCGGTTAAGGGCGGGGATGGCCGAGTGGTTAAGGTGTTGGGCTCTGGGTATCAAAGGTCCCGGGTTCGACTCTAGCGCCACACAGGACATTTCCCAACCCCGCGGCCCACCGGCGAAACAGTGTGGGCGGCGCCATTAGCCGTGAATGTGCATAAAGTGTGTCGTGAAACACCCAATAAACAAAACCAACTCGGTTGCCAAGCAAGGCGGTTCATTTTCGCCATCGTTGCACGTCTCTACTTTGGCCAGTGCGCATGCGCTACCTCTACCCGTACCTTGGTATTCCCGTGGCTGTCGCAGCCAGGTAGTCCACGGAGGTGGTACCCCTGCTCCTTGACTACCTGGTAATCAGCTAATTATTATACAACTCAGCCGTCCTGGTCGGGCCAGCGCAATAACGAACCAAATCGTCATCATACACGTCACCTGAGCAGCTGTCGGTTATCGCAGATGATCCTGGAGAGCAACCCTGACGCGCGTGAGGAGTACCAGCTGGGCACGAGCAAGGTGTTCATGAGGGAGGGCTTCGAGCAGCACCTGGAGCGACTCAGACTCCGAGTGCAGGGAGACGCCGCCATTAAGATACAGAAGAACGTGAGTATGCTGCTGGACCTGAAGACGCACCAGTCAGCCGTCTACTACCCGCCCACCTGTCTGCTTACCGATTATATGTGCATTGCATCAATCGCAGGTATTCGTGTATGCTACGTGCGGATTCGTCGCGTCGTCAAACACGAACAAATGCTAGACCCGAGTGACCTTAGGTGCAGTCGCACTGACATAGGCCGCAGTGTGTAATTTTCCTGAGGTCAGTGGCAGGGGTCGGCTTTTCATGTGTTGTATGCTTTATTTGGTGTGAACAATCAGTCGTACAAACAACCTGACGCTGCTGATACGGTGCGTGGAAAATATCGACCGTCGATGGCTCATCACTTGCTCATCACATCGCTTGGTGATCGTTTGACATTGACGAGAAGGAGTCACCCATATGCTGGTGCATATGGGTGACTCCTCAAATTTGACGCGGGCGACAACTCAGTATCATGGCGAACAAGTTTTGTCAAAAAGACCAGATATCAATGGGGGAACTGAACGACGTGCACCACGAATATTCAGCGACCAATCGATACATTGAAACAGTGGAGCACGCACGTGGCCCAGAGCACACGCACGTGCGGTACGTGTACTCTGGGCCACGTGTGCGGTAGCAACCTAACCATTGCTAACCACACTACTGTACCTTTCGGTTTCGCTGTTTCACTGATGTTACTCCCGTTTCACTGTTCCACTGATGTCTACTTGCGCTTGCTCTTTCTGTTTCACCGTTGCACGTTTCACCGTTCCATTTCGCCGTTTCGCTGATGTTGCTTGCGTTTCGCTGTTTCGCTGACGATGTTGTGGGCTGAATTGCACGTTGTGGCTTCGGGACAGCTGTTTCGCTTACTCTCGGATTCAAGGGTTGGAGCGATTTGCACACCTCGTGGACATGTGGCACTGAAGTGATTTGTCTGTCTTTTGAAGTCTCGCATACTGTTGTGCGCATGAATCCTCTTAAGTTGTCCATCTAAAATTGTTATGGTCGCTGTATGACCAACGCAGTCGATGCGCCCGAAAGCCCAAATGACCAACCAACCACGGAGCCGCTGTATGACCAACGCAGTCGATGCGCCCGAAAGCCCAAATGACCAACCAACACCACTGTACCGGTACAGGTACGCCGCCACCTGGCCGAGAAGCGGTACCGCACCGCCCGCCAGTCGGCCATCAAGGTGCAGAGCTACTACCGCATGTACCGCGAGCGCAAGCGCTACCGCACCATCAGGAACGGCATGGTGAAGGCGCAGGCCAACTTCCGCATGAAGCGGCAGCAGAAGCGGTTCAGCGAAATGAAGGTGCGCTCGTGTTGCCGCACTCCGTACTGGATCTCTCCGTACTCACCAACCCGTCTGTGCCTCCTTCAGTGGTTGTCTTCTCTGCACCCACGTTACTGCTTTCAGGTTTCAATTTAGTGCCCAATAATATGTGCAAATTGGCGAGTCTTAGACGCACGGGATGAATTATTCAGACGATAAGCCTTCCATATATACTGACTAGTATGCTTAAGATGAAAATATGGGATGATGTTTTTTGTACGGCATCTGCTTGTTCATGTGCATTATCTATGCATGGTTCATCGAGTTGATTCTGTGCAACATGCACATTCACTTAATATCTGTATGGCGAGTTATATATACCCATTAGCTACCTAATGGATGAAGTAGCTTCCTGTATGGCGACGTTTGCAGTGCGACGTTTGCAGTTCACGTAAGATGCCTCTAAGCGAGACGGTGGGAGAGCCATCTTACAGGCAAGCTTCAATGTGTTCCACAAATTATTAGTACGTCGTTCAGATTCACCGGGACTGAGTTGAAGTTGATTCTTATTGTCAACTAGTGGCATGCCATGGTCTGGTCCAGCAGAAGGTAATGTAGTCCGATGAAGTGTCCCACCCTGCAGCAGATGATGTAGTCCCGTGCCCACTGACCCTCCGGGTGAGATGAAGTGTCCCACCCTAGCAGATGATGTAGTCCGTGCCTACCGACCCGCAGGGGGATGGTGCCACCCTGCAGCAGGTGATGTAGTCCCGTACCCGACCCGCAGGGCGAGATGAAGTGCCTGACCCTGCAGCAGGTGATGTAGTCCCGTGCCTACTGACCCGCGGGGTGAGATGAAGTGCCTCACCCTGCAGCAGGTGATGTAGTCCCGTGCCTACCGACCCGCAGGGCGAGATGAAGTGCCTCACCCTGCAGCAGGTGATGTAGTCCCGTGCCCACTGACCCTCGGGGTGAGATGAAGTGCCTCACCCTGCAGTGATGTAGTCCCGTGCCTACCGACCCGCAGGGCGAGATGAAATGCCTCACCCTGCAGCAGGTGATGTAGTCCCGTGCCTACCGACCCGCAGGACGAGATGAAGCGGCGTGTGGTCGCCGAGCGAGCTGCCCGGGCCCGCGCCAAGACCTCGGGCGAGAGGAGAGAGGTGGAGAGGGGCGTGTCACGTGCTGTGGCCGGCGTCAACCACCTGGAGATCCCCGCCGACCTGGCGTTCATCTTCAGCAGGCTGGACGGTCAGTGGTGGGGTGGCAGAGGGGACGTGGTGGACGGTCAGTGGTGGGGGTGGCAGAGGGGACATGCTGGACGGTCAGTGGCAGGGTGGCAGAGGGGGCATGTGGACGTCAGTGGTGGGCGTGGCAGAGGGGACGTGGTGGACGGTCAGTGGTTGGCGTGGCAGAGGGGACAGGCTGGACGGTCAGTGGTGGGGGTGGCAGAGGGGACATGGTGGACGGTCAGTGGCGGGGGTGGCAGAGGGGACATGGTGGACGGTCAGTGGCAGGGTGGCAGAGGGGAAATGCTGGATGGTCAGTGGTGGGGGTGGCAGAGGGGACGTGGTGGACGGTCAGTGGTTGGCGTGGCAGAGGGGACAGGCTGGACTGGGAGTGGTGGGGGTGGCAGAGGGGACATGCTGGACGGTCAGTGGCAGGGTGTGAGGAATGGGGGGGGTGGCGAGGGGACAGCTGGACGGTCAGTGGCAGGGGTGGCAGAGGGACATGCTGACGGTGTGGGGGCGGTGGCAGAGGGGACAGGGTGGACGGTCAGTGGTGGGGGTGGCAGAGGGGAAATGGTGGACGGTCAGTGGTGGGGGTGGCAGAGGGGACGTGGTGGACGGTCAGTGGTGGGGGTGGCAGAGGGGAAATGGTGGACGGTCAGTGGTGGGGGTGGCAGAGGGGACGTGGTGGACGGTCAGTGGTTGGCGTGGCAGAGGGGACAGGCTGGACGGTCAGTGGCAGGGTGGCTGGAGGAACAGGCTGGACTGGGAGTGGTGGGAGTGGCAAAGGGGACAGAAAGTGGCATTCTCCACTCTGTTTGATGACAGGCTGGTAGTTTACGCAAGCAGAGCTCACTGTTCACTGCCAAGGGTATGGAGACGACCAGTGGCAAACCGGAGCGGGGGCAGGGGGCTCGGTCCCCCATGGAAAAATCCTGGGTGCGCGCCTGGAGACGATCCCAGGTGCCTCTAGTGGTGAGGACCGCGAATTTGGCTCTGGGCCGGCTTCGTCTGAATCGTCACTTGTATCGGTGAGTGTACGCATCCACCCGGACGTGGTTCTGCCGTCAAACGCGCAGGAGGTCTGTGTGAGGGATGTCACTTCGGGGGTCGGGGGCCGGGGGTCGCAAACCCGGTCGGGGGGTGACGCAAATCCGGCCGGCCCCCAGACTGGCACCCGGCCCACACGGACCGCAACCTGATGAAGATCGGCGCCCAGGTGGAGCCGCCCGAGGAGCGCTTCAGCCTGCCGCACGACATCGACTACCACGCCTTCACCAAGTTCACCAACATCTACTTCAAGGCGAGGCCGGCACTACCGGCCGCGTGCGCGGCCTCGTTGTCATTTGCTGGTTCTCTTGTGCCAGGTTGCATTATTTGAGTAGTTTTGTTTGAGCGCCACTGTAGCCTAGATCAAATTACAATTGCAAACTTCCGGTTGGTTTGCATGTGATGTATGCAGAAGCCTGTACAGCCAAGCCCGACCTCGACCCCGACCCCAACCTCGACCCCGACCACAACCCCAACCCATCCTCAACCCAAACCCAAACCCAACCACAACCCCAACCCCAACCCCAACCACAACCCCAACCACAACCCCAACCACAACCCCATCCGCAACCCGGACCCGGACCCCGACCCTGACCCGGACCCGGACCCCGACCCGGACCCGGACCCGGACCCCGACCCCGGACCCGGACCCGGACCCGGACCCGGACCCGGACCCGGACCCGGACCCGGACCAGGGTCGCGGCACATGACCGCTGACCTTTGACCCGTCAGGCTCACCTGTGGGGCATGAAGCGGGAGCCCATTCGCACGCCATTCCTGGCGAAAAACCGCGAGTCCGATTACCAAGAGTCACTGGCCATTTTCAAGCTGGTCCTGCGCTTCATGAACGACAATAACCTGAGCGACACCAGGGAGAAGGCTCTCGGAGACTACATCGTCAACAAGGTGAGGCTGAGAGAGACTACATGGCTGGACTACGTCGTCACAAATTGCAATATATATGTGTGTGTGTGTGTATCCGTATACGTATGTGTGTGTATGGGCATGTTTATATGTACATAAAACTTGTGCAATCACATAACTACTAATGCTTCTTTCGTCGTCATTACTGAATCCGCCCCATTGTGCAGGGTCTAACCAACGAGAAGCTGCGAGACGAGATCCTGTGTCAGCTGTGCAACCAGACGTGGAAGAACGAGAACGAAGCGAACGTGGAGCGGGGCTGGCTGCTGATGTCCAACTGTCTGTCGGTGTTTCCGCCCAGTGACTCGCTCTACAAGTACCTGCTCAAGTGAGTCGCACGGCCGGCGCCCCGCCTCCTCTGGGGGGGGAGGCCCAAGTGCCCCCGCTGTCTGGAAGCCCTCACGGTGCGACATGTCCTTTTCTCGTGCGAGCGCCCTTCAAAGGGGGGAAGGAAGTTTTTAAAAAAAAGGCCAAAAAAAACAAATAAATACCCGAAAACAAAAAACAAAAAACTAAAAAACATAAAAAATAAATATTTTATTTAACAAAAACTAAAAATTTTAAAAAATATAATAACTTAAAAAATAAAAAAAAAATTTTACCCCCTCTACTCCCCCAAAAAAATCCATAAAAATTTATCCAGCTTAAATGAACGTAATGGACAAAAAATAAATAAAAAGAAGGGAAAAAAAAAAATAACAAAAAAAAAAAACGAAAGGGGGGAGGGGAAAGCCTAGGATCGGGAGGATTTAAGCACAACTAAAATTAAAACAAAAAGAAAAAACAAAAAAATCTCAAAAAACTTAAATATAAAATAAAAAAAAAAAAAAAAAAAAAAATAAAAAAAAATAAAAAAATTTATATAAAAAAATAGGAAAAAATGGAAAAAAGAGAAAAAAAAAAAACATAAAAATAAAACAAAAAAAAACTTCAAAAAAAAAAAAAAAAAAAAAAAAAAAAAAAAAAAAAAAAAAAAAAAAAAAAAAAAAATAAAAAAAAAAAAAAAAAAAAAAAAAAAAATAAATAAAAAAAAAAAATAAAAAGTTTAACCAAAACAACCAAATCCCAAGAAAAAAAAAAAAGCAACCAACATTTTAAACAATAAGGTGACGCGTCGCAGAAGATAAAGGCCGACACATCTGGATGTGAACCAACCAGATGAGGTTACACTAGATTTAGTGTGAAGCGGGTTGGCTGGTGACATTGTGGCCCTCCTTCGTGGGAGCGTGTACGTAAGGACTCATCTGGCTGCACACGTGACAGCTCAGACGCATTCTCTACGTCGGGTAAGCAAGAATCCTGCACTTTATCGGGATTCTGCATGATGCATGCACTTCCGGTCTCCGGCCACGCACACCTACTCCTCTTCAGTTGGTCCGCCTACCGGGGGCGGTCCCGTACGCCTCAGACCCTCCCCGGCTGTTGAGTGTGCTTGCACCTCTCATCGATCCGTTGCGTCTGGGAATATTTTTATGTTCATTCGACAAGCTCGCCTTGACGTGATATACCCCCATCCGAGAAGATGGATAGTGAGCTATGATAGCAGCACCGTAGATTGATTACGATTTCAGTTATGGGCGCAAAATGACCCTAGATGTCGACGCGCCCCGAAACTCCAATCCACCACCACCACATCTCTCATCGGTGACGTCCGTGGCTTTTGCGCGGCTTTGGCGATTCACAGGTTACCTCGGCCGTTATAACGTGTCGTATAGCGTTTTGCCACATATTGCACCAATGCCGGCGCAATGTGAAGAGACTGCGAGCTGCTCGGGGCGGGGATGGCCGAGTGGTTAAGGTCTCGGGTTATGGGTACCAAAGGTTCCGGGTTCCCCCCCCCCCCCCCCCCCAAAATCCCCCACCCCCCCCCCCCCCCCCCCAAAAAAAGGGGGGGGCCCCAAAAAAAGGAAAATGAAAAAAAAAAATAAACAAACCAACAATAAACAAACAACTGCGAGCTGCTCAGCACACTGCGCGAACCACCGTCCAAGCCCCAACTCCGGAGACACTGTGACTACTGCGGCGGTGCTCACAAAGCCGCGCCGGCTGCTCGTGCTCCGCCCCGTGTTCTGTGCGCACTATCCAGTGTAACGTGTGCAGTGCACCGTGTACTGTGCACAGTGTACAGCGTGCAGTGTACCGATGGGGGACGAGTAGCCTAGGGGTAAGTTGCTCGTCTCACAAACGAAAGATTGTGAGTTCGAGTCTCACCTGTCGCTACTCTTCGCCCGCGACCAATCGGCGTGATAGATTGGCGACGCTACATGACTCAACGGTCGATGTGTCGTAAAACCAATACCCAGAAGCAGTGTACCGATGTACCGTGTACAGTGTACCGATGTACCGATGTACAGTGTACAGTGTACCGTTGGGCCGCAGGTACGTGTCGGACCATGGCCAGAACGGCTACGCCTCCGACTGTCAGAAGAAGCTGCTGCGCTCGCCGCCGGACCCCAGGCTGAGTCGAGTCTACCCTCCCACGCTGCTGGAGTGGAGGTGGGTGGGCAGGGGGCAGGTTAGCGGTGGCATTAGAGAGACGGGCCATGCGCGCGCCTCACCGAAGCACACCCTGAGCTCAGCCCTCGACATCAGCTAGTGTCGTTATTGTTGCGGCGCCTGACAATGTCGCAACACGCCTTCACGCCTTCACGCGTCACGCCTTCATGCCCCTGCCTTTTCGCCTTTCTATCGTGTTTGTCTTGACTTTGATCAGGTGCTCTGACACGATCAAGGACAAACTTGACCCAATCTTGACCACAAACGTCTGAAGTGACACATTCAAGTCAGATTTCGGGGATGATGCTCACACAATTGTTCTCGAGTTAGTTATTGGGGTTTTCAGGGCGCATCGACTGCAGTAGTTATGCAACGCCCATGCGTTGCAAGGACCTCACATGCGTAATCGCGGCTGACATGGGTGGGAGTGGCCGAGTAGTTAGGCTGGTGAGCTCTGGGTACCAAAAGTCCCGGGTTCAAAACTCGCACCGCTCGGAACTTTCCCCCAACCCGCTGCCCACCAGCGAAGAAGTGTGGGCGGCGCCACTAGCCGTGATCGTGCTTAAACTGCGTCGAGAGACACCCAACAAACAAACAAACGTCACCACGGCGGATCCGGTCGCTCCAGGTGCAACCGCAAGAAGCAGCAGATGGCGCTGGAGGTGTCGTGCGCCGACGGCCACATGTGCTTCGCGCCGGTCGACTCCTGGACCACCGGGGAGGAGCTGGCCGCCTACGTCCTCGAGAGTGGGTGCTCAGTCGGCGGTCTGTCACACTCCGTCCGCGTCTCTCTCTCTCTCTCTTTCTCTCTCTCTGTGTTACTTGCTCGCGTTGGCCTCTTGTCTGCAGGTCCTCCCAGTTGTCTGGTAATATGTGTGTTCACCTGTCCAGTTGTCTGTGTGGCCACTTCGGATTGATATATTTTGAGTTCGAGGCGCACAATCCGTGGGGTATCTTAGTAAACAGCAGCTAATTTTTGGTATTGGTGACGTTGTTTACTCATAGTAGACAAGGTACTGAGCAAAAATATTACACTCCGGTAAACTACTCTGGATGGTGTAGATGACCTGGCGATGACCCTGACCGCGCCCTTGACCCGGCGTAGACCGCGGCATCTCCAGCACGTTCGGCTGGACGGCGCAGATGACCGACGACGGCGACCTGCACGAGCTCAGCGGCACCGACTACGCCATGGACGTGATCGGCGAGACGGAGCTGCCGCCCGGCTTCCCGGCCAGCCGCGCCAGCTTCGTGGTCAGCGAGCGCACCAGGGGCGGCTCCAGGAAGGTGGGTGGGGAGGGCAGACGGGAAATTTACGATGGTGTGTCGCGCCTGGGGATGGGAGGGCTGTGCGACAAATTGATGCAAATCTGGCGTTGCGAAAGAATGAGCAGGGGTGGGCCTAGGAAGATAGGCGGGAGGGTAGGCGGAAAAATTAACGATTGTGTGTCGCGGCAGGCGGTGGGAGGGCTGTGCCAGCGAGGTGCAGAAAAGAGGACAGACGTTATTCCGGCATGGTGAATATAAGAACAGGGGCGAGCCCAGGAAGTCGAGTGTGGAAGGTCGGGGTTGATACGGCCAAGTTATTTCGGGCATGGCTGTTGTGATATCAGGAACTCATGTATGTGCGCTTAGAAAGGTATTATGCACTGGCACGGGCCTATTCGCGTGACAGAATACAACGCGTTGCAGATGTTGCTCAGGGTAAATTGTTAGCCTGACAACACAAATCATCCCCGCTGGCTATGTTCGAGTTGGAGCAGATTCGACCCCACTGATTCTGCGCGGCCCTGGCACCATAGTATCGCATAACGATGGGACAGTTGAGTTGCGTGGAGGACAGAGCACCTGACCGCAACGCTACCAACAATGGCTGAGGCACTGCACCCTGTCCAACACGTACAATTTTCAGTTGGAATCTTCGCGGTCAACGATTTGGATTTAGATTTTCAGGCGGTCATCCTGCATCGAAAGTGGCAAAGTTTCAGACGTACGCAGGAAACCACATCATATAGGTAGCCCAGTTCAGTCGCTCTTATTCCGCTACTCAGTTGTAGTTGATCGTGCATTGATGACAAGCGAATGCAAATTATATCACCTGTGAATGTAGGGCAACGAAAACAGGTTCCGGCTTGCGCCGGTCATCGGGTGTTCGATTACGAGCGAAACACCGAAGTTTCCTACGCGGTATGTCGTTCGACACCTGTGTGCTCCCTCTGTACACTGTACCAACCTGGCATGTGCTCCGTGACACCTAACACACAACACATAACACCTGATACATGACACCTGATACATGACACCTGATACATGACACCTGATACATGCCACCTGATACATGACACCTGATACATGACACCTGATACATGACACCTGATACATGACACCTGATACACGACACCTGATACATGACACCTGATACACGACACCTGATACACGACACCTGATACACGACACCTGATGCACGACACCTGATCACGTCACCTGATACACGACACCTGATACACGACACCTGATGCACGACACCTGATGCACGACACCTGATGCACGACACCTGATGCACGACACCTGATGCACGACACCTGATGCACGACACCTGATACACGACACCTGATACACGACACCTAATACACGACGCCTGATACCGACACTACGACACCTGATACATAGCACCTGGTACATGACACCTGATACATGACACCTGATACATGACGTGTTATGTGCCATGCGTCAGGTGTGAGCATGTGCTCCCTGTGTACACTGACCTCCACATGACGTCACCTGTGTACACTGACCTCCACATGACGTCACCTGTGTACACTGGCCGGGCGATGGCGCCACCCGTCCTCCGACACACGACACCTGTGTCGGCCCGACAGGTCACGCCCATGGTGTCGGCCGACTTCCCCGACGCCGGTGACGCGGGGTCGCCTCAGAGGTCGCCGGGCTCCAGGCTCAACTACCAGGTCAGCGGTCGGACGGCGACGGTCGCGGGCGGACGGCGCCGGCCGGCCCAGATAGGAGGGTGTCCGGGCTCAGCCTTGCCACGATGGCCGCACGGCTGGCCGAAGCTGTGCCTGCTTTTAGTTTAATATTTTGCATGAGAACCTGGCATATTTGTATCTTAGTAGCTCAATATTTATCAATGAAGAATGAATGAATGAATGAATGAATACTTTGCATCAGAAGCTGTGCACTTCAGCCTAACCCATGGGGCTGGTGCTGATAATGTACCCGTTTCCTCGCAATACATGCGTCACTTTTATTTGCAGCATAGTTGTGCCAATATTCGGCACCGTCCTGCTCTTGCGAGCATATTCATCGCGTCGTTATAACCTTAAGAATGCTCTTTGAGAAAGCTTGGAGTGCATCGCGTACTTTAGTGCATCGTAATGCTATCGTGGCGTGCACTAGTTTCGTAGTCTCGTGGTGTGTACTATCGTGAAGTGTACTAGTCGCATAGTATCGTGGAACGTATACATCTTTTAGTCTGGTGGAACGTACTAGTCTCCTAGTCTCGTGGTGTGTGTTATCGTGAAGTGTGCTAGTCGCATAGTATCGTGGAACGTATACGTCTTCTAGTCTGGTGGAACGTACTAGTCTCCTAGTCTCGTGCGGTGCACAATCGTGACGTGCACTAGTTTTCTAATCTCTTGGTGTGTAATATTCCCCTAGCCTGGTGGCATGCACTAGTTCCCTTGTCTCGTGGCATGCACCAGTTTCCTAGTCTCGTGACGTGTACTAGTCTCTTAGTCTCGTGGCATTCCATAGTCTGCTAGTCACGTGGTGTGTGCTGGTCCCCTAGTCTCTTGACGTGTACCAGTCCCCTAGTTCCGTGGCATGCACTATCTTGGCGTGCACTAGTCTCCTTGACACGTTGGTGCATGTGTGGCTGTGATGAGCTCACGAACAGAGCAGCATAATGCATGCATCATGCTGATAACATGATAACCGTGCCATTCGCTGTCGAACAAACTGCGCGTCTTCCACTAGTCACTTCGCCGTGTGGCACGGGTGTGGCCACGGCACTACTGCACTACTGCACTAACTCGGACACTACTCTCTGCAGCGGATGGACACCATGGACATGACGCCTTCGCCGCAGCCGGCCAGAAAAGATTCGATCGATAGCATGAGTCAGTTGTATGCCAAGGTACATGGGCTTCTTCACGTTCGCGGGCGTCGTCGCCGTGTGCTGGCAGGGTAGACAGCTCCAGGGCGTTGCAGCGCTTCCCTGTGCGCTTCGCGGAACCGTAGCAGTGCAAGAACGCTGTCCAGCTTCGGAAACGATGCTTAACGTTAACTCTATGGTGCCGACTGGATAGAAGATGCAGCTTAGATTGTAGGCTTAACCGGAATGTTTCGCCTCGGACGCTTCCTTGTGAGTAACGCAGTTAAGAACAGAACAAAACAAGAGCCGTCATTCCGTCATCCATGGGAACGCAATCGGATAGAAATGTCAGCGACAGAGATATGCATCGCAAACGCACATGTTATTACCCGCCACGCCGCATAGCCAACGTCAACGGCTGAGATGCACACAGCGAACGTGTATCGGCGACGGACGTAAGAGTGATGATGCACCGCTATGCATATACAACATAAACAACAGAGGGCCACACAACGAACGTACATCAGTCGAAGTCCGGCCATGCATCAGTAACGTCACCAACAGTGATCCACATAAAAATATCCACCATTCGTAGCCCAGCCACGTACACCAGCTATTGAGATGCGCCGACGGGTCCCCGACTTCCCGCACACAAGTTAGTCCCTGGCTCCGAGCAGGCGCGCACTAGGATTTTTCCATGGGGGGGGCGGACCGAAAAGGGCACTTGGCCGGCTTCAAAGGCGCCTGACCGGCTCCAAAGGGCACTTTGCGGCCCGGGGCACACTGGAAGGTATGTTGACCGGGGGGGGGGGCATGAAAAAAAACGTTGGCCAAAAGGGCAGTTTCGGGCCCAAGGGGCACCTTTGACACAGGCGGGGCAAATAAGGCAGGTTATTTTTTTGCCTGAATTTGGGACATTCCGGCCAAGAGGGGCACTTTTCGGTTTTGGCCAAAATGGCACTTTGGTCTCATGGGGGGGATGGGCGAGCCCCTGGGCCCCCTCCTGTGCGCCTATGGCTCCCAGTACTGGTGATCGCCGTCCGATTGCTGTGAGATATGCTCCCCGGGAATGAGACGTGCTTCTCTTCTCTCCACCTGGTGGCGACGCCCGTCTCTTCGAAAGGTTTCTTGTATGCGGTATACTGTGATCACGCTCTTCTCGCCTTCGTTCCTCTATCTGGCCACCTTCGACAATACAAACACAGTGCAATTCACGTAATATTAGCATGGCTTTCGTATTGACACATTTTCTCTAAAACGTGCGTGAAATAACAACTAATTCTAAACTTAACCGTGGTGCGAGCGTAGCATGAGTTGGCTGGCGTAGCAGGACCGCTCTGGGTGCTGCCGCGCGTGACGTGTTCTGATTGGTCGCCACAGCCGCTACGTCAGCAGCTGACGTGTTCTGATTGGTCGCTGCAGCCGCTACGTCAGCAGTTGAGAGAGGACCGTAATGGCCATTACAGTGATGACGTCAGCGGTGGGAGGAACAAGAGTCGCAGCCTGGACAACCTCCTCGAGGAGGTGGGTCTGATGAACGCCGCGAGCCATGGAAGGCCGGATAAGTTTCGCTATTTTCAGTCCGCATTGTTATAAGGCATGTCACAAGACTTATACGTGGATGGATCGTATATTATTTCAACAATTGGACATTGTTCTTGCTATTTTTCGTCGGCGCCACGGTTTTTTATGACAATGTCGTTTTTACTAAAACTAGAACAAAAATATGGGAATGGGTGCGCAATTATTTTATTTCATTTGAATGTTTGCCAGCGGACAATTTTCCGAAAATTGTATTACAGAAGAGTTCATATCATTATATCGTGTCAACCTATGCTCTTATCTGTAGGCGTTACAAGTTCAGAAATGACCAGTGTTGACTGAAGGTCTATTCCCTAACGATATTAAAAAATAGTCCATCAACTGATTGCACGTGCATTCCCGACTACGCAGACAAACCCCGCCCCACCCAATGCCGAACGACCAGTCGCGAGTTGCCACAAGGGCCAGTTTCGCCGGCGCGCGGGCCGACACTGACCCGTAGCGCGTGCGGCAGGGCGGCCGCTCTCGCAGCGCGCAGCAGATGCGGCCCGAGCAGCTGGGCCTGTCGACGTCACGGCTCAACGAGCGCTACCACTCGGCCGACGTGATCACCGAGCCGGCGGCCGACCGCGGCTGGAACCGGCACGGCCTCAGCGAGAGCGCGCTCAACGAACGGTAGGCGGCGCCGGCGGCCACCGGGATATTTATCGCCGGCCATAAATGACGTCACTGGGCCGGTGAAGTCGGCGTGTGTATAAATGGCGTCACTGGGGCGATGAAGTCGGCGTGTGTATAAATGACGTCACTGGGCCGGTGAAGTCGGCGTGTGTATAAATGACGTCACTGGGGCGATGAAGTCGGCGTGTGTATAAATGACGTCACTGGGCCGGTGAAGTCGGCGTGTGTATAAATGACGTCACTGGGCCGGTGAAGTCGGCGTGTGTATAAATGACGTCACTGGGCCGGTGAAGTCGGCGTGTGTATAAATGGCGTCACTGGGGCGATGAAGTCGGCGTGTGTATGTAAGTGAGTACTGGGCATGAAGCTCGGCTACCGTGTTGGCGATATCGGCTGTTAAGGGGTGATGTCGGGTGTGTCACACTGATGACTGATATCGACACTAGCGCCACTCAGGACATTTCCAAACCCCGCGGCCCACCGGCGAAACAGTGTGGGCGGCGCCATTAGCCGTGAATGTGCATAAAGTGTGTCGTGAGCCACCCAATAAACAAACAAACTGATACTGATACGGTCGTCATCGGTGTGATGGCGATCGTAGGTGTGGGAACAGGTGTGGGGGAGAGGGTCCGCAGCACCACATTTTTCATGAACGCTTGACATTGATGCTATCGCGATGTATGGTATGAATTAACTTCAACAGGCACGTTGACCTCCACATTTTGACACGTTTCTACACCTCTAATGACTACGGAGTGTACAGCATTGGCACAGCGGCACTAGCATAGGAACCAGGCCTGCCTTGGGGTGGCGGAGCTGCAACTGAACATCGTTGGGCTCCAGTGTCGTCCATGGACGTGACCATTGTATTCAGAGTTATTGGCAGGACTGAAACCACAACAAAATGCTGCGCTTATATATGCGGTATATTTTTCGATTCTACTCTACAGCTGCAAGCAGCGCCAATGTCCCAACGTTCAAATGATCCATTTATCAATTTTTCATCTCTCAGAATATCCTTCCACGTTTTTTTCCATATTACTAGAAGCTTCTCATGTTGCAGACCACTAGCTTCATCGAGAAGCGACCGCTTTGCTCAATACTCAGCACTTGCAATGCTTGCTCCTTTACACTCGCTCCCGTGCCTCGTGTATCGACGCAAGCTTTGACGTGCACAACACGCCTCCCACAGGTACTTTGTGCCGAAGGGCACCAAGATGACCGCGTCGCCCAAGGGTCGAGACCTGCCCAGGTCTGAGGAGAAGTTCGAGAAGAAGCAGAAGAAGGATCGCCGCTACTCTTCCGAGACGAACAACACCTACCGCAAGCATGAGGCGTTCAACAGGTGCGTGCACCGATCCCATAGTGCCACGCCTTAGAAAGCGTTCTGAGCTAGACTGAAATAGAGGAGGGTATCTCACGGTGCAGTGCCGTAGCACTCCAATAGGGGGGTATCTGACGGTGTAGTGCCGTAGCAAGCGCTCTGTGCTAGGCTTCAATAGAACAGGGTCAGACAATTGGTTGCGGGCGCTTTTATATGCCATAGTTGAAGGATTATGGGTTATTATGGGTGTCAACTCATGAGACCCCATGTTGATGGATGTCTCACAAACACAAGAGATGATTAATCGCTTCGAAGAGGCAATGTCTTCTGCCTCTGCTAGACACTGCTTGTGTGGCATGCCCTCCGCTAGGTGGTGCTTGCATTACGCAACGGCGGCATTTTGCCCGTCGTGTCCGCTTCTTGGTCATCGATCGATTTGGTGCCTTAGGCTTGGCTTCCGTGCGCCTGGCACGTCGTGGTGGCGTTTTGATGACTGGTGTCAGGTGTTATGTGTCATACGTCAGGTGTTATGTGCCAGGCGGTGGGTGTCAGGTGTCCGATGTCAGGTGCTATGCGTCAGGTGTTATGCGTCAGGTGTTATGTGCCAGGCGTTATGTGCCAGGCGTTGGGTGTCAGGTTTCCGGTGTCTGATGCTAGGTGTCAGGTGTTTTGCGTCAGGTGATATGTACCAGGTGCTATGTGTCAGGTGTTATTGACAGGTGATACGTGCCAGGTGCTATCTATCAGGCGTCAGGTGTTATATGTCAGGAGTCAGGTATTATGTGTCTGATGCTATGTGTCAGGCTTGAGGCAAGAGGCGTCAGGTGTCAGGTGTTGTGTGTCAGGTGTCATGCATCAGGTGTCATGTATCAGGTGCCATGTACCAGGTGTCATGCATCAGGTGTCATGTATCAGGTGCCATGTATCAGGTGTCATGTATCAGGTGCCATGTATCAGGTGCCATGTATCAGGTGGCATGCATCAGGTGCCATGTATCAGGTGCCATGTATCAGGTGACGTGTATCAGGTGGCGTGTATCAGGTGCCACGTGTCAGGTGGCATATATCAGGTGCCATTATCAGGTGTCGTGCATCATGTGTCATGTATCAGGTGCCGTGTATCAGGTGCATGCATCATGTGCCATGCATCAGGTGGCATGTATCAGGTGTCATATCAGGTGTCATGTATCAGGTGTCATGTATCAGGTGTCATGTATCAGGTGTCGTGCATCAGGTGTCATGTATCAGGTGTCATGTATCAGGTGCCGTGTATCAGGTGCATGCATCATGTGCCATGCATCAGGTGACATGTATCAGGTGCCGTGTATCAGGTGTCATGTATCATGTGCCATGCATCAGGTGGCATGTATCAGGTGTCATGTATCAGGTGTCATAGGTTGTGTGTTAGGTGTCATATGTTGTGTGTTAGGTGTCATATGTCTGATGTTAGGTGTCAGGTGCTAGGTGTCAGGTGTCTGATACTAGGTGTCAGGTGCTAGGTGTCAGGTGTCTGATGTTAGGTGTCATTGTCGGTGTTAGGTGTCTAGGTGGTATGTGAGGTGTAGGTGTCGGGTGCTAGGTTAGTGTCTAGGTGTCTGGTGTCTGATGTTAGATGGTATGTAACAGGTATCAGGTGGCAGGTGCTAGGTGCTCGTCGCTGTGTGGATCTGGCCGCGTGCAGTCGCCGTGACCGACCTAGACACGGACAGAATGGGATTGCACTGTGTCTTGCAGCGGGTGCAGGTGCTTGTCAATCCAATATCAGGGCTTGCCCCAGCCAATAGCTCTGAAACTATTTCGTTCTCTGGGGACAACCTCCGCCCCGCCCTTTTCTAGCCTACGGCTTATTTTGGCGTCCGATTGAGATTTTCACGTTTGTCTTGCGTGTTTCTTTTGCAATCGAGGCGTCCTCCCAGTCAGCGTCCGCCTCCTTGATGGCCCATGCGTTTGGTGACGTAAGGATTAGCTGTTGGCGTGGCTGTACCCTTCGTGAACTAACTCGTGCACTGCAATCTTCCCGCATCTCGTGCACAGTGAGTCCTGCACTGTCACCGTTAGCACCTCCAGAAACCCCGTGATTGGTGGTACACAGACCGTCTTCTCACCTGTCTGCATGACCTCTTGTGCTCGGCACCGGTCTTCCCCCGTCTGTGTCCGCTCTTCCGGCTCGGGGAATCCCGGCACGGCCGTGACAGCGCCTTCGTTACGTTATTGGTGCATGTCGGTGAGTGTGGCGTTATTGGTGACCGATCAGGCCGGACGCCTTTGGCGACGTGGAGGATGAAACCGACCTGTTGGCCACCGGCGAGGAGGGTATCTCATTTGGCCACGAGGACGATGAGAACGACTCGCCGCCCCGGTCGTCTGCCAGGTATACCTGCACCCGTCGCACCTCAAAAACATTGCTTCCCTCACGCAAGCTCAGAAACATGCATCACTACTTCTTGAACAGCGAATACTCGGAAATGCGCGCCGATGTTCTTACAGGCACCGTAATTCGAAAGCAAACTGAGACATATTTAGCAAGCGACGTACAACTCTGAGAAAAAGTCGCATTCTTTCTATGCGATCACAGCTAAGAAAAACGTCCGACAACTTCCTAAATCACGTCAGTCCGGAAATTGTGACACTGGGATCGTAGGACAACTTGAAAAAGGCGAAAGACTGAAAAGACGAAAATTACGTATACACGCAGAAAATGATGTAAAAATGCAACGCTGCTCTCTACGGGCAGAATTAGTTGCTCACCTGCAGTACAAAGCTCACACATGCAACAACTCAAGCAAACGCAAACACGCATACACGCGACATGTTTGAATCGAACACGCAAATGGTGTGCTGCAGTCTTCAATGCATGCGATGTGTTACTGTTTCCTATCTTCTTGCTGGAGCGTTGTCATGGTAACAAGTTAGCAGCTGACGCTCGACCTTCCTCACAACTTTCAGCTCCGGAAAACAATTACTTTGTTTTGCTTCCCTTTGTTCACGGACAACATCCGGTGTATTTTGGAGCTCGTGTTTTTCTTGGTGTACTTTGCAGCATGTCATGGTTGCAAGTGTTCCGTTACATGGATATTGTAGGAGATATACAACCACCCAGTTCTTTTATTTGCAAGAATGACGGATGCTAAAAGCATTGGTGTTGTAAACTAGGATTATTTGTTTGGTGTGCGAATGTCCGATGTATTAGTGGCGTAGAAATAGCTGGCATGCTTGACGTCCAAGTGTTACGCAGTTTGATTTAGCCTTCCCATACGCAATCATTTATCTTCCACTTCTGAGCAGTTCCTGTCAGCCACACCTTACCACGCTGTTTCTCTACGTTCAAGTATCCCTCACTATTTGTGTCACTCTCTTGTATAATATTCCCTAGCATTGCTGTCATGTTGTCGAGTTTCTGAAGGGCCACAAGGAATTCAAAATGAAGCATCACCAAATATTGTATGCACATCAGCTTGAGTTGCTGGAACACCAACTACATGTGTCTGTAATTACATTCCTTAGCGTTATCATAATTTAGGTAATAAGCACCAAGGAGGCTTCTATTTTTTTTTTTCATGCAACACCACTGTCTTAACATTAAATATCATGAAGTATGGGAGGACGAGTCCTCACTCGTCTCCCATTGTGTCGACACCAATGCTTCATGCCCCTTTGCAACACGGAATTTATATTTCGCGACATCAATTTCCAACTCTGCAAGAGCAGCTGTGCTGGTTATTTTCAACCTTCCACAACCATGAAAACAAATTGTTTCATGACAGGGTGTTCGACAAAGACGATTTTTTTCGGCTGCTTTTCGCGAACCTAAATTTCCGGTGGTTCTTCCGCGACGGACATAAGTTGTTCACATAAATTAAAGGCTTGGCTGGCGAATACAACTGAGAGGACGATCAGATGGCATTCCAGCTATCACCAACTCCTTGTAATGCTGGGAAAACAGGGAAATATCTATCTGAAGGACCAATATTTGCCAACGCTTTGAATTGCCAGAATAGCTATTAAAGTCCGTGCTGCAATCCCCATATCAAGAAATTGTACCGATACGAATTACCGTTCATGGCGAGGTCTTTCCATGATGTCAGCGGAAGTTTCTTGTTGTCACTCTTGTTCACCAACGCACGGAATGGCTTGTCGTTATTCGTTGACGCTTATGCCGGTCCGATCAGATACGTGAAGTCACAACACGCCGGCAAAAAGTCAAGCCAGGGATCGTCACGAGCCTACATAGAGAGCAGACACACCAGCGAGAAGGATTTCGGCGTGCGTAGCTCCGCCATGTCCGACACCAGCGAGGCACCTTCACTGGGTGAGTCCACTATTCACCAGGGTGAGTCCACTGGCCACTGTGTCAGTCTATTGGTCACTGGGTGAGTCCACTATTCACCAGGGTGAGTCCACTGGCCACTGGGTGAATCCATTGGGCACTGGTCAGTCCACCGGTCACTGAGTCAGTTAACTGATCACTGGGTAAGCCCACTGGTCACTGGGCGAGTCCATTGGTCACTGGGCGAGTCCACTAGTCATAGAGTCAGTCGACGACGTCGGTAGCTCAGTGGTTGAGCTGAGCGTCTGGCATGTCAGAGATGCGGGGTTCGATTTCCCGCGATATCCCTTCTTCCTGCCAGTGTGAGAGGCGGGCGACGCCATATGGCTCAGCCGCTAAGTGCGTCGCAAAGCCACGATCCGACCAATCACTGGGTGAGTCCACTGTTCACTGTGTGCAGTCGCTTGACTGTTATTGCATTCACAATCTACTTGCCCTGACAATTATAGTTGTGGACTTCTTTTAGGATCTCGGTGCCGATAAATTTGAGCAACTTAGAAAAAACATTAACTCTACATTTTTACATTTAGGGAATTGACGATAAAATTGTCTAGGGGACCATGCATAATTTGTTTTGTTGCATGCCTTCTCTAAACTGCTACACCTGTGATGACTAGAAACCGGGTTCCTAGTTTTTCTTGCCTGTTTACCAACGCTAAGTCAGCTCGTTTCGGACTATCCAGAGAAAAGCTCCAGTTAGAAATCACCATTAAAACAGGAGATGATGCAATTGGATCCGAATAACGTAACTCATTTTGATTTATGACTACAGCCTTACATAACCTTCACCTCCGTGTGACCCTTACTTTGGCATGACTTTCACCTCCATGACCCTATTTGGACTTTCACCTTCCTGTGACCCTCAGCTTCGCACGTTCGTCGGGTGCGCGTGCCGTCTCAGGCCTCGGACATGGACCAGTTCGTGGACGCTCTCTTCATGCCCGTGCTGGAGGGCAACCTGGACGAGCTGTCCGACGCAAGATCGCTGGCCGCGTCCATCAAGGGCGGCGGGGGAGGCCGCAGGCAGGACGAGTCCATTCAGAGCGGCGGGGAAGGACGTGTGGCGGGCGAGTCGAATGCTGATGTCGGCGAAGGAAGCATCAGTGACGACGAGTCGGAGTTGGAGGAGCTTACTTCGTCAGTTGATTTCTTCAGGTAATCATTGAGCTGTTTGTCGACCGATGTGATTGACATGGCGGAAAGGTACTCCGAGTACCCGCCCGTGAATGGGGGTCGGTAGCTCAGTGGTTAGGGTGAGCGTCTGATATGCAAGAGGTACGTGGTTCGACTCCCTGCGGTGCCCGCTCTTCCGGCCAGGGTGAGATTTGCCAATTCATGGGGAGGCGGCGCCGTATGGCCTCGGCTGCTGAGTACGTCGCAAGGTTACAACCAGCCCACTCGCCAATGAAGGCTTGTGGTAAGAATTCACTGGATGATGGAAACTCCGGAGCTGTTTGCATGCAGGCATTAGCCATTATCCGTACGCGCACACGGTATGTTGCGAAGTAGATCAGTGCCCTTGGTGGGTGCGCAGTGTGCACATACCCTGGATGATATGCAAAATTATAGCAGACTAAGTGATGTCCTTGCAGTCCAGTGACATCTGCCCCGTTGCTGCGACAATGATGAGCATGCTTCCAGCTGATAGCTCGACGACTCGCATCTCTGGTGAGGCTCCGTCTCGGCGTCTCCGCCTTTATGATTGTCATATTGCACCAGCGTCCGACTCCCTGCTGATACCAAGCGTCCGCTGCACTTCACGGCGCGGCGCTAAACAATTTTGTCGTCGGCGCGCCCTTCAGCCCAAATAATCGATCAAATGGTGGTCACTTTCACAACTATAGTATCGAAACATTTTCCCCAAAATCTGACCAACACGTTGAATCACAAATTCACGAGATCACCTGAAGGATAGCCGTACAGATTTCAAATTTTACAACTAGCATTTTCCGTAATATTGTATTAAGCCCAAATGATGCATTTGACGGCCCGCCCACGCCAGATCTGGTCGCCTCGCCGCCCCCCACCGCTTCAGCGCGTGCCGCTGGCCAGATCTGGCCGACCCCCGTCCCCCGCCGCTTCAGCGCGTGCCGCTGGCCAGATCTGGTCGCCCCGCCGTCCCCCGCCGCTTCAGCGCGTGCCGCTGCGTCGTCCTTGTTTCACTGATGTTCCTCCCGTTTCACCGTTCCACTGATGTTTGCTCGCGCTTGCTCTTTCTGTTTCACTGTTTCACTGGTGTTACTCACGTTTCACTGTTTCACCGATGTTTTCTTGCGCTTGCAATGTGTGTGTACTACTGTTGGCACTAAGCATCCTAAGCTGTCAATCTAACATTGTTACGGGCGCTGTATGACCGAAGCAGTCGATGCGCCCCTAAGCCCAAATAACCAACCAACTAACCGCTGGGGGACGAGTAGCTTAGGGGTAAGTTGCTCGTCTCACAATCGAAAGGTTGTTGGTTCGAGTCAACTCTCGCTACTCTTCGCCCGCGACCAATCGGCGTGAGGGATTGGCGACGCTGCATGACTCAACGGTCGATGTGTCGTAAAAACCAATAACCGACCAACTAACCGCTGCGTCGTGCGCAGGTGTCGTCAGGACTCGGTGCGTCGTCGCGCCGTGGTGACGCAGCAGGACGTGGCGCTGTACCTGACGGAGACGTGCGGCCCCGTCAGCCCCAGCCTGCGGCCGCTCACCGTCGCGCGGCTGCTGGCCGACGCCGTCAAAGGTGGGCGCTGGGTCGCTGGGTCAAAGGTCAAAGGTGGGCGCCGGGCCGGCGTGCGTGCGCACCAGTGTAAAATAATTGACACTGTGGCATGAAAATTCACAGTTAATGGAATTATGCTATTTCATCCTCGTCTTAGGTTTTTACAATTTTGCCACATGATGCGTGGGCAGTTATTATACACGACAGCTAAATAATGTAAAATGCATGTGACTGAAGTGAAATATGTGTATTAAAAATGCATGTGACAGCATTCTGCTTTTTTAATCCTTCAGTGGAGATCCTTTATTTTCTTCCAATCTTTCACTATTCCCAAGCAACTTCTTTCTTCATCCACACAGTTAATGGTGAAGTAATTTTAGGACACTGGTGCGCACTGGGAGACGGCCTAGTGCTGATGTGGGTTAGAGGTGGCCTGGCTATGGCGTCCGTAGCGTCGACGGAAAACAATCGGTCATGGCTGAGCATGGGCTAGAGTAGCGTTTCAATGTTGCACGTCTGTGTCGATTATAATATGAGACTTATGCTCCAAATAGTAATGTTTTTAATGATGTGGTCTTTGTCGAGATCAATGGTAGATGCCTGAGATTGTGCGATGAAATGCTGATTTCACTCAAATCACTGGATAGATGTGTCGTCGACAAAAAAAACCCGCTGAGGTGAATTCAATTGTCTCAAAATAAAATGCGGCCTGGAACGGATGGAATGTTGTTGTCCAGTACCGAGTAGGACAGTTTTCTGTTGAAATTTTAATACAGCTGTGTAAAAAATGCACCCCACATCTAAGACGCCATGTGCTTGTCACAAGACAAATATCGCAAGCGAATTCAAAGCATTGGCATGCATAGGGAGTGCAAGCGTAGAAAGACAGCGCGCTCGAAGACGGACAACCGATTTTCAACAATCAGTCTCTGACGGACGGGCCAATTGCGTTGCAGGTGGGGCGGATCCGGAGAACCCGCCGTCCAATCAGCAGCAGGGACAGTTCGTGTTCCAGCCTATCGCCGGCTCGGGCATGATGTCTCCGCCTCCAATGATGTTGCCCGGGGGCATGCCCTACTTCTCGCCGCAAGGTCAGTACCACTAGCGGGAGTACTCGCATGACAGAAGTACTCGCATGACAGGAGTACCCGCATATCAGGAGTACCCGCATAGCGGGAGTACTCGCATAGCATGTGTATAGTTAGTATTGCGAACAAAGATGAACGGTTCTTTTGTCGCACATTTTTAATTCTTGCAGTTCTCTAAACACTTTGCACAGCCGGTGCAGTCACTGTGTGGCTTCGGAGCTGACTGCGACTTGGTGGCTTCGAGGTTTGCTTGTTTATTGGTTGGT
Organism: Imbricaverruca yamaguchii; assembly: GCA_034440575.1. NCBI lineage: Eukaryota > Metazoa > Arthropoda > Thecostraca > Neoverrucidae > Imbricaverruca > Imbricaverruca yamaguchii. Next base: position 486,128 of record JAOTOL010001315.1, read on the forward strand.
TCACGACACACTTTATGCACATTCACGGCTAATGGCGCCGCCCACACTGTTTCGCCGGTGGGGCGCGGGATTGATAAATATCCTGAGTGGCGCTAGAGTCGAACCCGGGACCTTTGGTACCCATAGCCCGACACCTTAGCCACTCGGCCATCCCCGCCCCTGGCTTCGAGGTAAATTGGGTGATTCGTGATTGGATCATATTTGACATTCGTGCTACCGGCCGTAACCGCAGCACAGGACAGTGTCTGCGGTTAGCTGATCACGTAAAAGTTATTTTTATCCAGTTATCTCGTAAACACTTTATTCCCGTGGTGTCTAGGAAGGATATTGTCGATTAATATGCACTCGTGGACACCCGTTCAATGGAATGGGAACTGCAGGTTTCAATAGACTACACCTACTCCATCGGCTAATACCGTAACGCAGAAGCACGTGCAATAGTTCAGCACCTTCGTTGGGCAAGAACGACTTATCAGGCGGCACACCATAGGTCCGCCATTGAATGCGGCGTGTATAGTTGAGCACCATCGGGAAGCATGGGCAGCTAGTGAAGCAGTACATCATTCGCCGTGGACTGCAGTGTCCTGCGGTAGACTGAGGTACACTGCGGTAAATGCCAAGAATCCGCACGTAGTAGACTGTGGTAGACTTCGGTAGGCTGTGGCAGATTGCGGTAGACTGCGGTAGGCTGCAATAAGCTATGACAATTCAGGATGTAAGTGCCAGTATACGAACTTGGCGTCATTTGTACATTGAATTCGTGGTTACAAACACTAGTAGGTGACTATTGCGCGATTGGTGATGTTTCTCCATACCCGGAAGGACTCAAAACCCCGCAAAATCCGGTGGAACCCCTAAAATAGCTATACCACTTTCACATGTGACTGTTTTGGTACATGTTACGAAGTTACGAAGTTTATTTTGCGAGGTGAGGGGGGACACGCAAATTAACTTCAAGTCTGAACAGTATTTGCTGGAGACTCCATGTGACAACATATTGAACATAGCAGAACAGTGTGGAAGGGGAAAGGCGACCACTCCGAAACAAAAAATATTGCCTAAAAATACGACGCTTGGAAGCGACACACCTGTGAAACTGTGGTAAGCTGCGTCCTCCAACGCGCTTTAAATATTAACTTGCTATAATATTGCTGAGCCCTTCTGATAACTTCCAACCCCGTCCTGATTATGACATCGGCGCTGCTACTCTAGTGGGCTTGCTTATTGGGAACATGGGTGGAGGACCGGCAAGTCTACCCTCGCGTAAATACGAAACACGTTGATGTGAGCGGCCTGGCCCAGCCCGACTTTTTCACTTTGGAGGCGTTTATGCATATTTGTGTTACGCTTCAATTCTTTTCGTATCATCTCAGAAATAAACCTGCCTGATGAGCTATAATTTGGAGTGAATCCTTCCTCAAATATCGTTTCTGAATTCCCATAATTATTGTACTCGTAATCTTCTTCAGAAAAACCGTCTATAATGATCGCGACCGCAACCGCGCTACCACCATCCTCTGAGGGGGGAGGGCTAGTGATTTTTGAGGCTTGCCGGACCATAAAGGGTCATTTTCGCCGCCTTTATCACCATTCTCTGCCGACGACGGCATAGTGTTGGATCCCGTACCTACAGCACGGACCCCTCATGGCCCAACTATGGACTGCGCCCGTCCGGCGACCAAGGTGGCGCGTACTTCTGCCGCGAGATCCTCGCCCGTAGCTGTGACGTCAGTCGCACGCTCTGAACGCGCCCTGGTCGGATCTGGCGTGGTGACGGTGGTGGTGGATGCCGGGCTTACCGGGAGGCCAGAGCCCGCCCGCGCGGCCTGCAGCTGGCTGTTCCTGCTGCCGGTAGGAACAGCCAGACGCGGGCCTTCTCTTTCCTCCCTTTCTCTCCCAATCTTGCTCTTTCTCTCCATCTCATTCCCCCTCTCTCGATATCATTCACCCTCTCTCTATATCATTCCCCCTCTCTCCATCTCGTTTCCCGTATCTCTCAATCGCTTTTCCCTCTCTCCTCTTTTGATTTCCCCCGGTCTCCTTTTCTATATACCTCCTTCTATCTGCCCGATTCCGTCGTTCGCTATCTGCCGGTAGCGTGTGTGAAACGCGATTCACTTCCCTCACGGCATCTGCGCACCGCATGCTTCTTGCGCGAAAGCTGTCCGCGATGCTACAGACACGGCTGTCTGTCTCGGTGCGACCTCTGCCTGGTGAATGCGAGCGATGCACTCGGCGATAGTGTTTAGTGAGCACATTCCTAGCGGTGTTATTGCCACATGGTCACCACAATAGCGCAGCCAAGGCCTTGCCCCGATGGGGGTGCTGGTGGGGTTTTTTTTTTCATTTCGAGGGTCTTTCGTGGTCATTTTTCGATACCACGTGCGAATTCTTGGCATGATCCACATTCACAGGAATCAAACTTCGCATTCGTCTCTCTCCCGTACCACTCATATCTTGCCTATCCCTTAGTCCTCTCATCCCCTCTCCCTCTCCCCCTCTCTGTATTTCCATCCTCTTTCTTTTTGCCGCTCTTTTCCTCCCTTTCTCTCCCAATCTTGCTCTTTCTCTCCATCTCATTTCCCCCTCTCTCTATATCATTCACCCTATCTCTATATCATTCACCCTCTCTCTGTATCATTAACCCTCTCTCTATATCATACCCCTCTCTCTATCTCGTTTCTCGTATCTCTCCATCGCTTTTCCCTCTCCTTTTTTGATGCACCCGGGCTCCTTTTCTACATACCTCCTTCTATCTGCCCGATTCCGTCGTTCGCTATCTAGTACCTCTTTTCTGTTTGTCCTTGTTCCCCTCTGTGTTTCATTAATTTACCCTCGGCGCATATCCATGCTAGAAAACAACACAGGTGAGCTGTTTGTTTATTGCATGGTTTACGACGCACTTTACGGATATTCACGGCTAATGGCGCCGCCCACACTGTTTCGCCGGTGGGCCGCGGGATTGGGAAATGCCCCGAGCGGCGCTAGTGTTGAACCCGGGACCATTGGTACCCATAGCCCAACACCTTAACCACTCGGCCATCCCCGCCGCTACAGGTCAGCAATTCTGATCGGGGAGAACATGTCCGGTACACTCTCCTTGGCTGCGCTACCGAAGTGAATACCTCTCACCTGACACACCTTTCACACAGCTGCTCACACGGCCGCTCACACGACTCTTCACACAGCGTTCACACATCTGTTCACACGGCTGTCACGGGTTCACACTGTCACAGTGTTCACGGTTCACACGGCTGTTCACACGGCTGTCACACGGTTCACACGGCTTTCACACGGTTGTTCACACGGCTCTTCACACGGCTCTTCACACGGGTTCACACGTCTGTTCACACGGCTCTCCACACGCTCTTCACACGGCTCTTTACACGTCTGCTCACACGGCTGTTCCCACGGCTCTTCACACGGCTGTTCACACGGCTGTTCACACGGCTGTTCACACGGCTGTTCACACGGCTGTTCACACGGCTGTTCACACGGCTGTTCACACGGCTGTTCACACGGCTGTTCACACGGCTGTTCACACGGCTGTTCACACGGCTGTTCACACGGCTGTTCACACGGCTGTTCACACGGCTGTTCACACGGCTGTTCACACGGCTGTTCACACGGCTGTTCACACGGCTGTTCACACGGCTCTTCACACGGCTGTTCACACGGCTGTTCACACGTCTGCTCACACGGCTGTTCACACGGCTCTTCACACGTCTGTTCACACGGCTGTTCACACCGATCACGCCATTCCTCCAGCGCCGCTGGCCTCCGCCACCTCCCCCGAGCCGCCCGGCCAATCGCCGGCCGACGGCCGGGTGACGTCACCGTCGCTGGGCGGCGGAGAGGGCGGCGCGTCGCCGGCGCAGGTCCAGTATATACCGGTGCCGATGTACGGCATGCAAGGTGCGTATGGCGGCCCGCGTCCGGCCGCGTCGGCACGTGCGCCGGTCCACGTGGCACCACCGGGACCACGTGGTCTTGGCTTGGGGCGGAGGGATCGGTGTGGGCTTTCTCGGATCTGTTTGTAACCTCGCGGAGACGGAGCGGAGCTTCTATACGTGCACACTTCTCTCAGAGAGGTTTGTTTGTATTATGGAGCGTGTCCATGCATGCAGGGCAGCCAATTGGAGGTGGTAAGGTGCACGTGACGGGGGTGAGCATGATGCGCATGAAGTGCAGCTGGGCATGGCACACATGAAGAAATGGTGCACGTGCGTTCGCTGTGCATGCGCAGGTTTTGCCGATGTTCAGGTTGCCATGAAGAGACGTCGCGAGCTGCTGGATCTGCATGTGTACTGTGTACTTCCTGCGTGGGAATGGCACAGACCCCGCGAGGTTTTCACACGAAAATGAATCCCACCTTGTTCCTCTGCAAAACAACTATTATACATGTGCTTTGTCCGGTGGATTCCTTAACGCCAAACTGATGATTTTATGGTGAGCAGCGTTTGAGTGCACCCCTATCTGCCTAACGATGTACCATATGCCCTGGTCCCGGGGAGAAATCCGTTGTTGGCTACTACTGACTTGCTAAGTAGTCATTGCATCAGTGCACATGTAAGCAACCATTATCACGTATGCATGCTTCACGTGTGCAATGTACATGCGTGGTGTGAGGGACGACCGAATGATTCTACTACATGAAAGGTAGATGATGGCTTATTCATATATTATTGTCACTAGCATTTCCGTTGAGGTTTCGGATATCAAGGGCGTTCCTTGTGCGCCAGTAGGAGACACAAGTGTTGCTTGGCGCCCTCGAAGGTGGTCGCGTTCGAGCATACAGCTGTGAAATGCTTAAACTATTTTTGATCAGTCTTTCGCTCAGTTAGTAATTGACTTCGGCCCGGTCCCCCGTGATCTAAATTACACAATCGTCGCGATTCCATCTTCTTTCGTATGACTGGACAGTGCTGAAAATTCGGTGCCAATTCCAGGTTTCAGTCTTCCCAACATGGGTATGTACGGGCCGGCTGGGATGCCGCCGCCAGCGCCCGACGGCCCGACCGCAACTTCTAGTGCACCCGACGCTCAACAGATGGCGACCTATCAGCGCATGTTCATGCAGTCTGCACTTGCACAGAACATGCAAATCCAACAGCAGCTGTTCAGCCAGAACCAGGCTCTGACTCAACTCCTTCAGGCTACCAACTCGGCACAGGTCAGTAAGGTCAGATCAGGTCAGCCAGATCAGATCAGGTGAAAATCAGCTCTGGCTATATTCAGGTCAGTCAGGTCAAGTGGACATATTATGTTTGGTCATGCTCCATGCAATGTGACCAGCTCAACGTACAACAGTGAGCGTAGGAGTAGGCGGACCATGTCACGCGACATGTTTACCACCGGCCACCACCAGGTAAGCATCCGACAGATCACGAGGCCCCAAGTCCACAGGCGACTTCTGAAGAGGCAGACCACACTGTGCAAACCACACAGTGCGGCAAGCAACTAGGCGGCTACACCACGTAGATGCATGCTGATTAACACACCGTTTACGGTGATTCGGTGAAGGATGTGATGCCGCCTTGCTCTCTGGTGTTCATTGACCTTCCAGTGTGGAGGACGGGTTCAACACTCGCACCGCTCGGGACATTTCCCAATCCCGCGGTCCACCGGCGAAGCAGTGCGAGAGGCGCCATGAGCCGCAATCGTGCATAGAATGCGTCGTGAATCACCAAATAGGCAAACAAACCGGGGTGGAGGGCACGATGCCGGCCGTGCTCTCCGGTACACCTTGACCTACCGGGGTGGACGGTTTAATACAACGAAGAATGGCTCTTAAGTGCTCCTGGGTTTTAGACATTGCGTGAGACGAAATGTACGACCCTCAATATACCAGGAGGTGCTGAGTTTACGTCAAAAGTAGCGTTAGGGATTATGCTATATTGCTCAACGTTTCGGCCAGGGGCCATCGTCAGGAGTGATATAAAAAATGGCAGGGTTAACAATTGAAAAACGCGGGACAAAAACGTGCAAAAAATACACGTGAATCACAGAAATTCGGGGTGGACGGTATCAGGGTGGGCGGTGCAAGGGTGGACTACCAGAGTGGACAGCATTAGTGTGGAGGATGTGACGCCGGCTGTATTCCCTGGTACACCTTGACTTACTAGGGTAAGCGAGCACCAGGTGGAGGACCAGCAACAGTGACCACCTGGTGGCGTTCGTTGATACGGGGTGGAGATGAGAACGCTTAGTCGTTGTAGGATGGGCTCGTGTATTAGAAAAATGAAAGGAAGGAAGGGAAAGGAAATGCGCCCTAAAACCACAATCACACACACACACACACACACACACACACACACACACACACACACACACACACACACACACACACACACACACACACACACACACACACACACACACGCACACGCACACGCACACGCACACGCACACACGCACGCACGCACACACGCACACACGCACGCACACACACGCACACACGCACACACGCACACACGCACACACACGAAGGGAAAGGAAAGAAGGGAAGAAGAAAACGAGAGGAGGGGCGGAGAGGAGAGGAGAGGGGGCATAGTGGAGTGGGCGGCTTGAGGGTACACCACGCTTCCTGCCGATCTCCCCGCGACATATCCACGTGACAAGAACCCTCCACCTCAACCGGTTTGCGTTTGTCTGAACCGGTCTGAACTGGTGCAGACTGGTGGTGGCTGGCATCTCTTTAACTCATCGGCATTGTCCAGCATTTACTAACATTGTAGCTGCGGCGGTTGGTGTATGCCAAACTGCGGCATCCCTGTAGCGATAACAGCATGGTGCCTTGGCGTACATGGTGATGTCGGGCTCTGTACATGGTATTGATGGGTTACCCACATGGTGTCGCTGGGCTGCAGACATGGTGATAGCAGGCTACGGACATGGCGAACGTGCATCCAATAACGGCCGCGTGGAGAGTTAGCATTCTAACAACTGATCCGCAATTGCAGCGGCTCCAGGCGAAAGCCTTGTTAGACGCGCGTCGGCCGGTGCGTCAGATTGCGCGTGCGTTTGACAATCACCTGCTAAAGGTACGGCCATCCTGTCTGGAGCATGTGTGCATGAATGGGCGCTGGCAGTATCTGTGATAGGATTGGACGATATCGATCGCGTTTGGAGTTTAGCATTGGGTCAATTGGCATTGCTTGAAACAAGTTATGTCCGTAAAACCTAAACCCTAATTCCAGGGGAAATTAGGTTTTACGGACGTATCTTGTCTCAAGCAATGCCAACCCTGGAATCATATTCTGGTGTCGGACCCTGTGGCGTTTGGAGCATGCAGCTGAGGGTTAGTTAGTTAGATAGTTATTTGGGCTTTAGGGGTTTAGGGCGCTTCAACCAGAATTGATCATTCGCGCCCATTAGTGTGAGGGATGCGGCGGTGTTTGGGGTACAGATAGCCGTATGTGCGTGTGTGGAGGTTCACTGTTTTTCGGGAATATTGCTGAGATCTCTAGCGTTTCCTCCATCGTCTGGCTCTGAAGGTGACCAACGTCGGCATCTCAGTTCTGGATGCGATTCTCCATCACAGGTTGTACCTTGCGTGATGATCGTCGATGATCCTTTCTTTCATCGATATGCACTCGTCACGCCCAGTTTGACTCTATATTTTCAGATTTAACGTTATTCAGTTCGAAGCGCATATACACCTGGATTAAGGAATGCCTAACAAATCATCAATTGAATGACACGGTAGACTATGCCTCTTTTCAAACAGACGTAGAAAGGTTAGGCACTCATAACAAATCAAGGAATCCGCGCCTCTTAGATGTAGTGACGCGCGTCTGCGCGTAGTTTCTTCCGACTCCGACGTACCCTCGATGCGCCAGTGCTAGTGAGCTCTGGAGAGAACTAACCGGGCGGGCGGACATTCGGGACGTTATACCTGACGTTCGGGACGTTATACCTGACGTTCGGGACGTTATACCTGACGTTCGGGACGTTATACCTGACGTTCGGGACGTTATACCTGACGTTCGGGACGTTATACCTGACGTTCGGGACGTTATACCTGACGTTCGGGACGTTATACCTGACGTTCGGGACGTTATACCTGACGTTCGGGACGTTATACCTGACGTTCGGGACGTTATACCTGACGTTCGGGACGTTATACCTGACGTTCGGGACGTTATACCTACGTTCGACGTTTACCTGACGTTCGGGACGTTATACTGACGTTGGAGTTATACCTGACGTTCGGGACGTTATACCTGACGTTCGGGACGTTATACCTGACGTTCGGGACGTTATACCTGACGTTCGGGACGTTATACCTGACGTTCGGGACGTTATACCTGACGTTCGGGACGTTATACCTGACGTTCGGGACGTTATACCTGACGTTCGGGACGTTATACCTGACGTTCGGGACGTTATACCTGACGTTCGGGACGTTATACCTGACGTTCGGGACGTTATACCTGACGTTCGGGACGTTATACCTGACGTTCTGGACTTGCCACCTGCCTGACACGTCCCCGGTGATCTGCCCACGTTGCCGGAGCTCTCAGTCGAGCACCGTCGCTGTGCTCCAGGCACCAGCTGACCGGACGAACCATCGCTGTGCGCGCTACGCGGCGATGGTGTGCTGTCGAGTCCATGGGCGGAGAGCTACACTTCTTTTGGAATGTCTGTGCAGTGTGCACCTCTCGAACGTACCGAGCACCACTGCACTTTGAGAACCTGTGTGGAAACGCCCTGGAACAAGCGCGCAATACTACCACCATTGTTTGGATCCGGCTGTTGTTGATGCCTTGGGTGTCATGGTGGTGTAGAGGATGGTGATGGTGACGTACAGCAGCTGGAGTGCTGAACTGGTGAAGTCTGTTTCCATGATGTGTGTGTGTGGTGGTCGCCTGGTGTACACAGTGTATGACTGACGGCTGGTGTAGGCAGTGTGTGGCTGACGGCTGGTGTAGGCAGTGTGTGACTGACGGCTGGTGTAGGCAGTGTGTGACTGACGGCTGGTGTAGGCAGTGTGTGACTGACGGCTGGTGTAGGCAGTGTGTGACTGACGGCTGGTGTAGGCAGTGTGTGACTGACGGCTGGCTGGTGTAGGCAGTGTGACTGACGGCTGGTGTAGGCAGTGTGCGACTGACGGCTGGTGTAACAGTGTGTGACTGACGGCTGGTGTAGTGTGTGACTGACGGCTGTGGTGTGTGACTGACGGCTGGTGTAGGCAGTGTGTGACTGACGGCTGGTGTAGGTGACTGACGGCTGGTGTAGTGTGTGTAGGCAGTGTGTGACTGACGGCTGGTGTAGGCAGTGTGTGACTGACGGCTGGTGTAGGCAGTGTGTGACTGACGGCTGGTGTAGGCAGTGTGTGACTGACGGCTGGTGTAGGCAGTGTGTGACTGACGGCTGGTGTAGGCAGTGTGTGACTGACGGCTGGTGTACACAGTGTGTGACTGACGGCTGATGTACACAGTGTGTGACTGACGGCTGGTGTACACAGTGTGTGACTGACGGCTGGTGTAGGCAGTGTGTGACTGACGGCTGGTGTAGTGTGACTGGGTGGTGTATGAGGCTTGTGTGTGACTGACGGCTGGTGTAGGCAGTGTGTGACTGACGGCTGGTGTAGGCAGTGTGTGACTAGTGTGTGACTGACGGCTGATGTACGCAGTGTGTGACTGACGGCTGGTGTAGGCAGTGTGTGACTGACGGCTGGTGTAGGCAGTGTGTGACTGACGGCTGGTGTAGGCAGTGTGTGGCTGACGGCTGGTGTAGGCAGTGTGTGACTGACGGCTGGTGTAGGCAGTGTGTGACTGACGGCTGGTGTAGGCAGTGTGTGACTGACGGCTGGTGTAGGCAGTGTGTGACTGACGGCTGGTGTAGGCAGTGTGTGGCTGACGGCTGGTGTAGGCAGTGTGTGACTGACGGCTGGTGTAGGCAGTGTGTGACTGACGGCTGGTGTAGGCAGTGTGTGACTGACTGCTCGTCCCTGCCCACCAGGAGTACACCAGCACCGCCGACAGACGATCGTCGTCTCGGCAGGTCGGGCGGGACAACAGCAGCGACGACCCGTCACCGCGCACGCCCCAGGAGGAGAGGAACAGGAGCGCCGCTTCGCAGGAGAGGGTAACGCACAATCTGGCTTCGGCCAGCTCAGGCGACGGAGCGCGAGGCGGCTCTGGCTTTGGTCACCGCTCCACCGTGGTGCGGGAGCGACTCGACTTTGTGAATTGCTTATGCTCAGCTGTGATGGCAGGCGCAGCTTTCGTTGTGGTCGGCTTAGCTGTGTGCAGATGGCGGGCGCGCTACAGGAGTCCCCACTGTACAGTCCCACTCACAGATACGCTGTCACCGACTGGTAACCATACGGCCCATCGCGCCTTGCACATCGGCCGACTGTTTTTTGTTGAAATTAACATCGTTTAGTATTGAAGAATCCTGCATACCAATCGAAACATCTGCACACCAGCCACACAGGAATGACGCCGACGGCACGGGAGGGGAGAGTGCGCTTTAAGAATCTGACGTGTGGGCACACAAGCCTCAGGTAATGCATTCAAAGGCTGACCTCAACCTCCATTTTCACTTCGATCGATTTCTATCGGTGCCATCCGACATTGTGAAAGTAGCGGTTATCTGGGACGACATCGCTGAGTTATGAAGAATCAAAGCGAATGACCAGCTTTGACGTAATAACCTGTGGATGGCGACCGGCTCTGACATGGTAACGTTTGGCCTGTGGTGGGCTCTGATGTGATAACTGGTGGCCGGTGATGGGCTCTCACGTGATAGGCCGCTCCTGTTGGAGTACGTGGAGACCTCTGGAAGCGTTACGACATCAGCCCGAGTCGGCGCGTCACGCATAATACACTTCAGTGGATACTCCACCCTTCAGGGCTGGCTGTCGGATCCCCGCCCGCCATCCAGGATACACTCCCGACGCGTATACATTCGTAGCCGGTATCATCTGAGAATGACTCGAATTGCGAGGTTGTCAGATGTTGCGGTCTTGCAGCGAGGCGACTTCCTCTTCTCACTGGTGGTTGTGAGACATCTTACACATCGTACGCCATGCGGCGTGTTATTGCGTCAGCTAACGAAACAAACAGTGCAACGTCATCATCAATCACAGACCAGCAAAGCCCAGCTGACGGGCCGGACATCGTCCCGCAGCCGGGGATTTTGAGTTCCAATCAGCTCGGGTCGTTTGACGCCCCCACTTAGCACCACAATCCAGTGACACCTCTGCCTGTTGTCACACGAGAGCACTCGACCCAGTCCCGACTTGGGTGTTCTCCTCTGATCGGACGTGCTCTGCTGCCGACCCCGACCCGGCTCTTGACCGGGTAACCTCCTCTCTGACCAGTCTCGCCAGCATCCTTGATGCACGGAACAGTCGGATATGTATTCCTCTGTTGAAATCCAAGTCCCCACAGTGAGGTGTCCTTCCTGCTGACACTCCTACCCGCCTCAGGTCGGATGTCCCCCTCCCTTTTGAAGCCCTAACCTGCCTCACAGTCAAACATCCATCATCTCCATGTTGATGCCCCATCGCGCTCCACTTCACCTCACCTCCGGATATTCCTCCTCTGCTTTTTGACACCCCGCCTCACCTCACCGTCTGATATCCCCCTCTCCCCGTTAACCACTCACCTTTGTCTACTCTGGGCGCAAAGTGACCCTTGATATCGACGCGCCCCTAAACTCCAATCCACCACCACCACCTTTGTCTACTCGGGTATCCTTCTTCGCCTGCTGATACGTCGTACTCCTACGTCGGTCCACAGTCGGGGATCCCCCCGGCGCCGCCGATGTCCATGAGCGCCGACGAGATGGCCGCCTTCATGGACCCCTCCTACTCGCGCGCGCGGACCGTGCGCATCGGCAAGTGGCGCTGGCCGCCGCCCAAGGGAGAGCTGGCGGGCAGCGCCGACTTCATGCAGTTCAAGCTGCAGGCGCAGCACCGCAAGATGAGCAGCGGCCAGAAGGTGGGTGGCGGCCGGCTCTGGCGCCGGGACGCGGAGGCGCGCGCCGGGCGCGGACGGAAGGATGCGTCGGTCTCGGATGTGGAGTCGATCGGTTCTTATTCGACTTCGATGTTGATGTTGATTTAATGGAAATTTGAAGTGAAAGGCCTAGGCCTTGATACTTGTGTGCTGATGCACTGCGAAAGGCCTAGGTCTTGATGTTTGTGTGCTGATGCAGGCACAAGCACGCGCTCTTGGATCACATATGCTGGACGTAGGCACGCGTGGGTCGACAGCATCTTGCTGGCCACGCACGCACACTGTGCTCATCTGTTGCTCCACCCAACAAGAAGAACGTGTCGTATGACTGATGCATGCTGGTCTCCATTTTCCTACGCGTAGCAACAGCATGGACAGTGCCTGCGGAACTTCAGATTCTTCCTAGACCTTTCTTCGTCTGCGCTTCAGAAGCATGTCTGATGTTATGAAGTTATTTTCTATGTTCTGCCATGGATTATCTCTTCGTCTTTCCGTAGTTAAGTCGCAGCCCAATCGAAGCCGTCATAGAAACTGAGCACGCTTTGCGTTCAACACATTCTATTTACAAACAGCTTACACCGTCGTCCACACCTTCTTCTACATTCGCCACTCAGCACTCTAATTGTCGGAGCTTGCGCTTACCCGATGCTTGCTTGTTGCTTTAAACTTCACTCATGCAATGTGTGAATACAATGCATGCAATGCAATGCAATGAGCTTTTTCGTGTGATGTACCCTTTACCTTGCTATGCGCAAATACAGCAATTTCTTGCATGCCGCCACGAGTACTGTCTTGTCTCCTCGTCTACACTCAACTGAAACGATTCCTTTTGCATCGTGCCGTGTTAACGATGCTCTAAGCACCCACAGATGACCTTGCATGTGTAGACAAGTTGCTGCATGGTGAGTTCAGTTACATAATAGCACGTACTTCTTTTTCTCTCGATAGTATGTGCATTATACTTCAGTTCCTGCAAAACTGCGTTTCCCTTGTCTTTCTTGATGATGACTTGTGCTTCATTTACAGACACCTTCTCCACCTTCATCTCAGTTTCTCGGGTTTCCGAACCTTACACGTCTACAGAGGCGCAGCCAGTGGAGGAGAACCCGGGGTCCCGGTCTCCTTTTTGCAATGATAAATTAACCAGATAACACTTTTTTCCGTGTGATTTTCGACACCAAGAACCATAAATTTCGGCTCGCCGGGAGGTTTCACTATTTCAGCACATGCATTTTGGTGTGGACCATTCAAAGAAAATCCTGGCTGCGCTCCTGCCTGTCTATGGAAAGACTTCTAACACAATCGGGACTGCACGAAACAAAGGTCTTCATCAGCTTGCATATCATCAACATCCCATCCGCCTTTACGCTGTCACACATAGACGACCTCAAACATCGACGGAGTGTGTATATCAGGAGGAGTGAATCCAGAAAATTTGTCTGGGGGAAATTATAATAAGTATCCGATTTCGAAAAATACTCATCAGACCTGCACAGCCTACATTCATCGGGTCTGTTAGGATAGTATTATACAACATAAAAGCTTTCATTTCGCGAAGGTGTTATTTGAGTACAAAACATTGGCAACATTCGGCCACTTGGGTGGCTAGATCCGCCCCTGTGTATTAGTATCGCGCAACACTAACGCCATCTGTTGGCGACCAGCCGCCTGGCGGCCGGTCCGGCAACGACTCCAGTTTCGAGGGCGTGGAGTGGGACGAGTTCGACATGAGCACCGCCGACGACACGGCGCTGAGCTCCACTCCCGACGTGCTCAACAAGTCGCACGACTCGGTCAAGTCCCGCGAGTCGGCCAAGTCGGGTGAGTCGGTTAAGTCCCGCGAGTCGGTCAAGTCGGGTGAGTCGGTCAAGTCCAGTCGGTGAGTCGGCCAGTCGGTTAGGTCGGGTGAGTCGGTCAAATCGTGTGAGTCGGTCAAGCCTGGTGAGTTGGTCAAGTCTGGTGAGTTGGTCAAGTCGGGTGAGTCGGTTAGGTCGGGTGAGTCGGTCAAGTCGGGTGAGTCGGTCAAGTCGGGTGAGTCGGTCAAGCCTGGTGAGTTGGTCAAGTCTGGTGAGTCGGTCAAGTCGGTCAAGTCTGGTGAGTTGGTCCAGTCTGGTGAGTCGGTCAAGTCGCGCGACTGTTGGTTGCTTTTTTATTGTTTCATCTCTCACCGTCCATCTGATGCCTCGTGTCCATCTATTGTGTCTCGTTTGCTGCGTTCTCTCAAGCTTGATCCGATCACTGGCATTGCCTTAGGAAACGGATTGAGCTGATCTTTCGATATTTTGCTAATTTTATACATGCAACAGAAGTAGTCCCAATTTTCAGGTTAAGGAATATCTAGATTTATCCTGATCAAGTGGAATGCTGGAGCCCGTGCTCATCCCATCTCCCATCTCCTGCAGGGAATCCGTGACCGTTGTCCTCGAATTTAATTACTTACCTCACAACTCATCTCCACCGTGCGCAGCTTCTCATCCTGTGTTGTGTGCGACATCTTGGTATGCTTTCGTGCTATGGCCAGTGGCGTACCTTTTGCTGTCGGGATATAGCAAGCGGCGTACCTTTTGCATGATTTCCGTCCTGGTCTTTAATGGGCACTATATACAGTGGCGGTAGATGCGCGCCTAGGCCCAAATAAATAATCAATCGATCAATGAGCCTCCCATCAATATGGTCTCCAATGGGTGCTACATAACCAGCAGCAGTGGATGCGGACCTAGGCCAAAGTATGATCAACCAATAAATCCGTCGCGGTCTCGACAGTAAGATTAACAGTGAGATTAACCAATGATCTCGACCATTAACCAATGATCTCGACAGTGAGATTAACCAATATCGACCAATGATCCCGGTCTCGACAGTGGACCGGGAGCTGAGCAGGCCGGCCGGCCCGCCGCGCACCACGGCCAGCTCCGCCCCCAACTCCATCAGCAAGCTGAAGATCTCGTCGGCGCTCAAGCAGAAGCTGGAGGCGGTCACGTCCAAGCACACGGAGAGGTGAGGCGTGGTGTGGCGTGGCGGCGAGCGAGGCGTTGTGGAATAGGGGAGCGGATGGGAAGGCGGAGGAAGAAGGGAGGGGAGGGGAAGGCGGAGGAAGAAGGGAGGGGAGGGGAAGGCGGGGAACGCAAGGGCAAGGAAGGGGAAGGCACAGGAAGCAATGCCAGGGAGGGGGAAGGCACAGGAAGCAAAGACAGGGAAGGGAAGGCGGGGAAGGGAGGGGCAGGTGCAGAAAGCAAGGGCGGGAATTGCTCCCACATCTGTGCAATGCGGAGCAGGTCCGATACTGAAGAGGGAAACCGCACCTGGTTTCCGTGCATGGTGTCCGCCGTCGCCAGAGGGTGCGCCCATGGTCGGGATGTGATGAAATGGGAAGCGATTGACGACAGCCAGGCCGTTCGATAGTCCAGGTCCAATTGAAATGTGATTTATGACAAAATTCGCAGTTGTAATGATGAAAATGTTATATGCAGCATGTTTGCGATGGGCATAATAAATGTACAAGTAAGAGGATGGTAGGGTTAAGAGTGTTGGACAAGTGAGGACAAAGACAGGATGGATGACCCTAGGGCTGCACGCACAGGATCGGACGTCGTAGCGAATAGGAAGCTTGCGGATCCATCACAACCGGGCTTATTTGGCTGCACGTGAAATCATGTCGTCATGGCGCCCAGTTTCGGTGGAAGTGACGGACGGACATTTTAACACTATATAGCTACCGTCGATCGCATTAAAAAGCAGTAAGATTCAAGATTCGCGCCTCAAATGTACTGCATCCAATGTCGGAAGCACTGCATCCAATGTCGATGGAGTGCAGTGTGAGCCAATTCACTTCAGTGAAATTTGTATATTTGTTTATTTGTTTATTTGTTTTTTGTCCACAATCTCCAACAGCATATTGTGCCCTTTACAAGAGAAGTCAGTAGCTAAAAGCGTGCGAACTTGTGCGACATTGTATAGCGTGTCCCTGAGCAATCCTTAAATTGGCGACCTCAGGTCAGGCGACGCCGCCAAGGACCGGCCCGACGGTCGTGACCAGCCGCCGGTGAAGAAGCTGGACGTGTCGCGACGGATGCTGCTGGAGAAGCAGCTGGGCAGCCAGACCAACTTCGCCGAAACGGTGAGATGAGACGGAGAACAACAATAGGAGCCAGTGGAACTGCAAGGGGAGTCTCGGGGTAAACTGGGAAGCTAGTGGAACTGCCAGGGGAGTCGGTGGTAACCAGGGGAGCTAGTGGAAGCCTGTGGAGGCGGTGGTAACAAGGGGAGCTAGTGGAAGCCTGTGGAGGCGGTGGTAACAAGGGGAGCTAGTGGAAGCCTGTGGAGGCGGTGGTAACAAGGGGAGCTAGTGGAAGCCTGTGGAGGCGGCGGTAACAAGGGGAGCTAGTGGAAGCCTGTGGAGGCGGTGGTAACAAAGGCAGCCAGTGGGAGTCAGGGGAGTTGGTGTAGCCAACCAGGGAAGCCAGTGTAAGCTAGAGGAGTCGAGGGTAACCGGGAAAGCTAATGGAAGCCAGGGGAGTTGTGGGTAATCAGGTGAGCTGGTGGAAGCCAGGGAGGCCGGAATGGCTCGCACATCCAACGGATGCGAAGGGAGCCGAGATTACCAGGAGAGTCAATAGAGTTCAGGGTAACCTCGGACAACAATCTGGGAGGGGGGGGGGGGGCGAAAACGTGAGTCAATAGGGGACTAGGGGAGATCGTGGAGAGTAATGAGAACCGACATGCTACTGGAGTGGGGGCTGGCATGGGAGATGCGACGGGAGAAGTGCAACCAAGGTAGCGCGCGAGGGAGTTGGGATTGAGTTTGGCCCCGAATGCAAGCGGGGATAAATGGGCGAGCAGGGTTGGGCGGCTGCAGAGTAGGGAATGTCCGGCAGCTGCCGATTCAGATCCTGTCGACCAGGGGCAGCTGCAGCTGCCGCTGGCCGACAGGAGCCGTCATCACCCAGCTGAAACGGGGAGGAAGCCCGAGCCACTGACTGGAGGAAACCTCAGCCACTGCCGCTTCAGGAAACCTGGGCCACTGACGCTGGAGGAAGCCCCAGCCACTGACGCTGGAGGAAACCTGGGCCACCAATGTAGCAGGGATCTGTGTTCGATGCAAACGTATAACCCGGGCACAGCGGTAATCCAACGTAGACAGGTCGCACCATGAGAAACTGACCTTGGTCCGCTGTGAGATGAAGCGACTCCAATGCCAATTTTTATGTATTATTTACGTGGCCCAGTTGTGAAAATAACATAGCACCTTGGATGCCTAGCAATGAATGAACTTCATTTGTCTTTTTTCGGATACTATTTGATGAAAGGACGGTGCACATATCCTGGACTTGGTGCAGTCGTCATTTGTGGACTATTTGGTTCCACTTAATCCAATCATGTTTTGTGACTACTGATCACCGTCGTGGTTAAATCGACTCCAAGGAGACATCGCGCTGATCTTACTTCTTTGTTGTGACGAAGGAACCCATATTTCACGACAGGAATAATAAGAATGCGTTTGATATTCATGACTACTTCGCTTTGGTGTCGCCCACTGATGACGTCTGCTCGAACAAAAATCGTCTCAATGGGCGTGATAGTTTTGATGAAAAACAACAGAATGGAACGCAAATATTAAGCTTATAACAGCTGAACCAGCTTGACAAACACCTATGAAAACAGGCCGGATGTTTTCTGGGTTACTACGAGACAAAGAATCGTGCAAGGCAACTCTCCTTGCGCTCACACCAACCACACCACGCGACTGGGAATTCCAGTTGAGCCGCAACATTTTTACCTGCCGCGAGTTAGCCCACGCGCCCCCCCCCCCCCCCGGTGCCGCATACCCGACCTTATCGGGCCCGTTGTCAGCCTAACCCCGCCAGCCGGGGACTAAGCGCGAACACATGAAGCGGCTCGGATCCCGAGTTCCCAGGACAGGGCGAGAAGAACGAGGGGCGATGCAGATCGGCGCTCGATCAGTTAGACTATGATAGGGGATGGAAGGGGCATGCAAGGTGCATTTTCGAAGTTTTCCAAGCGGGCGAGACAAGCTTCGGAGGAGCTTGTCCACTGGTCACGTGAGTCACCGTTGATCTCAATTCCATACTTCAAAACTCCGACGCTCTCCTGTGTGAATCTCGACTCCATACTGCCAAACTTCGGTGCTCTCCTGTGTGGATCTCGACTCCATACTGCCAAACTCCAGTGCTCTCCTGTGTGGATCTCGACTCCATACTTCAAAACTCCGACGCTCTCCTGTGTGAATCTCGACTCTATACTGCCAAACTTCGGTGCTCTCCTGTGTGGATCTCGACTCCATACTGCCAAATCCGGTGCTCTCCTGTGTAAGTATAGACTACATACTTCCAAACTCTGCTGCTCTCCTGTGTGTCACACTGGTTTGACTCAGCTCGGCGTTTATTGAATCACCTCAGAGTGCTAGAAAGGCCCACCCACCAGGGGAAAGGCTCATGAGCACAATGCGACCTGCTGCCACCTTACCACGGAGATAACGAGTGGTCCCACCAATAGTGTAGCCGATACTTTCGCTGCAAGGGGAGGAGGATTGCCAGAGTTACAGGGAATAGCGAGTGGTTCCACCAATAGTGTAGCCAAGAGTTTCGCTCCACAGGGAGAACGATCATCCACATTCAATAGGACAACGAGCGCTCCACCAATAGCGTAGCCAAGACTCACCTCACGGAAACGAGATCACCCATGTTCGAGGTCGACCAGAGCAGTAACGTGGAAGCGCAATACCCTGCTGGGTTGAAGTGAAAGGGAGTGGCCACTGCACACTCAACTTTCCCGATTCGCCGCTGATGTCTATCTTCAACGGTGTCCGGTGTGATTTCTGTGTGCCCTCTGCGCCGTACCACCCGCCCGGTTCCCGCCCGCGCCGCTAAGCCTGCAGCGCGACGACGGACGTGACGCCCGTCTCGAGCGTCACGTTCGTGCCGGCGAACGTGCGGTACTGCGCGTCGCCGTCCAGCAGGCTCAGCCGCACCGTCCCCAGCCGCAGCGTCTTGCTGTACCGCCCCACCAGCGTCCACTCGCGCGTGTAGGTGAGCGCGACCCGCACCGCGCCGGCGTCCGGGTCAGCGTCGACGAAGTCGGCGCGCAGCAGGTCGTAGCCGGCGACCCTGCCGTCGACGAGGACGGCGGCGGCGGACGCGCTGCCGTCGGCGCCGACGAGCGCCACCGTGAGCGCGCCGCGCGTCTCCGGCTGGTCGGCGGCGACGTTCACCTCGGCCGAGCAGAACGCCCGGCAGAAGGGCGCCTGCGCCGCCGTGAAGAGGAAGAAGGTGCCGGCGGCCGTGTGCCGGTCGGCGCCGTAGCCGAGCGTCTGGCAGTCGCCGCGCGTGCACTGGCTGTGGCACCGGTCGTCCAGCAGCGCCTGCCACGAGTCGCACGGCAGCGACACGAAGCCGCAGGTGGTGTTGATGGACTCGATGAACAGCGCCGTGGAGCGGAAGTGGGAGCAGGCGGCCGTCAGCCAGTCGTCCGGGCTGATCTTGAGCGTGCGCAGGTTGGACAGCTCGCGGATGTGGCTGTGGAGAGGTGGACACTCCAGGTGGACACTCCAGGTGGACACTCGTGGCAGACACTCGTGGCATGATAGACACGCCAGGTGGACACTCGTGGCAGACACTCATGGCATGATAGACACTCAGGGTGGACACTCATGGCATACTAGACTTTCAGGGCGGACACCTTTGACAGACGCTCATGGTATGGCAGACACTGATGATGGGCACTCGTGAAAGGCACTCATAGTGGACACTCGTGACAGGTACTCATGGTAGACGCTCGTGATAGACACTCATGGTAGGCATCCATGGCAGACATGGATCCGTGACCTCCCGTGGATCCGACACTCCCGTGGACCGGGCACCTCGGGCGGCACCGCCCCCTGCCCCCAGTCCCGCCCCGTCACCACCTGCCCCCAGTCCCGCCCCGTCACCACCTGCCCCCAGTCCCGCCCCGTCACCACCCCCACCCCCGGCAGCCCCGCCACCTGCCCCCAGTCCCGCCCGTCACCACCTGCCCCCAGCCCGCCCGTCACCACCTCCCCACCCCCACCCTCACCACCAGCCCCCAGTCCCGCCCCGTCACCACCAGCCCCCAGTCCCGCCCCGTCACCACCACTCCCGCCCCCCCACCACCTCCCACCAGCCGACAGCACCGCCCCTCCCAGCCCCCAGTCCCGCCCCGTCACCACCTGCCCCCACGCACACCGCCCCTCCCCGTCACCACCTGCCCCCAGTCCCGCCTCGTCACCACCTGCCCCCAGTCCCGCCCCGTCACCACCTCCCACCGCCCGGCGGCTCACTGCGATATGGTGTCGTCGCAGCCGGGCTGGCCGACACCGCCGTGCGGCCGGAAGTTGACCGAGCCCGTGTCGTCGGGCACGCCCAGGCCGAAGGCCGCGTCGCCGCCGCCGTCGGTGACGACGATGTCGACGAGGCGCGCGTCGGCGGCGTCGAGGCGCACGGCCGCGTCGGCCGCCTCGAAGTCGAGCGAGGCCGGGTCGAGGCCGCTGATGCGGCCGACGCCGGCCAGCCGGCCGCCGACGTAGCCGGCCGCGTGCGCGCCGACGTCGTGTCCGATCAGGTACACCTGCCGGCGACGTCACTGGCAGCCGTGGTGACGTCACTGGGGCGGCGCCCGCAGCCCGGCCGTGCGAGCATGCCACCGCCGCTGCCGGCGGTCGGCGGCTTCGATGCCAATTCCCGCTAATGCAAGCGATACTCCGTTCGTGGAGAAGTGTACCTCAATAAAATGAATGAATATTTAAGAAATAAATAACGTAAATATGAATAAGTGGTACGAGAACATCTGCTAGGAATTTCTTTTTGTCCGTTTTGTATATTGTTTATTGGGTGGTTCACGACGCACTTTAAGCACGATCACGGCTAATGGCGCCGCCCACAATATTTCGCCGGTGGGCCGCCGGATTGAGAAGCGTTCGAAGCGCTGCGAGTGCTGAACCCGGGACCTTGGTATCCAGAGCAAAAACACCTCAACTACTTGAGCATATGGGCGCTGTATGACCAACGCAGTCGATGCGCCCGTAAGCCCAACTAACCAACCAACCGACTACTCGAGCATCCCCATCCCCTTTTGTCCGTCGTCCCCTGATCCGACCGTCCATCCCCACACACTCCCTGCGCGCGCCGCCTACCTGGTCCATGGTGAGGCCGGTGACGTTGCCGATCCACCCCAACATCTGCGCGCCCAGCGCCCCCACCAGCCGCGCGTTGTCGCGCGCCTGCGCGTACTCCACACTGCCCAGCGGCCAGTCGACGCACAGCACGTTGGCGTCCTCCCTTGTGCAGCAGCGCCGTCATCATGGCGACCGGCCAGGCGCGGTAGCAGCTGTCGGCGAAGCCGTGCAGCAGCACGACGGTCCTGGCGCGGCGCGCGTCGAAGTCGGAGCCGGCCAGCATGCCGCTCTTGTTGAAGATCAGCTCGTCCTCGGCGGGCGCGTCGCGCGTGAAGAGCAGGAAGCGCGCGTCGACGTCGTCGGGCGACTGCGGCAGGCCGCGGCCCGCCCACACGCCCGTGTTGTCGAAGCAGCCGAGGCCGTCGTAGCAGACCTGTTCGGCGGAGGCGGCGGCGGCGAGCAGCAGGAACAGGAGCGGGAGCAGGAGCGGGGGCGGCGCGGACATGATGGGCGCCGGGGGAGGTGGGCTGGTTCGATATGCGAAGGATGTGTCGGTGCTGAGCGGTGGCGAGACTCACGGTCCCGGTGAGATTCAGCGGGGCGTGTCCGGGTTCTGGTGAGGTTCGGCAGGGAGTGTCAGGGTCCTGGTGATGTGCGGTGACGAGAGTCACGGTCCCGGTGAGATTCAGCGGGGCGTGTCAGGGTTCTGGTGAGGTTCGGCAGGGAACACCGGGGTCCCGGTGAGGCTCGGTGAGGAGTGCAGTCTCCCGCTATAGTGAGATGGCGAGCGTCAGGGTCCCGGCGATATTCAGTGGCGAGAATCAGGGTCCCGAGGAGATGTGGTGTGCAGTGGAGGGTCCCGGTGAGCGTCGCAGTCACAGGAGCTGCGATGCCGAGCGTCAGGATCCCGGTGCGGCTTGGTGGGGAATGGTGTGGTCTGACTGAGGCGCGGGAGGCTTGGCCGATATGAGGACTGATAACTCTGAGTGGCAGGGACGGTGCTGTGCACCATTTAATGGGGAGTTCAACAACAACCTGGCTCTACTCGCACCAGGCATTTCTAATTATATCCCATCAGCATCTAGAATGCCGAATGCCTTTGTACTGGCTTAGTTGCATATACGTATAGTATGATATGATGTTGTTCCTCCAATTAAGCTACCAGGAACGAGATGAACTATGCTTACCTCTGTCAATGGCATTGCTGTCATCAAGGTCTGAACGCTGCAACAGCTGGCGCGACGCCATGGGAAGATGCCACATGTCCCCGATTCTCTTGTTTTCGTCGGAAGTTCGTATCTGGGCATCGATATGCATCATATGGATGCATGTGTGAGCGCGTTGCCGAAATGCGACGCGTTGTTCACAGGGGAAAGGCTGGGGGAGGAATGTGGTGCCTCTGCTCGAATACACTGTTCGTTCGATAGGTGGTTAGCATGATCAGAAGCGGTCGGTGTTGACGATTTTGAGATGTATCTTGTTAAAAACATGCCTTTAATTCTCCATGCACCTTTACCTGACCTTGCGATCATCGCATACGGTTCCCAGGTCATATGCAGACCCTCTTCAGGTGGTGTCATGTTCTCTCCAGACGGTTTTCAACCTTTTTCAGACGATCTGCAGCCCCCTTCAGTGCCGCATCACACCCTGTCCAAAGCCTCTATAAAAGTTGTCCAAAGCCTGTCCAAGGCCTCTCCAAATCCTCTCCAAACGTCCAAAGCCTCTCCAAAGCCTGTCCAAAGCCTCTCCAAACCCTCTCCAAAGATTGTCCAAAGCATCTCCAAAGCCTGTCCAAAGCCTCTCCAAATCCTCTCCAAAGGTTGTCCAAAGCCTCTCCAAAGCCTGTCCAAATCCTCTCCAAAGGTTGTCCAAAGCCTCTCCAAAGTCTGTCCAAAGCCTCTCCAAATCCTCTCCAAAGGTTGTCCAAAGCCTCTCCAAAGTCTGTCCAAAGCCTCTCCAAAGCCTCTCCAAATCCTCTCCAAGCCCTCTACAAACCCTCTCCAGACCCTCCAGATCCTTTCCGGATCCTCTCCAGACGATCTCCAGTCTCATCCAGGGGCAGTCGGTGGGTAGGCGGACGGGAGAACATCCCGAAGTTAGATTGTACTCATTGCACTGTTTTAGCCGTAGAATGTGGTGTTCCTTATTGAACTTGATGGGTGCTCCTCATTGAACTTTATGCCATTTTTTAAAGCGCTTTTGATGTTTGGCGTGTCGTTACAAATTTCGTGTTTCTTGGGACCATGATCACACCATGTGTCTACAAGCTTTCTCAAGGCCCTCTTCATAAGCTCTCCAGTGGACGCTACATAAACAGTAACAGTTGATGCGCCGCTAAGCCCAAATAATCAATCAGAACCTCTCAAGACCATCCCCAATCGTTTCTGGGCCTCTGCCGCATGCGGCGCGGCCTTTAACTTTCCTGTTATGACCACCTCTGTCAAGCTGTCACGGCTCGACTGCCGACCGAGCGACCATAAGAGTGTCGTGTCGTGTCGTGTCGTGTCGTGTCGTGTCGTGTCGTGTCGTGACGTGTCGTGACGTGACGTGACGTGTGACGTGTGCCGTGTGCCGTGTGCCGTGTGCCGTGTGCCGTGTGCCGTGTGACGTGTGCCGTGTGACGTGTACCGTGTGACGTGTGCCGTGTGCCGTGTGACGTGTGCCGTGTGCCGTGTGACGTGTGACGTGTGACGTGTGCCGTGTGACGTGTGACGGTGCCGTGTACCGTGTGCCGTGTGCGTGTGACGTGTGCCGTGTGACGTGTGCCGTGTGCCGTGTGCCGTGTGACGCGTGACGTGTGACGTGTGACGTGACGCCGTCGCCGGCAGAACGGTCGGCCCGACGAGAGGACGCGGCCGTCGGGTCCGCCGCCGCCGCCGCCCATCGGGCCGCTGCAGGTGGTGATCCCGCCACACCGCGACCCGTCCCCGGACGGCTCGAGCTTCTCCAACGGGTGGGTAGCCGCCGGCCACCGCCGCTGCGGTCAGCTGATCACGTGACGTCACGTCGGCGGCGACGTCCGGCGGCGCGTGACGTGGCGGTGGTGGGCGGGGCAGTGGTGGGCGGGGCAGTGGTGGGCGGGGCGGTGGTGGGCGGGGCGGTGGTGGGCGGGGCGTGGCGGTGGTGGGCGGGGCGGTGGTGGGCGGGGCGGTGGTGGGCGGGGCGGTGGTGGGCGGGGCAGTGGTGGGCGGGGCAGTGGTGGGCGGGGCAGTGGTGGGCGGGGCAGTGGTGGGCGGGGCAGTGGTGGGCGGGGCGGTGGTGGGCGGGGCAGTGGTGGGCGGGGCAGTGGTGGGCGGGGCAGTGGTGGGCGGGCGGTGGTGGGCGGGGCAGTGGTGGGCGGGGCAGTGGTGGGCGGGCGGTGGTGGGCGGGGCAGTGGTGGGCGGGGCAGTGGTGGGCGGGGGGTGGGCGGGGTGGGCGGGGCGGTGGGCGGGCAGGGTGGGCGGGGCGGTGGTGGGCGGGGCAGTGGTGGGCGGGGCAGGGGTGGGCGGGGCAGTGGTGGGCGGGGCGGTGGTGGGCGGGGCAGTGGTGGGCGGGGCGGTGGTGGGCGGGCAGTGGTGGGCTGGCGGTGGTGGGCGGCATGTGCGGGTGGGCGGGGCGTGTGGTGGGGGGGCGGCAGCGCAGCGCCTGTGATACTGCCGGCGTCTGCCTCACCACTGGCCTTGTCAGACGATTGGGATGTGCGAGGGGTTACAGCTAGGTCGTCAAACAAGTGGCTGAATTCGGGTTTTGGAGTGTTTTGCGCTAACTACCCTCGGAGAGATAATGAGAGGAAAGTTAAAATTGGGTAGATTATAATTGGGTAGAATTGAAGCTGAATTGGCAGGGTTCATTTCAGGTTCAATTTTATTGCGAGGGCCGAGGTGGAGTACGGGGGTTAGAGACGATGCAAATCAGTGCCCCTGACTGACGGCATACAGACGAAAGGCACAATACCATCGCCAAATGTTTGGGCCAAATTTCCCTGAGCAATCTGACGGGTTTCGCTACCTGTCTAAGATATGGAAAATGGAATTCTGTACTGCCACGAACATAGCCGCCTCGCGCATCGATATTGGGGTAGGGAGGTGGATTCCTTCTTTACTGTTGATTTGACCGTGCGTTTATGCGTGTTCCATGGAATGATTGGGCCATGACCCCAATGCACGCTTTAAGCGGCTTAGCTGGCAGAGTGCATGCATATAGGTACCTTTCGTTCAGGCGCCTGCAACCAAACGAGTGGACCTATATTTGAGTGCGGAGTCCTATATCGCCGTTGCTATGAAATCTATACATTTCCCACATCTCTCAGATAAAGACTAAATCACTGCACCACATGCTGAAAGAAGTTCGGCTAATAGCTCGGTGAGGCAGGGTTTCTACTTGCATGCTAGATAGGACCCAGCCCTGTCCTACCCCAATCGTGGCCGTATGCTCGCCAATGACTATTCTCCACCGCTGTGGTGGGCGCTAAATGACCATGGTCGATGCGCCCTAAAACCACAGTCACACGCACACTGCTTTGGTATTGCTGGGAGGGAGGGGAGGTCTGGTTTCCTCAGATAATAGTCATGCTGTCGCCCATGGGCGAACCCCTGGTAAGAATTCATTAGAAGAGCAGGGAAGCGTCCGGGTCCTGCGTCTGCGTGCTACTAGTACTGTCGAATCTTTCCCACTGATGAGTGCGGAGGACCTATGCTTTTCTTGCTGCCCTGAAACGACGATCTCGGCTTTTTGACTTTCTGATTCAGACATTCTAAGTCTGAAAGTCTTAGAATGTCTGACTCGCAGGCGTGTGAGTCAGACACACTGCTTCCAACACCGACTGGTGCTGTAGCCACTGTTATACCATTGTTTAATACAACGAAGAATGGCTCTTAAGTGCTCCTGGGTTTTAGACATTGCGTGAGACGAATTGTACGACCCTCAATATACCAGGAGGTGCTGAGTTTACATCAAAAGTAGCGTCAGGGATTATGCTATATTACTCCAATATAGCATTATTACTCCAATTATGCTATGTTACTGAGTAATACACTACTCCAATTATGCTATATTACTGAGTAATATAGCATAATCCCTAACGCTACTTTTGATGTAAACTCAGCACCTCCTGGTATATTGAGGGTCGTACATTTCGTCTCACGCAATGGTGCTGTAGCCTCAGCACGGCGGAGACTAATGTCACACATTCGGGAACGAATTCCACATATATCGGGTGGATTATGCGGATTGCTAGGCATATTTTGTCTTCAGCATGTCGCCGTTAATTACGGCACTAAGCGATGGAAGTTATTCATTATTGGGGCTGTATGGCGGGGATTTGTTAATGAAATGAACAAATCCCCAAATTTCAATGAAATTCATTTGAATTGAGAAATGAACGTCTTAACGGCGTTCATTTCTCTGACATTATCGTACTTATCAGGCTCATAGACTGGGGCTAGTTCCTCCCGCCCCTTCGGCCGCGCCCCCGCTGTTAAATGCTGACGCGGGCTGCTGTGGCGCCCGCAGGAGTTCTCCTGTAGTGGCGGAGCGTCGCTCCCCTCCTCGACCGATCCAGCCAATCAGAGGAGACCGCCGCCACCAGCGGGCCAATCGCATCGAGCTGGACCGCAGGTCGAACGCCTCCGAGACCACCCATGTCACAGAGAAGACGGAGAAGTATGAACGTGAGTACGGCCAGCGAACCGACGATGTGCTTCAGGCGACACAAACACCGTGGGTCAGCTTCATAATTACAATATAAATATATTGCAATTATTGATATAAGTTAATGGGAAGCAAATTTTGCTGGTAGGTTCTGAAAAGGAACACTATCACACCGAAAGTGGATATTGATTTTGCTGATTTTTTGTATCGTAGAACTTTGGGACTGGCTAGGCGAAGGGAGGTTCAAGTGCTGTTCAAAACTGTCATTTTTGAAGATTTTCGATGCATTTCTGGGTAATTCTGTGGTTGGAAGCATTGCAAAAATAAAACCATGTTGTAATCTTCTGCATATCATCCTAGGCAAAACCACAAGCATCTGCTAGTGTTTTAGCAAAGGCGTTGATAAACTGCATTGAGTGCATTGAAAATTCAAGCCGACCGGGCGGAAAAAGAAATGTGCCGTGACCCGGATTCGAACCGGGGTTATCGCGGCCACAACGCGAGGTCATAACCACTAGACTATCACGGCCAGCCCGAGAAACGATCTACAGAGCCTTACACTTGGTGTATGGAGTGTACTATATGTTTGATTTCCATTCTTGAACAGAGGAAGACATTGGGAGATTGTTCACTCATGGAACGTTGACGTCTCTTCGGGGAGGTTCGAAGGATTAAGGGAACCTGGTAACCGCAGCTGGTTTTGGGGCTATACAATGGTTGACTTGTATGTTGATGGTGACGTCACAAGTTTGTTCAAATGAAACACGTGGATTTTTGTCCAAAATCGCGCCTTCCTGCCAATTTATCTCTGCAGCCAAACGACAGATACCCTGATTCAGACGGACGGTGATAGCTCTTGCGAATCTCATGACTACAGAAATTTGCCTTTTGCCATTGGTAACGTTACGAGTTGCAGAATGGTCAAGTGAAGCATAATTGGAGTTTTTTGGAAGTAACTCTTTCTAACCAATTTATCTAAACACCAGTGGCACAGCCAGGATATTCTTAAGTGGGAGTGAGGGCAACAAGTGAAAGTGAAACAAAAGTGAAACAGATACAAATTTCGGCTCGCATTCCGCGCAAAAACTTTGCGTTTTATGCGGTGAAAATCTAAAAATGCTCGCTTCATTTTACACTTACAACATGATTAACTCGGTTTTACCCACTTATCATTTATATTTGAACTATATGCACCTGAAAGCCGTTCAGTTGCACGCAAAGACGTCGATTTCTGAAGATGATTAGAGGGGAAGGAACACATGAACGTAATTGGAGGGCCAAAATGGATTTGGTGGGCACTCTATAGGGTTCCATGTTGAAGGCTAAATGTATTAGGAGAGCAAAACCAACATCGGTGGACACTTTCCTCCTGAAAAGTATGCAAAACAACACTCATGGCCACAGTATTCCCACGTCTGACCATTCAGGGCTGGGTCGGTCGGCTAGGCAGCTCCAGCAAACTTTTTTACCAGTACCAGTCACCAGTCGATTACAGTATTACTCGAGAGTAACCCCGTAAAATCGCTACTGATTCGTCCCGCCCGTAATCAACTCAATGGATTCGAAATCATTTGGCATTGGAAGTAGGTAGGTTGCAATAAGGATATCATGCATTATGTGATATTGTGAGAAAATGAAGAAATGGTGCAAAGCACACAATGAGCGAGATGCGCACTATACGGCGTTGGGGCCGCGATCACTTCTGCCTTTCCCCCAACACCGTTCCCCTCGAGATGGTCGACTGGACCTGCCTCTGTCGCTCCGCACACCTTCCGTTGGTGGTAACGTTAATGTCGGCGGATGTGGTGCGGGTGAGCCTTCCCCGTGCGACCTCAGCAGCCAGTTTGTTTGTTTGTTTATTGGTTGGTTTACGACACACTTTATGCACATTCACGTCTAATGGCGCCGCCCACACTGTTTCGCCGGCGGGCCGCGGGATTGGGAAATGTCCTGAGTGGCGCTAGAGTCGAACCCGGGACCTTTGGTACCCATAGCCCGACACCTTAACCACTCGGCCATCCTCGCCCCTCAGCAGCCAGTGGAGAGCTGCGCGGACTGGACCTTACCGGACATTCGCCGCTCCGTGCCGGGAAGTCGGGCCACGCTCGTGCGCACACACGGCGCACGGCTCGTGTCGCGCGACACGGGCGGACAGTCGGCCACGAGGTCGGTGTATCGCGCCGCCGGCGGTCTCGCCGGCTATTGGACGCCGCGGGCGGCTCCGCCGACTATTGGACGCCGCGGGCGGTCCCGCCGACTATTGGACGCCTCAGGCGGTCCCGCCGGCTATTGGACGCCGCGGGCGGTCCCGCCGGCTATTGGACGCCGCGGGCGGTCCCGCCGACTATTGGACCCGCGGGCGTCCGCCGCATCTTCGCTATTGGACGCCGCGGGCGGTCCGCCGACTATTGGACGCCTCAGGCGGTCCCGCCGGCTATTGGACGCCGCGGGCGGCTCCGCCGGCTATTGGACGCCGCGGGCGGGACGAGCTGTTCCGTGTCTCCGACACATGGCGCCCGGGACGCGACGCCAGACACCGCCGATATCGTGAGCGCCGCGCCCTGCGCCACGTATGTCGCGGCGGAGCCGGTCGTGCGGTGCGCGCAGCAGCTGTCCGGTGGCCGCGCCCCGCACGGGTCCCGACACAGCGACCTTGGCGCGGCGCGTGTCACCGGCGCGGCAGTCGCGGCGCGGCCCCGACCACCGGCGTGGCAGTCGTGGCGCGGCCCCGGCCACCGGCGGTCCTCTTCCACGGGTAGAAGCCGGCGGAGGTCCCTGGAGGCAATCAGAAGTAGAAGTCGAGAAAAGTCGACAGATGCCGGCAGAATCTGAAAGAAATAAAAAAGGTTAAAGAAGTCGACAGAAGTCGGTAGAAGTTGACAGAGGTCAGCAGAAGCCAGCAGTAAACGGCAGAAACCATCATAATTCGGAAGAATCCATTAAACGGAGGCGAATTTGCAAGATTCGGCGAAAGACAGTACACTGCAAAAGTCGACAGTGGCTGAAAAAAAGGCGGCAGGGTTAACAGAAGCCAGCAAAAGTCGGCAGAAATCAACGAAGGCCTCTTTAAGTCAGCGAAGCCTAGCGGACATCAGTTTTTGCCGAGCTCGTTAAATTTCAAGCCGCTGTTGTTGGCCGTCACGTGACATTGGCACTCTAGACCGTGCTTGTGGTCACGTGGCACTCCTTACCGGCCGGCCCTGAAGGCCACGTGACTGCGCAGCGGCCCGCGCCAGGCGACTCGCGGCGGCGGCGGCTGCTCCGTGAGGCCCGCTGCGTGCAGTGAACGGGAAACACGCCGCCCCACTGGAGCGAGCCGACCGGATCGGACCGTGACGCGGCCGCTCGCGCCGCCGCACGAGACACGCCGTGACGGCCGTGACGGCCGCCGTCGTCTCTGATCGCGTGACGGTGACGCGACGTGACGCGACAACGCGCGGCCAGTCGCCGTCGTGCCGAGCCGGCGACCGCCGTCGTGTCCGCGGTGCGAGATCGCGGCCCAGTTTTCCGTCGCGACTGCCTCAGCTGGTGTGTGTGCCACCGCTTGGTCGACGAGGACCGACCGGGACTTCGTGTGGTCGATGTCAGTGTCGGCGACAGTGAACGGCCCCGCGAGCCTGTGATCCGGAGTGACCTCGCGCACGACCTGATGTGACCCAGCGACACACTGCGCTACTTCGCGCACGAGCTGATGTGACCCAGCGACCCCGCGCTCCACTGCCGTGACCTCGTGTGACCTGCACTGACCCCAGTGACCCAGTGCCGCCGGCTGAACCATGCTTCGCGCGGCCGTTTCAGTGGAGGAGTCTGAGGGCTTCCTGCGACCGGTCGACTCCTACCACGACCTGACCTCGGGGCGGGACCAGGAGAACATGCGTACGCTCCAGTCGGCCAAGACTCGGCTGTTCCCGCCCAGCACGGCGTCGTTCCAGACGTACAACCGGGTCAGCTGGCAGCTGGACATCAGGAAGGAGGTAGGTGCAGCTGGGTGGCAAGAGAGCGCTGGGTGTATGCCAACATCAGGAGGGAGGTGGGTGCGCTGGATGGCAAGAGGGTGCTGAGTGTATGCCAACATCTGGAGATAGGTAGGTGAAGCTGGATGGCAAAGAGTGCTGGGTGTGTGCCAACATCAGGAGGGAGGTGGGTGCGCTGGATGGCAAGAGAGCGCTGGGTGTATGCCAACATCAGGAGATAGGTAGGTGAAGCTGGATGGGAAAAGAGTGCTGGGTGTGCGCCAGCATCAGGAGAGAGGCATGCGTTACTGGACGTCGGAAAGGCAGTAGATAGAGGCAAGTGTGGCTGGATATCTGTAAAAAATAGGTAGGCTCCATTGAATGTCCGAAGTGAAGTTGAGGCAGGTCTTGTTGGATGTCTGAACGGAACTTTAGATAAGTGTTGTGTTGAACATCAGGAAGGCGACACGACTCGGTTGTTGAACGGCAGTGTGCCACTTACCCCTACATGCATCAGCATAGGACACATGGCCACTCGATTCAGTGGTCTAGCACCTACCACGTCCAGCCCACTTGTGGCAATTCAATGCTACGCAAACCAACCCTGCCGCATAACGGGCTCCCAAACTACCCTACGTTCCCCACCTGGGGCTGCTGCTGGCCCGTGACCGGTGGGCGTGAGAGATTGGCACCGCTGTGCGACCAAAACAGACCACGAGTCGCAAGGCAATGGCAAACCAACCAGCCAGCCGATCACCCACCCAACCAACCAACCAACCAACCAACCAACCGACAAACCGACCCGATCAACCAACCAACCAACCAACCAACCAACCGACCAACCAACCAACCGACCAACCGACCGACAAACCGACCCACCAACCAACCAACCGACCAACCAACCAACCGACAAACCGACCAACCAACCAACCAACCAACCAACCAACCAACCAACCAACCAACCAACCAACCAACCGACCAACCAACCAACCAACCAACCAACCAACCAACCAACCAACCAACCAACCAACCAACCAACCAACCAACCAACCAACCAACCAACCAAATACTTCATGCATCCCTAAATTCAAGGATGCAGCCGCGCCTTGGTTACCGCGATTCTACGATTCCTGCTGCATAGCCGGTGTGGTGCATGCACCCATGGAGCCCTGATTCATTCCGTAATCCCACCACTGCCAAGGCTCGCGCGACCACACCCACAGCTGTACGTTCCATATACAGCTCGACAGCCCCGTTGGTGATACCCCACTTCTTATCCTGCAAAAAGCCGTTTGCTAATGAGTGCGGCAGGGCGATATTATATAACAACACCGTGGAAGGGGGAAGGGGGCATACTGAGCTGCAGACTGTTCACGGTGCGTGCTTGTGGCCGATCGTGGCGGCTCCTGGCAACTCATGGTAACTCATGGCTGCTCATGACAGCTCATAGTACAGTTCCTGGTGCAGCTCATGGCAGCTCATGACAACGCATAGTGGAGCTCATGGTGCAACTCATGGCAGCTCAAGACATCGCATAATGGAGCGCATGGTGCAACTCATGGCAGCTCGTGACAACGCATAGTAGAGCTCATGGTGCAACTCATGGCAGCTCATGACAACGTATAATGGAGCTCATGGTGCAACTCATGGCAGCTCGTGACAACGCATAATAGAGCTCATGGTGCAGCTCATGGCAGCTCATGACAACGCATAGTGGAGCTCATGGTGCAGCTCATGACAGCCAATGGGACAGCCCTGGTGTAGCTCCTGGTGCAGCTCATGGCAGTCAACTCCTGGTGCAACCCTATGATGCAGCTCCCGGTGCAGCTCCTGATGCAGCTCCTGGTGCAGCCCCAGGTGCAGCCCCTGGTGCAGCCCCTGGTGCAGCCCCTGGTGCAGCCCCTGGTGCAGCCCCTGGTGCAGCCCCTGGTGCAGCCCCTGGTGCAGCCCCTGGTGCAGCCCCTGGTGCAGCCCCTGGTGCAGCCCCTGGTGCAGCCCCTGGTGCAGCCCCTGGTGCAGCCCCTGGTGCAGCCCCTGGTGCAGCTCCTGATGCAGCCCCTGGTGCAGCCCCTGGTGCAGCCCCAGCCCTGGTGCAGCCCCTGGTGCAGCCCCTGGTGCAGCCCCTGGTGCAGCCCCTGGTGCAGCTCCTGGTGCAGCCCCTGGTGCAGCCCCAGGTGCAGCCCCTGGTGCAGCTGGCTAAGCCTAACTCTGTGGCCGGAAACAGGTTGTCGGTGCGCAGCGCTGACATGCAGCGGCGGCGACTCCGTGTGCTTATCGCCTCAGCATCAGCCTGTGTGTGGGCGGACACGATTCGCAGAAGTCGCAGACAGTCCCCGTCGCCTTCAACAGGGTTAAGCGTGTTCACGCCAGAAAATGCGGCGCATGCTAATGAGCTGCAGCATTGTCCTGTGCCTGTTAATGAGCTGCAGGATTGCGCGGTAACTGCTAATAAGCTGCGCAGTGGGCGGTGTATTCTCATCCGTTAGCGATTGAGATCTTGCAGTAAGTTTTCAGTTTTGACGTCGATTTCGCTCAGTATTATTTCAGTTGGCCTGCAGGCTTCAGACATTTATAGCCTTTTGGCACGCGGCTCATTAGCCTGCCAGTTTGAACCGGCACTGGTCTTTCGTGCTCCGGTCCACTTTACAAGCAATGCCACTTTTCCTGACATGTTTGACATTTTTGGGGCGGGCACGCCACTGGCGCGGGCCCGCTTCTCGCGCCATAATTCATAGATTGCTGCCAGATTTAGCGTGTTTTTCGTCCAACGGCAGAGGTCGAAGACCTGTCCGCCCGGTCACCAGCATGAGGGACAGGCAGCTCATCAGAAACGCGCGCTGGAGATGCGGCAGTTGACACAAAAGAAAACACGTGCTGCATTGCTGCTACGTTAAACCGATAAACACCACAATCAGCGCAAGAACAGTAGACGATGGAGCTTTAGTGGCATGAACTTCATCATGTTATTTAAAAAAGAAAGAAAGATTCTGGTCCTAATTATTGCTTGGGTGGATTTATGAGCCAGAACCCTATTCCTAAGCAGGGCTTATTGCGTGGACCCTGGCCCCACTGCCCAATCCATGAATTCCGGTTTAACGGCAGAATTCTGGCCGAGAGTTTAACGTCAATGAACCAACAAGGCCGCCCCGGTAGCTCCTCCCCGGCCTTATCTGGCCAGTTGCCAACTGACCCTTCCAGCCTGGACTAAATGCGAAGCGACTCGAACCTGTCTTACCAGGACAGGGGAGACCGATGCAGGCCAACGCTCTTACCAACTGAGCTACCGTGGCGGCTCAAAGCGACTGAGTTGGCGCCGTTCCTGTTGACATCTGACCTGACCCAGCGTGTGACTTGACCTGTTATCGGCGTCAGTTCTGTTGATGTCTGCTCTGGCCCAGCATGTGACCTGACCTATTATTGGCGCCAGCCATGCTCAGTGGAGGGGGAGACACAGGGAAGACCAGTGCGGGCCAGCGCTCTAACCAACTGAGTTTCCGAGGCGGCTCAAAGCTACCGAGGCGGCTCAAAGCTACCCAGGCGGCTTAAAGCTACTGAGGCGGCTCAAAGCTGTCCAGGCGGCTTAAAGCTACCGAGGCGGCTCAAAGCTACCGAGGCGGCTCAAAGCTACCGAGGCGGCTCAAAGCTACCGAGGCGGCTCAAAGCTACCGAGGCGGCTCAAAGCTACCGAGGCGGCTCAAAGCTACCGAGGCGGCTCAAAGCTACCGAGGCGGCTCAAAGCTACCGAGGCGGCTCATGAGCTACCTGTGAATCAAACTGTGAATCATACCTTACGACTATTCCTCAATTTTCTACGAGGTTCAGACGCTTCTTGGCATAGATAATGGGAAGTATTAGGACATAATGCGGTAGGACATAATGTCGAGGCTGATTTGACCGTTGCAGATCCAGCCAACGCACTTAGCAAATATCCCCTACTCTTCAAGTTGTAATTAGTTTAGTTATTTGGGCTTTAGAGCGCATCGACCAGGGTTGATCATTCGCGCCCATCTTCCAGTTGTAATGCTACAATTATATGACCGAGAATGCCCAATGACCCACCAAGTTTTATACATGATATCAAGTGCCGCTTGTCAGGATATTTATTGTTGAAGCTTTCCTTCTCTTTGAAGATGCATCTCCGACGAAATGCCAGCCATTGCCTGTTTACATTGTCATGCAGCTCCTGTTGCATCCTTCAAGGCATGCTCATCAGTTAGTTATTCAATTTGAAGGCACGAAAGGTGGCCTTGTTCTTTGCTGAGCAACCTGAACGATTGCTCACACTGTGGTCTGTCCACAGAAGAATACGGAGCGGCCAAGGCTAACCGGCTTTTGTGCATTTCTGCGACAACAATTTGAACAATGCAGAATGGTTATTGTTTATAGCATTGCTGGAATTGTTCAGTGGAACAATTTAAAGAGAATGCCGATTGTCTCCTCCATGCACACGAAAGCATTGGCGCTACGATAGAAAAGCAGACGAAAGCCTATTCCAGCATATCTAGCAAATCTAGCAAATGTAAGGTTTACGGCAATGACATGCACTGCCTCTCTGTCAAGCTATAAAACGTCCACGTGGCGTCTCGCTATAAAACGTCCATATACTTCAATCCAAATTTCCATGTACTTCATCGCTACAAAATGGCCATGTATTGCCCCACTATCAAACTTCCATGTACTCCATCGCTATCAAACTTAGTCATCGATATTTTTCAGGAGAACCATCTAGTCCGCTAATGTACGTGCTTGCCACGCCGCTTGATAGAACTTCCACGTTTCCGACATATTTATCGGAAGTTCATGCTTGCAATGTGCACGAATGCTGTGAATAGAAACAACGCGGCGAATACTTAGCCTTGCTCTTGACCTCAATTGACCCGATGTTGACATCTGACCTGACCCAAAACGTGACCTGACCTATTATCGGCGCCAGTTCTGCTCACATTTGACCTGACCCGTCGTGTGACCGGATCCAGCTCGTCACGTCTGACCTGACCCAGCGTGTGACCTGATCTGCTCTCGGCGTCAGTCCTGTTGACGTCTGACCTGACCCAGAGTATTCGCCAACCCTGTTTTGTGACCTGACCTACTATCGGCACCAGTCCTGTTGACGTCTGACCTGACCCAGAGTAATCGCCAACCCTGTTTTGTGACCTGACCTCTATGACGCCTCGACGTTGCTTGCCCTGACCTGTTCTCTGCGTCAGTCCTGCTGACGTCTGACCTGACCCAGCGTGTGACCTGACCAGTTATCGGCGCCAGTTCTGTAGACATTTGACCTGGCCTGTCGTGTGACCGGATCCAGCGCACTCGCCAACCCTGTTGCGTGACCCGACCCGCTGTCGGCGTCAGTGCTGTCGCAGCTCCCAACAGCGTGTCTGGTCGGCAGGTCTTCTCACCCACGGAGGACGTCACCAACGCCACGGCGCTCCACCTGGTGTTCTGCCAGGTGGTGCGCGACGTCTTCAACCCGGCCTGCATCAGGATCGACCAGGCGGAGCGGGCCGCCGCCAGGAAGGTGCGTGTGACGTCACACGGTCTGCCCCAGGCTCTGATGACGTCAGACATGACGTCAGACAGACTGTGGTTCGGCGTGATGTTTGTGCCTCAAAACTAGCTGGCGTGCTGTTGTTTCGTGTCGTTGTTCGGCAGGTGAAGTGTGAAGGTGGGATTACTGGATGTTGCGGTATCGAAGGTGTTATCTCTGTTGCGTAATATTGTTGTGCGATATATTTGGAATACAATGGAACATGGATGAAGCAGGAATATAATTGAATCTGAAACGGCGCAAATATACGCACTGCTTGCCGAACCGCTGCCATGATACCTGTAAATTTGCAACATTTTTTTAATTGGGTGGTTCACGAAGCCCTTTGTGACCATGGTTAATGGCGCCGCCCACACTGTTTCGCCGGTGGACCGCAGCATTGGGAAATGTCCGAGTGGCGCGAGTGTTGAACCCGGGAACTTTGTATCCAGAGTACAACACCTTAGCCACTCGGCCATCCCAGCCCCTTGCGCCAAATGCTGGTAGGTGGTGGCTGGCGCTAGTGTCGTCTTGCTTCTTACTGCCGAGTGTGCCATCTACCGGCTGAAGCTTGCTGAAGTGAAGTCGATCCCCAACGTCCTTCCTATTCTAAAAGTGTTTCGTGACGTCGGATCTTTGGTTGAATGCAAGGTCCACCGGTCGTGCTTAGTCTGGTCTCACTTTGCAGTTAGCTTATCTTAGGCATGATCTCTCTTTGCAACATATCACGTTCTTGTTCGTGCGGATTTCTCAGTTGTACCTGCTTGATTCGGTTTCTCAGCGTTGTCTGTCTAAGATGACATGCAAGGCCTGGACTTTTCCTGACTACCGTGCTGTTTCCAGAAACTGGACGAGCTGGGAATATCGCCCAGCACGCTGCAGGCATCACAGCTCAAGCTGACCGTGAAGCGGCAGATCATGGAGATGGCCCGCGGCTGGCCCACCTACTTCTGCATGATGTTCCCCGTGTCGGTAAGTGGGTCCACGCCGATTACCTATAAGGAGACGAGTAGCCTAGGGGTAAGATGCCCGTCTCACAATCGAAAGATTGTGGGTTCGAGTCTCATCTGCCTGTAATCTTTGCCCGCGACCAATCGGCGTGAGAGATTGGCGACGCTACATGATTCAACGGTCCACGTGTCGTAAAGCCAACAGCCGCCACCACCACCGCCGATTGCCTATCGACCGTGGGCTTACTGGGATCCCTCATCTGCTGTCCCCCTTTCACGGCCCTGTGTGTGTGCACTCACAACTCTCCCTGTATACAGTGCGACCTCGCAGCTGGATGTTTCCGCCAACTTAGATGTTTGAACCTCGGCTATCGGAATACGCCTGCTGACATTAGTAATTGTTTGTATTGATCGCCTTGCCACCTAGTACTGATCACGTTGCGTTCTGCAGGGTACGCGATAGCTCAAACATGAGCGGAATTTTGCGATATATATGATGTGATGTCTGTTGGTTCAATGGCACGTGCGTTTTACCACATCGAGCGCACGAGTGCACATTAGCCCTGTCCAAAATAACCAAAAGTTGTAGAAACTTAGCCTACATATTTTTCCCCATTGTCTGACCCTAGTGAAGTGGGTTGGCACCGAAATCGACAAATTTTAGTGTTTCCTAGGGGTGGACCAAAATGGCTGAAGTTTCGCTTTTGGTTATCCTGCCAAATATGCGATATATTTCGTTTCTCGAAGCTGTAACTCGGCAACTCCATCGGATCGGATCGATTTTAGTCTCAAACGAAAGAGCAGTATCAGCGTGATAAACAGACTGACAAAAAGTATAGTTCTTAACCAGGGGCGCAGCCTGGGGGGGGGGGGCGAAGGGGGCAATTTCCCTCCCCTTATGCCATTAGAACTGCCCAGCAGCAACAGTTTGCCCCTTCCTTCAGCA
The DNA here is from genome assembly GCA_034440575.1 of Imbricaverruca yamaguchii. Classification (NCBI taxonomy): domain Eukaryota; kingdom Metazoa; phylum Arthropoda; class Thecostraca; family Neoverrucidae; genus Imbricaverruca; species Imbricaverruca yamaguchii. Next base: position 524,253 of record JAOTOL010001315.1, read on the forward strand.
TTACCTCGCCCCCTTCTTAGGATAATCCTGGCTGCGCTCCTGTTCTTAACAGGGGTTTCCACAGAAAGATACAAAAATACCCAAATTAATACGTTTAGTTGACTTTTTCTATCGCGACGCAACACTTCCGACCGATCACCTATGCTGCACTTTAAATCTGTCTCAACTGCTTTGGCTTAGATAATGTAGGACAGGAAACACGAACCACACCTGCCAGTAAATGAGGGAAATTGATGAAAGCGCATGAAACTTACTTGTTTGGTCCACCGTTGTATTGCTCCCTTCAGGTCCTTTGTTCCACGAAGCTCGCGCTGAACAGTTAGGGTGACATCGTCTGAGTCGCGGTGATTCAGCTGTGTTGAACTCACTTGGACGACACAGTATTGTCAAATCGTGAAGAAATAGTAGGACGCAGACGTGACAAACTAAGTTACAATATGCCCAATAAATTACGGCGTGAACCGTTTGTTTCATAACTGGGAGCAACCGAAAGATCGGACATTCGCTTTGGTGTTATGTACAGAGATGCGGCTGATGCAGCTTCGTGGAACAAAGGGCCTGAAGGGAGCGATACAACGGTAATCTTCATGCGCTTTCATCAACTTCCTTCATTTACTGGCAGGTGTGGTTCGTGATTCCTGTCCTACATTACCTAAGCCAAAGCAGTTGAGACAGATTTAAAAAGCAGTATAGGTGATCGGTCGGAAGTGTTGCGTCGCGATAGAAAAAGTCAGTTAAACGTATTCATTTTGGTATTTGTGTATCTTTCTGTGAAAACCCCTGTTAAGAACAGGGGGCAGCCAGGATTGTCCTAAGGAGGAGGCAAGGTAATGCTGAAGGGAGGGGCAAACTGTTGCTGATGGGCAGTTCCAATGGTAAAATCGGCCATGAGGGGAGGGAAATTGTCCCCTTCGCCCCCTCTGGCGGCGCCCCTGGTTAAGACCCATACTTTTTGTCAGTCTGTCTATCAAGCTGATACTGCTCGTTCGTTTGAGACTAAAATTGATCCGATCCGATGGATAGTTGCCGAGATACAGCTTCGAGAAGCGAAATATATCGCATATTTGGCAGGATAACCAAAAGCGAAATTTCAGCCATTTTGGTCCACCCCTAGGAAACACTAAAATTTGTCGATTTTGTTGCCAATCCACTTCACTGGGGTCAAATACTCGGACAAAAATTGTACTAGGCTAAGTTTCTACAACTTTTGGTTATTTTGGACAGGGCTAGTGCACATACATGGCTGAAACACCTATTTGTGTAACCAGTGGCACTATACAGGTGTGCATCAAGTTGCTTTCTTATTTGACATAGCCTATGAGCGTTGTCTTGAATACTTATTTCACAGCCATGATACTATAAAAGGAACGAGAGATCGCTACCTGAATACGACATGCCTGCACTAATGCAACCGGAGAATCAGCTTGCACTAGCTAATGCAACATAGCTCACAGTGTGATGTGCAGCATAGATGCTATTTAGGTGGCGTGCTCCCGTATTGTCTCCTTCTCCCAGGTGGAATCATTCACCTGAATTGAAGACCTCCATGGAGGAGCATACGATTTCACCCACACATCAACAAACTATTGTGGTTCTAACCAGTATCTTTGTTGGTTGAGCCGGCGCCGACGGCTGCGTGCTCTAGAATGCAACGTCCTTAATCTACGTCTTTCAGCTATTCAGTACTTATTCATTATATCCATCCTGTACAATAATAGCCACCAGCTGCTTGGATGTACTTGTACGTCAATATATAATACAATATATATCCCTGACAGTATTAACGCAATTATCGGCTGCACCATTGCTACATCTACGTGTGCTACATGCGCCACTGGTCTCTCATTTCGCCAGCTCACTTTTCCCGACCGTAATGCGCACGAAATAACCCGCCGGTCCAGTTCTAGACGTCCCTCTCATTCTCGTTTCCAGGAACAGTTGTCGTTCCGGTTTTTATCCACCTGCCACCGCTTATTTTCCACAGCGTGCGGACCAAATCACGGTACTCGTACCCCGGGAATGGTACTCGTACTCCCCGGAGTGGCACTCCTACTCCCGGAAGTATTACTCGCACTCCGGGGAGTGATACTCGTACTCCTTGGAGTAGTACTCGTACTTTCCGGGAGTAGTCATCGTGCTCCCGGGAGTGGTTCCCGAACTCTAGGGAGTAGCACACCTACTCCAGGGAGTGGTACTCGTACTTCCCGTGAGTAGTTCTCGTGCTCCTCGGAGTGGTTCCCGTACTCCCGGGAGTGGTGCCAGCACTCTGCGGAGTGGCGCTCATACTCCAGAGAGTGATACTACTACTCCCGGAAGTGGTACTCTTATTTCCCGGAGTGGTTCCCGTACTCCCGGGAGTGGTGCCAGCACTCTGCGGAGTGGCGCTCCCACTCCGGGAGTGTCTCACACGCGCGCCTCGCCTCTCCACCGGCAGGGCGGCCGCAACAATCCGCTGGTGCAGCTGCTGGGCGTCTCGCACACGGGCGTCCGTCTCCTGCGCAGGGACAAGGCTGCGCCCGGCGACTGTCTCAAGATCATCGACCATGTGCCGTGAGTATGGCACGTGGTTGTGACGTGGTTGTGACGTGGGCTGCGGGCTGGCGCACGTGTGGTTGTTGGTAGCTGGGTGCGGTGTCTGTTCTGTGCCCAGATCGGTCGGCCGGGGAGCGGCGAAGGACGCTTCCCGAAGCATGATTGCGGTTCGTGTCCGGTGAAGGATGCGGACAAGTGGCTTGTCCTTTTCGTATCCTTTGACTGAGAGTTTGGATGTGGGGTGTTGCACCGCGGTGTTTGATTCGCGTTTGGTGTGCGCTGTGGAGCGGCCGTTTCTTCGTTAATTGGTTTACTCGCTATCTTTGACATGGCCTTCATTGGCTCGCTTCGCTAGCTGGTGGGCTAACTATGCCTGAGACATTTCCGTGTTAAGCGTGTCATGTCTTTGCGCGGTGTTTTTTTTTTTCTTTCGGGGTCTTCCTTCAAGTTCTTGTATGTTTTCTTTAAAGTTACGTTCGCGTTCACAATATGCTAGAGCAGCAAATAATTGCGACGTTGTCATGACAGTTAAGTACGGAACATCATGCTGACTCACCGAACGACTCCGTCTTCTGGTTTTGTCCAGTCAGCCGTCTCACTTTCCCGCTGACAATGAGTCCTGTTGCGCAGAAGGAACTTCCAGGAAGAACTTAAAAGTTATGCATCATTATTTTCGTGTGATATCTGTAGACTAAATACTTAACAAGCTTCTTCTCCGGGTTGACCCCTGATCGGGGGAGGTCCTGCTGCCGAAGCATCAACCGTGTCAGGGATCTCAGATTGCACGTCAGCTAGAGGTCTGCGTAGGGAAGGCAGAGGTCATCAACCATCAGAATCACCGTCAGCATTTGTTGAACCACATCCACGTGCGCTACAAGTGACTTTTTATGGGTTTACGTCACTTACATAAGGCAGGATGTCGTACCGTAATGGAAAGACGTTGGGGCGTCATATAGCAGGATGAGAGGCAGGCGACGTCATATAGGCTCAGCTGCTATGTGCGTCGTGAAGGAACACTCCAGATGGAAAGACGCAAAACCCGTCATGATACATATCCTGCACCTACACCTTTCCCATCACACGTACACACATGTACGGCTAAGCATATATGCAGGGAAAACTACTAGAACACACACTCGTAAACCACATGCAGCGGTTTAACCGGTGTTTTACGTCAGTTGCATATTATTTTATGTTGGTGGACACCACGGTATGCGCGTAGTAATGGGCGCAAAATGACCTTGGTAGTCGATGCGCCGTAAAACCAAAATAACTAAGTAGGTTGTTTGGTTTGCGAATGTTCTACTGCTCCATTCAGTTCGAGTTATGGGCAGCTCCAGCTGTCAGTGTTGTCGGGTGTTGCGTGACCTGACAGCTTGGCATCTGACAAACATTGCAGCCAACTCTCTCGGCTCGATGTGTACCAACACGTGTCTTACGAAACAGAGGGAGTGGTACATTGCGATATTGTGGGCACATCACCATATTGTCCCCTGCAATGTGCCTCGCACGTGATATCTGCCTTCTTATTGGGTGGTTCACGACGAACTATGTACATGGTCACGGCTAACGACGCCGCCCATACTGTTTCGCCGATGTGCGCGGGGTTGGAAAATATTCCGAGTGGTGTGAACGTCGAACCCGGGACCTTGGCATCAGAGCTCAACACCTTACCCACTCGGCCAATCCAGCATCTCGCACATGATCTCGCATGCGCCTATCCGATATAACATGTGCCGGAAAGTGCATCGCTTTCTGTGCCTGAGCCTTGCTCTGAGCGGAAGCGTTGCCCCGCTCCACGGACATTAATTGTCATGCCTTTGGCCGCCACGGACTCAGTGTCACATGACATCTGGTGGTGTTAATACGTCACGGCGATGGTATAGTGATAGACATCCATGTGTCCACAACCTTCAAGTCACAATTCGCCCTTTACGAGATTCGAGGATACGCCTCACGGTATAGCGCACAAATGCACGCATCGGTTTTTCTATCGCATTAGTTTGACGTACTACATCCGTTGTGGTTTACCCTGCGTTGTTAGCTTGCAGGCGTGTTGGGTGAAGGTCGAACTCGAGCCCATGCCGTGGAATTCGCGTGTAAAAAGTGTCCGAAGCGGGGACAGTTGTGTTCCATATCGGGCATGACCTTGAGACCTGTGTCGTCATAGCCAATGGTCGGCCGGTCACCGGATAGTGCTGACCACGCTGCTGCTTACTGTCGATTGCTCAGAGAAAGACACGGCCGAACATGTGCACAGCCGCTGGAATTGCGAGGTAGTTGTTCGGTGAAAAGAAAGTGAGCGTATTATTCGCTATCGTCGCCGTCTGCAACAGGTGTAAGAAGAAGTGTATAGAGCTACAGCGTGGTTAGCGTCGCTGCGTCGGTGCAGGGCGAACACTTCACGGGGTCACGACCCCACCAAGTGACACGACCAGATTGTGGCATCTCCAGGATACGGCGCCACCAGGCCACGATCTCACTAGGTCGGAACCTACCCATGTCACTGCCTTACCAGGCCCACATCACCAGTCACATCACCAGGTCATAACCTCATCAGGTCATAATTTCACCAGGTTCCAACCTCACCAGACCACGACCTCACCAGGTCACGACCTCACCAGGTCACGACCTCACCGGGCTCACGACCTCACCAGGTCACGACCTTACCAGGTCACGACCTCACCAGGTCACGACCTCACCAGGTCACGACAGGTCACGACCTCACCAGGTCACGACCTCACCAGGTCGACCCCAGGTCACGACCTCACCAGGTCACGACCTCACCAGGTCGACTCACGACCTCACCAGGTCACGACCTCACCAGGTCACGACCTCACCAGGTCACGACCTCACCAGGTCACGACCTCACCAGGTCACGACCTCACCAGGTCACGACCTCACCAGGTCACGACCTCACCAGGTCACGACCTCACCAGGTCACGACCTCACCAGGTCACGACCTGACCTGGCCACGCCGTCTACGGCAGCTGACCCACGGTAACCCGTGACCGCCGAGCCGCAGAGGTGACACGTCACACGGGAGCGCACCGTGACCGTCAACAGCCGACGGGCCACGAGCCGGCCCCGGCACCCTTGTCCTCGGTCACACTGCCGGCCGGCAATGTTGCATTGTTGCCGCGCCGCCCTGTTGCATGCATTGTTGCAGGGCAGCGGGCCGGCGGTCGCCTGTGGCGACGATGCGCCGGCGGCTGCGCCCGCGGAAACCTGCGCGGGCATTCGCTCCGCTGATGGTCACGGTTGTGTCCATTGTTGAGACTCGGCTCGGCAGTGCCAGGCTGCTGTTCGTGGTCGGTGCTGTGTCTGTTGTTGGGGCTCGGATGGTGGTTAAGCCGCTGTTCGTGGTCGGTGCTGTGTCTGTTGTTGGGGCTCGGATGGTGGTTAAGCCGCTGTTCGTGGTCGGTGATGTGTCTGTTGTTGGGGCTCGGATGGCAGTTAAGCCGCTGTTCGTGGTCGGTGCTGTGTCTGTTGTTGGGGCTAGGATGGCAGTTAGGCCGCTGTTCGTGGTCGGTGATGTGTCTGTTGTGGGGCTAGGGGTGTTAGGCCGCTGTTCGTGGTGGTGGTGGTGGTTAAGCCGCTGTTCGTGGTCGGTGCTGTGTCTGTGGGGCTGGATGGCAGTTAGGCCGCTGTTCGTGTGGTGTGTGTCTGTTGTGGGGCTAGGGTGGTAGTTAAGCCGCTGTTCGTGGTCGGTGCGTGTGTCTGTTGTTGGGGTTCGGATGGTGGTTAAGCCGCTGTTCGTGGTCGGTGATATGTCTGTTGTTGGGGCTCGGATGGTAGTTAAGCCGCTGTTCGTGGTCTGTGCTGTGTCTGTTGTTGGGGCTAGGGTGGTAGTTAAGCCACCGTTCGTGATCGGTGCGGTGTCTATGGTCTGGGCTCTGTGCAGCGTAAAGTTGTGCTTGCAGCCTGGGTCCGTGCACAGGCTGCGCTTCGCCGCCCATAGCCAAGGTGTCCGTGTCCACATCCCGGGCTGTGTTCATAGTCACAAGTCCGCCATGGCAACCCTCAGCCGGTCGCGAACGCTGCGTTCGCGGTCCGCGCCGCACCCACCGGCGGGCTGGTCTGGGATGTGTGACGGCGACCGTGGTCCATACGGCGGGGCCACGCGCTGCGGATCCTCCGCGGAGATTCGCTGCCGCAACACACCGCCTTGGTGTACCACGGTGGCCCGGCGCCAGGATCTAGCACTCTGATCCGGCGCCACAACCCAGCACCGTGGTCCGGGATGGCTCCGCTGTCCCGGCAGCTCCGCTGTGCTGTGCCGGAAGCTCCGCTGTGCTGTGCCGGAAGCTCCGCTGTGCTGCGCTGACAGCTCCGCTGTGCTGTGCCGGAAGCTCCGCTGTGCTGTGCCGGAAGCTCCGCTGTGCTGCGCTGACAGCTCCGCTGTGCTGTGCCGGAAGCTCCGCTGTGCTGCGCCGACAGCTCTGCTGTGCTGTGCCGGAAGCTCCGCTGTGCTGCGCCGACAGCTCTGCTGTGCTGTGCCGGAAGCTCCGCTGTGCTGTGCCGACAGCTCTGCTGTGCTGTGCCGACAGCTCTGCTGTGCTGCGCCGGCAGCTCCGCTGAATCCGCGGCTCCGATATGCCTGAAGCTAAATCCTCCGCAACTCCTCCGACATTCATCCACTGAGGCGCCGGTCAAGGGATGACCATCCCTTGATCACTAGTCAAGGGAACTTGAGCGCTGATCAAGGGATGACCAATGCTCAGACTGGAACGCTATCCGGCGCACCGGGCAATGCCCGAGTCCAAATAGCGCCCAAAAAATAGCCAACAAAATAGCCAACAAAATAGCCAACAAAAACCCGACTTTTTCGGCGGCTTTGCATTTACACTCAATTACGCGCTAATGTCGTTTCTCGACGACGTCGGGAGCCCAGTTACTGGCAGTCGTCCGGATCCAGCGGTGTCTGTTGGGCAGGCGGGTGGCTGACGTTTGAGCCACGCCGTGGACACGTGTCGTCGGACGTGCACGTGGCACGTGTCGTGTCACCGCGGCACGGGATGGGTGCAAGTCACAGTTGACAAAGCTTTGTCCGGGCGGTGAGAGGTCGTGGCGGCGGCTGCACTGGATTGGTAGCATGAGCGTCGCTATATGATAGGGGGATGGTGCGAGGGCATTCAGAGACATGGATGCAAGAACAGTGAATCTCTATTGACTGTTCGTATGAAACGGGAGGCGAGGGGCAGCTCCATCCTTCCCATAAACCATAAATAGTATAAAGCATAAAGCATAGGCCATATGGTTGTTGCATGGAAAGAAATGACTTCAAAATGGCTTTCCCGGAGCACTTTGAGACAGTTAGTGCGCCGATACTCAGAGGTGAAGCGAGCCCAAAGGAAACAACGTGGAAATTAGTGCAACAAGCCTTTCGGTGAAGTTGCCATTCTCCCCACATCGGCGGTGCCACACTGATGCAGTCAGCTGTGATGAAGCTGGCTGTGGCCTGGCAATGTAATGCAGCAACACCTGCGGCAGACAGTAGGAGCAGCTGTTCGACATCTTCTACTCGGACAGATAATTGTGTAACAGGGAAGCCCAGCGAGAAGCTACCACTCACCACGTGTGGCAGCGAGACCATTTCGATAATGCAAATGAGCTTAAGTGGCTGCACTGTTGAAGAGAGTGCCCCGTTTCTCCGTGACGGCCGCAGCGCTTGTAGCTAATGGTGGCTGGGCCGCTGGAGCCGCCGCCTGCCCGTCTCAGCATGACACGCAGAGTGTTCTCCTCCCGGGCGGCCTCCTCCAGTGGAACGTCCCGTCGCCGTCCACCGCCGCCTCTCGGACCCGGCGCGAGTTCGCCGAAATGTTTAGTCGCGACGTCTCTTAAACTGACTAGATGTGTCCGGCGTTTTATCTTTATACTGCTCTTTTACTACGCTCGTCTATCCTCATGTGTGTACTTTTTGCAACGGGGCTCAAGCGCTCATCTTTTGAATTGCAATGGGGCTCAAGCCGCATATTTACCCATTGTATTGAATTTGTTTGTTATGATTACAAACGCCGATAAAAAATACACCGCTGGTACCATAGATGACACTGAATGAGACGATGTCGATAGAATGCCGATAGAATGGTGTGAACAGAAATCCCCAATCTGGTCGCAACGTCGGGTTGAGGAATTGACAGGTTTTTTTTTCGTGGCAAATACCTTCCAAAAACGAGCTGGTGGTTATAGGTGTGCGGGAATGGGAACTCGTAAGGTAGGATCCAGGGGATAAATTTTCAATGACGGAAGTTTCACAACGTCTTTGACATTGAATTAGAGAATGAACTTCAGCCGTGGCATCCCCAACATTTGTGTCCACTGCGAGTACCATATTCATCAGCGTTACTTATTCGCAAGGAGGATCTGAACAAAGCCACAATATAGACTGCTGCCAATGCATAAGTGCAGCCCAGCAAGTGAATTATATCTCTTTTTTGTTGGCTCATTTTTTTTTTTGTTGGCGCCAAAATAACTTTTAGTTCGCGCCCCTTAACCCAAAAAAAAAAACAATCATTTTTCTTAGCATTACTATCTACCTTCTTAGTATTTATGGCATAAGTATGATCTTGTTCGTCGTGTCACCGGATTGGCGCTCGTGACATCGCACATCGACCTCACGGTCTGGATTTGAGCAGATCGTCCTGTCCGGTTGGTGGCACACCCCGAGGGCACGACCTCTCCTCGTGTCACCGCGGCGGTCCTCTGTTCAGCGGGCCCGAGACACCAGCGCAGCCCACCGTGCGCACGCGCTAACGGCTGGGAATCTGAGGGTAGGCGCGCGAACAAAATAGTTCCGCAAAGGTGCCGAAAATTGAAATATCCGCCGTGTATGTGATCACCATCTGTCACTGCCAGTCGGCCATGGTCTGCCACTGGCTGTCTGTCACTATCTGTCTGTCACTATCTGTCTGTCACTATGTCTGTTACTGTCTGTCACTGCCTGTCTGTTACTGTCTGTTGCCTGTATTGTTGTCACTGTCTGTCTGTCACTGTCTGTCTGTCACTGTCTGTTGTACTGTCTGCACGTCTGTTGTACTGTCTGTACTGTTGTCTGTTGTCACTGTCTGTCACTGTCTGTCTGTCACTGTCTGTTGTCATTTGTCTGTCTGTACTGTCTGTACTGTCTTTTTTTTTTTTTGTTGTTGTCACTGTCTTTGTCACTGTCTGTCTGTCACTGTCTGTCTGTCACTGTCTGTCTGTCACTGTCTGTCTGTTGTCTGTCACTCTGTCTGTCACTGTTGTCTGTACTGTTGTCACTGTCTGTCTGTCACTGTCTGTCTGTCACTGTCTGTATGTCACTGTCTGTCTGTCACTGTCTGTCACTGTCTGTTGTCACTGTTGTTGTCACTGTTGTCTGTCACTGTCTGTTGTCACTGTCTGTACTGTCTGTTGTTGTCACTGTCTGTCTGTCACTGTCTGTCACTCTGTCTGTCACTGTCTGTTGTCACTGTCTGTCTGTCTTTTGTGTCACTGTTGTCACTGTCTGTCTGTACTTCTCTGTTGTCACTGTCTGTCTGTCACTGTCTGTCTGTCTGTCTGTCACTGTCTGCCACTGTCTGTCTGTCACTGTCTGTCACTGTCTGTCTGTCACTGTCTGTCTGTCACTGTCTGTCTGTCATTGTCTGTCTGTCACTGTCTGTCCGCCATTTCTCACTGTCCCGGTATCCCGGATTATGGCTGGTGAGCTGTGATGCTGGCAGTTGAGATGACGGCGAGCTTTCCCGTCCGGCGCGGTGCTAGGACTGGACAGAGGACGACCCCATACTGCGCAGCGGTACAGTGGTGCAGCGGTACAGTGGTGCAGTGGTGCAGTGGTGCGTGCAAGCTGGTCCAGCCGACCTCCGGCCCAATTACCGCCCGGCATTTACATAACTGGGCTTCTCGTCGGGCCGGGCGGCGGTGTGTGCTGCTGATCCTGCGTTGGTGTGGCTGAGGAAGATGTGCTATGCTGCTGATGCTGCGTTGGTGTGGCTTAGGCAGAGGTGTTATGCTGCGTTGGTGTGGCTGAGGCAGGGGTGTTATGCTGCTCGCCCTGAGTTGGTGTAGCTGAGGAAGAGGTGCTATGCTGCTCACCCTGAGTTGGTGTGGGGTACGAGTAGCCTGAGGGTAAGATGCTCGTCTTTGCAATCGTATGGCGGTGGGTGCTGAATCTCACCTGCTGGCGGCGGGCTCGCTGTTGTTGCCAATCGGCGTCAGTGGTTGGCGACGCTGCATGGCTCAACGGTCGGCTGCTGTGTGCTGTTGTCGCCTCTGTCTGGCGGCAGCCAACCAGTTGACACCGCCTCGTCTGGCGGCGGGCTGCTAGTCCATTGGCTGGTAGTTCGTGTTGTCGCCTCTGTCTGGCAGGGGCTGTGCAGTGTTGTCGCCTCTGTCTGGCGGCGGGCTGCTGTGCTGTTGTCGCCTCTGTCTGGCGGCTGACCGCGACCCGTGACCGCGACCAGTTGAACGGGTCGCGGTCGCGGTCAGAGCCACAACGGTGTCTCTTGTGGATGGTCAGTGTCTCGCCGGTGTCTCCGGGGATGGTCAGTGTCTCGCCATGTCTCTTGTGGATGGTCGGTGTCTCGCCGGTGTCTCTTGGGATGGTCAGTGTCTCACCGGTGTCTCTTGTGGATGGTCAGTGTCTCGCCGGTGTCTCTTGTGGATGGTCAGTGTCTCGCCGGTGTCTCTTGTGGATGGTCAGTGTCTCGCCGGTGTCTCTGGGGATGGTCAGTGTCTCGCCGGTGTCTCTGGGGATGGTCAGTGTCTCGCCGGTGTCTCGCTTGGGGATGGTCAGTGTCTCGCCGGTGTCTCCGGGGGATGGTCAGTGTCTCGCCGGTGTCTCTTGTGGATGGTCAGTGTCTCGCCGGTGTCTCCGGGGGATGGTCAGTGTCTCGCCGGTGTCTCCGGGGATGGTCAGTGTCTCGCCGGTGTCTCCGGGGGATGGTCAGTGTCTCGCCGGTGTCTCCGGGGGATGGCCAGTGTCTCGCCGGTGTCTCCGGGGGATGGTCAGTGTCTCGCCGGTGTCTCCGGGGATGGCCAGTGTCTCGCCGTTTGTGTCTCGCCGGTGTCTCCGGGGGATGGTCAGTGTCTCGCCGGTGTCTCCGGGGATGGTCAGTGTCTCGCCGGTGTCTCCGGGGATGGTCAGTGTCTCGCCGGTGTCTCCGGGGATGGTCAGTGTCTCGCCGGTGTCTCTTGTGGATGGTCAGTGTCTCGCCGGTGTCTCTTGTGGATGGTCAGTGTCTCGCCGGTGTCTCTTGGGGATGGTCAGTGTCTCGCCGGTGTCTCTTGTGGATGGTCAGTGTCTCGCCGGTGTCTCCGGGGGATGGTCAGTGTCTCGCCGGTGTCTCCGGGGGATGGTCAGTGTCTCGCCGGTGTCTCTTGTGGATGGTCAGTGTCTCGCCGGTGTCTCCGGGGGATGGTCAGTGTCTCGCCGGTGTCTCCGGGGGATGGTCAGTGTCTCGCCGGTGTCTCCGGGGATGGTCATTGTCTCGCTATTGTCTCTTGAGGATGGTCAGTGTCTCGCCGGTGTCTCCGGGGGAGAGTCAGTGTCTCGCCGGTGTCTCTTGTGGATGGTCAGTGTCTCGCCGGTGTCTCCGGGGGATAGTCAGTGTCTCGCCGGTGTCTTCGGGGGATGGTCAGTGTCTCGCCAGTGTCTCCGGGGATGTTCAGTGTCTCGCCGGTGTCTCCGGGGGATGGTCGGTATCTCGCCGGTGTCTCCGGGGGATGGTCAGTATCTTTCCGGACGCTATCCAGTATTCACCACGGTGAATACTGAAAATGTGATTTTGATGTCGAAATGCAACGGCCCACGGATCGTTAAATGCTTCTTCTTAGTTACTGAACCTATTCGTTCTGCGCCACCGGAGGAACAGTGTGGGCGGCGCCATTAGCCGGGATCGTGCAAAAAGTGCGTCGAGAACCACCAAATAAGGAAACAGAACCTATTCATTGCAAGCGTTATGAGTTCGATTTTACTTACTCAGTTATCGATGCCCATGGAATGGGATGAAAATACAACTCAATAAACGTACGAATTAACCTTGCAAACAGTTAATATCCAAACTGATACAACTTCATCGTGAGGTGTCTGAACCTGGGCATGATCATGTCTCGATATCAACACCACCTAGGTCATAATAACGCTGACTTTATTCGCCCCGTCGTCCCAATTCAGCACGATCTTCGATATTTATTCATCGTCTTGACGGTGAGCTTGTGACGTCTCTGTGACGTCATTGCGTGTGTGGCTGGTGACGTCGTTCGGTTGCGGCTTTGTGAATCACTGATTGCATGTGCTGCAGCAGTAAACAAGCGAAGCAAGTGCACCGTCACGCATAAGTGAACACAATGTTATTGCATTGCTTCCACCACGCGACTGCTTCGCCCGTCGCCGTTCCCGCCCTCGGCGGTAGCGACAGCGCAACTGCCGACTTGGAAAGGTTGTGTGTTCGAGTCTCACCTGTCGCTACTCTTCGCCCGCGACCAATCGGCGTGAGAGATTGGCGACGCTACATGACTCAACGGTCGATGTGTCGTAAAACCAACAACCAACCAACTGCCGACTTGGCCCCGGGCCGTCCCCGCACGTCCTCCGTAGTCGGGCCTGACGAGACCGTCATGGAGTCACCGACCTGCAGGCCTGGCGATATCGTCGTTTCTCTGCAAGCAAGCCGTCGTCCTCTGGGCGGGAATGATCAACCCTGGTCGATGCGCCCTATAGCCCAAATAACTAACTAACTAACTAACTAAGCCGTCGTCCTCTGGGCGGAATTATCAACCCTGGTCGATGGCCCTATAGCCCAAATAACTAACTAACTAAGCCGTCGTCCTCTGGGCGGGAATGATCAACCCTGGTCGATGCGCCTATAGCCCAAATAACTAACTAACTAACTAACTAAGCCGTCGTCCTCTGGGCGGGAATGATCAACCCTGGTCGATGGCCTATAGCCCAAATAACTAACTAACTAACTAACTAAGCCGTCGTCCTCTGGGCGGGAATTATCAACCCTGGTCGTGCGCCTATAGCCCAAATAACTAACTAACTAACTAACTAATTGGATCAACCCTGGCGTGCGCCATATAGCCAAAAAAAAAAATTAATAACTAACTAACTAAACCGTCGTCCTCTGGGCGGGAATATCAACCCTGGTCGATGCGCCCTATAGCCCAAATAACTAACTAACTAACTAACTAACTAACTAACTAACTAAGCCGTCGTCCTCCGTGGCGGGTTTTGGAACAAATCTTGGCTGCAGGCACGTCTCGGCGAGTGGCAGATATGACGATGTGATGCAGATGTGACGAAGGTCGCTTCGGCACGCACGCAAGGCTGTCCTGTCCAGGATCAGCGAGATAATGTCGGTGAAAGTCCTCTCGCCGTGTCCAGGTTTAACGCCACCTCGCTGTAAGCCCGTCTGTGGAGGTAACAGTTAACAGGATGGCAATGTTCACCTATGTCCACGATGGCCAGACTGAGCGATATCTTTGTTGTGAAAGCACATGCCTCGCATCTAAGTTTGTCCAGTTAGATTCAATAGGTGATCGTCTGTGCACTCTGTCTTCATGTATACAAGTGCTCCTCGATTGTAACTGATTTATGTCCTCCTATCCGTGGTTGTCCGCTTGTCTCCGTGTTTTTTTCTGCTTGTCTCCATGTTTGTCCGCTTGTGTCCACGTCTGTCCGCTTGTCTCCGTGTTTGTCGACTTGTCTCCATGTTTGTCCGCTTATCTCCGTGTTTGTCCGCTTGTATGTGCTTATGTCCTGTGCTTCCGGGTTTATCGGTTTATGTCTGTATGTGTGTCTTCTTGTCCGGGTTTGTCGCGGTTTCCTTCACGAACGCTCCCGCTTGACTCTCGGCGAGGTTTCCCCGACGTCCCCGCAGCGAGTTAGGGGACGAGTAGCCTAGGGGAATGTTGCTCGTCTCACAATCGAAAGGTTGTGGGTTCGAGTCTCACCTGTCGCCACTCTTCACCCGCGACCAATCGGCGTGAGAGATTGGCGACGCTCCATGACTCAACGGTCAATGTGTCGTAAAACCAATAACCAACCAACCCGCAGCGAGTTTTGACGACGTCCCAGTGCGAGCCCAGGCGTTCGGCGCCCGGACTCGAGACCTCCTCGGTGTCTGAGCGCCGCGGCTCTTCGGTGGCGCGACCCAGTGTAACCCCGCTGCTGGCCGCCCAGGTTCGAGGAGATCGCCTCGGTGTCTGAGCACCGTGGCTCGTCAGTGCAGCTGGTGCTCAACAACGGCGCCCGCCAGGCCTTCCACACGCCCAAGGCCAGCACCATGACCGACATGCTGGAGAGGTTCATCGCCGAGAGCCAGTCGGTGAGTACCGACGGGTGCCGCGGCAGTCACGACGCCGCCCTTCCTGGTCTCTTCGTCATGTCTTTGTCAGCATGGTCTTCATCACTACAAGCTTTACGGTTATGGTGTTTAGGTATGGATCCGGCGTCATCTTCGATGCGCCCGTGAAACCGAAATGACCAACTAACTGACTTGATCTTTTCCGTAATCAATAGGCTACACGGAAAACAGAATATCGGCGTTTAACATCGCGCAGTTATATGCGTACATGCAGACCTATCGGCACTGCCACGTGCCGTTATTTTGCCGACCACCTCGTCGCGGTCGTCTGCAAAATACATGTAGTGGACACGTTGTGTACCAGCTCGGTGCCGCTGGCCGATTATTTCGGATTACTGACACCGTTCTGTATCGGGGTCAACGCCATGAGTGTTTCATTTTTGCAAAAAAAAAAACACCATTCTTATATATATATATATGAATCGAATCGATGTTCCAATTGGCTGCCACAGTTGTGATGTCCCCATTGGCTGCCAGTTGATCAGCCATGTCCCCATTGGCTGCCAGTTGTCAGCCATGTCCCCATTGGCTGCCAGTTGATCAGCCATGTCCCCATTGGCTGTTCAGTTGGTCAGTATGTCCCATTGGCTGCCAGTTGGTCAGTGATGTCCCATTGACTGGCTGAGTGGTGAGACCACGCGAACCTCGAAGGCCCGCTTTGCTCGGACCCGGCGCCGAGTCGGCCGAGATGCCCGACTAACTTTTGACTCGATGTCATCGATGTCATCGATGTCACGTGACCTGACCGGCACGACATGCATGTCACGGCGGGTGCCGTCTGTACAGCGTGTCACGCGTCACAGTGGCCGTCCCACCTGGACCGTGGCCGTCCCACCTGGACCGTGGCCGTCCCACCTGGACCGTGGCCGTCCCACCTGGACCGTGGCCGTCCCACCTGGACCGTGGCCGTCCCACCTGGACCGTGGCCGTCCCACCTGGACCGTGGCCGTCCCACCTGACCTGGCCGTCCCACCGCCGTGGCCGTCCACCTGGACCGTGGCCGTCCCACCTGGACCGTGGCCGTCCCACCTGGACCGTGGCCGTCCCACCTGGACCGTGGCCGTCCCACCTGGACCGTGGCCGTCCCACCTGGACCGTGGCCGTCCCACCTGGACCGTGGCCGTCCCACCTGGACCGTGGCCGTCCCACCCGGACCGTGGCCGTCCCACCTGGACCGTGGCCGTCCCACCTGGACCGTCGACCTGCAGCGGCCACGTCGCAGGCGGTGTTCCGTGGCTCGAGGTGTGGCGTCTTCGTTTCCGTCGCGCGACTCGGACTCGGACAGTGCCGCCACAAGTCACGTGACTCTGGTGGCGATTTAGTCGGCCAGGTCACGTGTCCAGTGTGCACACTTTCGCTGCGGTGAGCTGTCCGGCGCGTGCAGTGGACCGTGTCGTGCCTCGGCTGAGCTGCGGCCGGGCGTCGCCCAGCCTCGACCGGGCGAATTGTGCCGCTGTTGTCGGCGCTGTCCGGAGCTGTCCGGAGCTGTCCGGAGCTGTCCGGAGCTGTCCGGAGCTGTCCGGAGATCGCGTGGTGCACCGCCTGGACCACCGAGCACGCGACCGGACGGGTCACCTCGCCGGCAGCCCGTGGGTCATCTGGTCGGCGTGGTGGCGCGGCCGAGATGGATGTGATGTGAAGATGAAGATGCATGTGATGTGTGATGGATGATGTGAAGATGACAAGTCCCGGTCGACTCACCTCGTGTGGTCCCCAACGCTGGGGATCTCTCGCCAATCCGAATGGAGTCGTGGCCGGATATTTTCAGATTGAATCGACGAAATGGCAAATGAGAATAACCCGGGTACCAAAGGAGGGAGAAGTCCCGAGGGAGTGCTCAGGTACAATAATTTCGATGAAATGCAGATAGCATCTTGGCTAACTTTTGCAGAACATAAAGAACCTCAACGGATTCTATTGTACGCTTTAGTCACTTTGATGCCGGACCGATCTCGAGGATCTCCGCAATGGAGGACCAACTGTCAGCTGGCGCTGCTTCGCCAGTCCCTGGGTGGATGTCGCCGGTCGGCCAGCGCGCCAAACGTCGGCCGAAATTCCGACACCGTGACGTCACGGATCGGCTCGCATCGCGGCCAGCGGCCGGCTCTGATTGGACGACAACATCGCGCCGTAACGTCCGCGGCACGATGGCGCGCAGATCAGCGGTGAGATGCGGCCGCGGCCCCCCACCGGAGCGGCACGGCCCGCCCCGGGAACTGGCATCGGTGTCACTTCCGCTCGGCCGTCGGCGCTGTTGTTTCCCCGCCGCTGGCGGCCACATCCCGACTGCGAGCCTAGCTGTTGGTCATTGGCCGCTGCGCGCTCGGCCATTTGTCATTGGTCATTAGTGATTGGTCATAAGTTATTAGTCATTGATCGCTGCGTGGTGTGCGCCGTACGCACTAAGTGTGCTGTGGGAGCATGGTAGATTGTCTGTAAACACAGCTGTGGCCACAAAATGACCTTGGCGGTCGACGCGCCCGCGAGCTTCAATTCATCATCATAAGTGAACCCACTAAGTGGCTCCACTGAGTGGCTTCACTGAGTGGGTCCATTTGCTCTCAAGTGCGTCGCTCGCGAGCGAGCTTGTCGGTTGGGACCTTGCTTACCTCTTGCTTGTACCCCATCACACAGTGCTTCTTTAGGACGCGGTGCTTCTTCAGCACGCCAGCTCGGCACCAGACAGCTCGGCAGCCTTCAACACACCACTCACACGCACTTGAGACACCCAGGAGGAACAGGCAACACCACGTCGTGGCAGGCTGGCAAAACCCCGTCCTCCCCACATGCCTCTCGGAATCGATCGGCGATTGGGGAAGAGGAGGGAGGAGGGGAGTGGGGCGGCGCCGGACACGCCAGATCATACTGAATTTGAGACACGGAGTGGGCACGTGAATGAATAGGGCCTTGTTGCGTGTTGTGACCTGGTGGACAGAATGGCCTTGACCGGGTGCCACTCGGCTCCATAGTAGCATGGGTCGGCAGGCCGGTCGGGTGATAGCGTGCAAGAAGGGATTATTCGCCTACATGTTTGTCTTCAAAGCGCCCATACTGTGACGTGCAGGATTTTTGGTAGGGTTGGGGTACGTGAGGACCTTTAGCGTTATTCACACCCCAGCCATGCAGTTCCAATGGTTAATTGCCGGTTTGCATTATAAATTATTGGTAGCCGTTTCCGTAGCATCCATGGTTCATGCACCCTAGGTAGGTAGGTACCTATGTTCCTACGTATGCCTACCCAGATAGGTAGGTGCCTACCTAGGTACCTAGGTAGGCAATTGCCAAGATAGCTGCCTAGCTTCATGTTTCAATGTAGATATGTATCTACCTATCAAAGTGCCTACGTTTCTGGCCATATAAAAGGCTGTGCTACCTAGTCTCTCATACCTAGCTCAGTGCCTGTAAAGTATGGCACAACAATGGTAGCGATAGTACGTATGCTTACAGACAGACAGTGAAGGAAATATATATCGAGAACACCAGTGTGAAGGGATGGTGATGAAGCTTGTCACGGGAAAGCATTGGTAGTAGCACATCCCCGGGACAGAAACGCCATAAATATCACACCAAATGGATACAAATGTAGCCGTTGTAAACTGAACTAATGATCCGAAGCACAATTTTAGGCTTCAAATGATTGGCTTGAGGCCCTGCAGAGTCAGAAGGGTCCACATTGGATTATAAGCGCGGTTTTAGTATGCAATTAAAAAGCCACATTTAGTCGTACTTTGGCAAGTATGAAAGACGAGGAAGGCGTCCACTTAGCTTGACGCAGCGTGTGGGGCTGACAAACTCCCGGCCGTGGCCTGTTTGGCAGCGACTGAGCACCGCGTCACCCTCCTGTCCCCCCGGGACGAATAGCCTAGGGGTAAGTTGCTCGTCTCACAATCGAAAGGTTGTGAGTTCGAGTCTCACCTGTCGCTACTCTTCGCCCGCGACCGATCGGCGTGAGAGATTGGCGATGCTACATGACTCAACGGTCGATGTGTCGTAAAACCAATAACCAACCAACCAACCCTCCTGTCCCCTATGTGGGGCTGGAAGCGATCTGGCTCCTGGACTCCGTGCCCCGTGCTGTGCGGACATGACAATTTTAGCTCGCACACGTGCGCTCAGGTTTGTTTGTACGTTTGGGTTATGTACGATTGACGTCACAACAGCTTGGCAGTCCGGCTGGACGTCCTGGCACCAGGATATCCTGCACATGCATAGGTGTGGTGGGGAACAGTATGCCTATGCAGGATATTCAGGAGCCGGGACACCCAGACTGACTGCCAAGCTACTTGTGACATCAGCAGTGCATATCTAAGCGTTTGCAAAATTACTGCCGACGGGAAGCACGTCTTGGATCGTAATTCCAGCCTCCAGCATGCAGCCGCCACCGTATATGCCACCAATCGGCACTGAATATGTAACCGCTGTGCGCATCCATAGAAACCACGGATGTGGAGGGTCGTAGACGCCTTGCGGTTAGCATGGATCGAGAGATCGGATCTGTGACTGGTTGGCAGTCTGTCACCCCGGCCGCGGCGACAATTCCCCCACTGTGTCCACACGTGGTGAGTGGGACACCACCCTGGCTGTGTGTCCCCCCGATGCGACTCCGGGATGGGGGCTGAGGGCTGTGTTTAGGCTGTGGTTAGGCTGTGGCTGAGGGCTGGGGCTGGGGCTGGGGGCTGGGGTGTTGGGCTGGGGTGGGGTGGGGGGAGGCTGGGGGCTGGCGGCTGGGGTCTGTGGTTAGGCTGAGGCTGAGTCTTGGGCTATGGCAGGGCTGGGGGCTTGGAGGCTGAGTGGATGTGGTTAGGCTGAGGCTGTGACTGCGGCAGGGCTGGGGGCTGGGAGGCTGTGGTTAGACTGAGGAGGTGTGGTTAGGCTGAGGCTGTGACTGTGGCAGGGCTGAGAGTTGGGTCATTGGTTAGGCTGAGGGGTATGGTTAGGTTGAGGCTGTGGCTGGGGCAGGGCTGAGAGCTGAGGGGTGTGGTTAGGCTGAGGCTGTGGCGGGGCAGGGCTGAGAGCTGGGGGCTGTGGTTAGGCTGAGGGGTGTGGTTAGGCGGAGGCTGTGGCAGGGCTGAGAGCTGGGGGCTGTGGTTAGGCTGGGGGTGTGGTTAGGCTGAGGCTGTGGCTGCGGCAGGGCTGGGGGCTGGAGGCTGAGGGATGTGGTTAGGCTGAGGCTGTGGCTGCGGCAGGGCTGAGAGCTGGGGGCTGTGGTTAGGCTGGGGGGTGTGGTTAGGCTGAGGGGTGTGGTTAGGCTGAGGCTGTGACTGCGGCAGGGCTGAGAGCTGGGGGCTGTGGTTAGGCTGAGGGGTGTGGTTAGGCTGAGGCTGTGACTGCGGCAGGGCTGGGGGCTGTGGACAGGCTGGGGTCTGTGACTGCGGCAGGGCTGGGGGCTGTGGTTAGGCTGAGGATGTGACTGCGGCTGGGGGCCCTGACCGGAGGCGGGGCCGTCACGTCACGGTCCGCCGGCGACGCGGATTTCCTGTCACTCTCCCGGCCAGGTGGGTCCGGCCTGACCAGGTGGTGATGGCTCCCTGGCTGTCTGGTGATGACCAGGCGGTGGTCAGGTGGTGACCTAGTGGTGGTCTGGTGATGACCTGGCCAGGTGGTGGTGGCTCCCTGGCTGTCCGACGGTGACCTGGTGGTGACCCGTGCTGTGGTCAGGTGGTGACCTAGTGGTGGTCTGGTGATGACCTGGCCAGGTGGTGGTGGCTCCCTGGCTGTCTGGTGATGACCAGGCGGTGGTCAGGTGGTGACATAGTGGTGGTCTGGTGATGACCAGGCGGTGGTCAGGTGGTGACCTGGTGGTGGTCTGGTGATGACCTGGCCAGGTGGTGGTGACTCCCTGGCTGTCTGACGGTGACCTGGTGATGACCCGTGATGTGGTCAGGTGGTGACCTATTGGTAGTCTGGTGATGACCTGACCAGGTGGTGGTGGCTCCCTGGCTGTCTGACGGTGACCTGGTGATGACCCGTGCTGTGGTCAGGTGGTGACCTAGTGGTAGTCTGGTGATGACCTGACCAGGTGGTGATGGCTCCCTGGCTGTCTGACGGTGACCTGGTGCTGACCCGTGCTGTGGTCAGGTGGTGACCTAGTGGTGGTCTGGTGATGACCTGGCCAGGTGGTGGTGGCTCCCTGGCTGTCTGACGGTGACTTGGTGCTGACCCGTGCTGTGGTCAGGTGGTGACCTAATGGTGGTCTGGTGATGACCTGGCCAGGTGGTGGTGGCTCCCTGGCTGTCTGACGGTGACCTGGTGCTGACCCGTGCTGTGGTCAGGTGGTGACCTAGTGGTGGGCTAGTGGTGACCAGGTGGTGGTCAGGTGGTGACCTAGTGGTGGTCTGGTGATGACCTGGCCAGGTGGTGGTGGCTCCCTGGCTGTCTGATGGTGACCTGGTGCTGACGCGTGCTGTGGTCAGGTGGTGACCTAGTGGTGGTCAGGTGGTGACCTAGTGGTGGTCAGGTGGTGACTGTGGGCTAGTGGTGGTCAGGTGGTGACCTAGTGGTGGTCAGGTGATGACCTGACCAGGTAGTGGTGGCTCCCTGGCTGTCTGACGGTGACCTGGTTGCTGACCCGTGCTGTGGTCAGGTGGTGACCTAGTGGTGGTCTGGTGATGACCTGACCAGGTGGTGGTGGCTCCCTGGCTGTCTGACGGTGACCTGGTGCTGACCTGTGCTGTGGTCAGGTGGTGACCTAGTGGTGGTCTAGTGGTGACCTAGTGGTGGTCTGGTGATGACTTGGCCAGGTGGTGGTGGCTCCCTGGCTGTGTGACGGTGACCTGGTGCTGACCCGTGCTGTGGTCAGGTGGTGACCTAGTGGTGGTCTGGTGATGACCTGGCCAGGTGGTGGTGGCTCCCTGGCTGTCTGACGGTGACCTGGTGCTGACCCGTGCTGTGGTCAGGTGGTGACCTAGTGGTGGTCAAGTGGTGACCTAGTGGTGGTCAGGTGGTGACCTAGTGGTGGTCTGGTGATGACCTGGCCAGGTGGTGGTGGCTCCCTGGCTGTGTGACGGTGACCTGGTGCTGACCCGTGCTGTGGTCAGGTGGTGACCTAGTGGTGGGCTAGTGGTGACCAGGTTGTGGTCAAGTGGTGACCAGGCGGTGGTCAGAGGTGATACAGTGCTGACGTGGTAGTGACGTGGTGATGACCTGGTGATATTCGGGGAGGTGGAACATACCAAAGGCGATTAGAAAGCTCTATCTCAGCACTGACACTGCAAGTATGTCTTAAGCATATTCGAAAGCCGTCCTATATCCCATACTCGGTGTCCAATGTCCCAAGCATAGACATATCCTAAGGCAATCCTATATTCCAGACTTCATATCCCAAGCACAAGCAGAGACGGGGGTGGCCGAGTGGCTGAGGTGTTGGGCTCCGGATATCAAAGGTCCCGGGTTCGAAGCTGGCACCGCTCGGGACATTTCCCAATCCCGCGGCCCACCGGCGAAACTGTGTGGGCGACACTATTAGGCGTGAATGTATATAAAGTGCGTCGTGAATCACCAAATAAACAAACAAACAAACCAAGCACAAGCATAACCGATATTAATTGTCTTGTCTATTAGAAGTATTGGCAATCGTACGTATTCCACAGGTTATGGAGGTTAAGGCTGGCCAAAAACCTAGCTAAATATCTTGACATAACGGAATTACCGTACGAAATGCTGCTCGTTCAAATATCCCGCAGGCAAATAAGTCGTTTGGTATGGAAAGCGTACAATTCCAAAGCAGATTTGCTTGACGTACATCAGTGCAATTCACCCACGGACTTGACGATGATACCAGAATGCCGTTTAATTGGGAACAGTGCTCCTGCGTCAAGTATTAATTGAACGCACAATGAACACTTCCAGACTTCCAATTGCATTGTACTCCGCTTGCATCTCACCCAAGTAAGCCCATGATGAGTTATAATACATGGTTTAAATTCACCGGAGACTACAAGGTATGTCCACTGGAACATGCCAGGAATGTCCACTGGAACATGCCAGGAATGTCCACTGGAACATACCAGGAATGTCCATGGAACATACCAGGAATGTCCACTGGAACATACCAGGAATATCCACTGGAACATGCCGGGAATATCCTCTGGAACATGCCGGGAATATCCACTGGAACATGCCGGGAATATCCACTGGAACATGCCAGGAATATCCACTGGAACTACGGGATATCCACTTGGGAATATCCACTGGAACATGCCGGCAATATCCTCTGGAACATGCCGGGAATATTCACTGGAACATGCGAGGAATGTCCACTGGCTCGTGACATGAATGTTCATTGGAACATGTGAAAAATTCCCAATTTGGTTGCGCTCAACTACCTCGGTTGCTATAATGCGCCGCTAATGTGCGGTGCTAGTGTGTGCTGCCGGCGAATGTTGTCCAAAATCTCGTCCGCGGCCGTAATTCGATTCAGTGCCGGCCGACAGTGAAAGGCGGTCGTGGCCAGTCCCCCACCGACGATGCGCGTCTCGACACGACCGCCGCGCGCTCAGGCCATGTGTGCAGACGAGACGACCACGCTCTCGTAACGAAAACAAAAGGCGGCCGCTTGCTTTCTGCACACGTGACGTCGCCGCCGCCCGCCCCGGGCGTGCGGCGGCGGCCGGCACGGGCGGCCGGGCGGCTGTGGTCGGCGGACTGGGCTGTGACGTGTCCGGAAGTGACGCGCCCGGCGGCGGTGCGGCCCGCCCGGCGGGTGAAATCGTGCGCAGGCGGGTGACGTCATGTCGCCGGCTGACGCGCACGCGCCCTGGAGTCTAGTTTGTCCGCCTGCACGCATGTTTTTACACATGCACATTCGGGGAATAGCGTTGAGTAGATGTGTTCGCATCAGGTGGTGGGGATATATTCCAGGTCTCCTCCAAACATTCAGAAAGATATATTCCCGTCTACACTATTTCGTCGATTCTTTTTGCGACTGTTTCGGTCAGGATAGTGCAGGCAATACCATTAGTAATTGAAGTACAATAACGCCATGCTAGACGGATAATAACATTGCACGCTGTCAGTCGCGAAGGGATCTCCTGACACGAGGTGCTTCCGTTTACCATGCCAATTTGGAAGCACGTCTCGCTACCGGGCACCCGAGGAAAACCGGACTCGCAACCTATAATTTCCAACTGAAAAACCCCTGGAGGTGTGCCGGAATGTACCGAAGCTAGCTCGGAATGCACGTGCGAGTCGGGTGTCAATGGGCTGGGCTACGACACAAGTTGTGCAGGAGTGTCGTCTCGGAAGTAGCGCTGGTGGTGCGACCTTGTCTCCAGCCAGTGGCCCTTCGCCCCCTGATGTGTTCGCCGACGACAGGCGGGAGGGCCGAAGACTAAGGGGGCGGGGGTAGCGGCGGCAGGGCTTCGGCCACGTCAAAGCCTTAGCCGTCCGAGTTGACCGCACGGAAGCTGGAGCCGGCCATCGCGCTCGATGACGTCACGGTTGGCCAGAGCGCGAACCGTGGCTGGACGCCGCCGGGCTTACCTGGCTCGCGTCGGGTCTCAGCTCGTGCCGGTCGCCCCCGGGTCCGATGTGGATCTGTCCAGACTCGACTGCATGAGTGGTGTGGATCCGTCTGGTCTCGCGCCCCGTGTGGGTACGGATCCGCTTGGTTGGGCACACGACGGGCTCGAATCTCTCTGTGCTCGTGGCTACGAGTGATTGGAGTGACGTCCTAGCTTTTCAACTGTCTGCGTCACTTTGGTAACATGCATAAATTTGATAGTGTTTGCATTATAAGTGTTACATCGCAAGCCATCGATTATCGATGCGCCCTAAAGCCGTAATAACTAACTAACTAACCATCGTAAACCGTATTACAATATTCAAATTTCGTGTCACTCGTCTTCCAACATTCATTAACCATTCATCTTCTCAGAAGGATTCAGAGTGAGTTAAACGTCCCGGAAATGGAGGAGAGAGCGGTGTCTACAAATACGCGGAAGCTTAATCTAGAGCTCCAACCTGTCGGGATTCGGTAATTCTCCTGGTTTCCTTTTTACTATCTAAAACCAGTTATCTGATAACCCGATTCCAAGATTAGAATAAAGACCTCACTTTCAAGTAATCCTTCCATTAAAGCCTCGATGATGTACCAGTTCGTCACTCAGGTTTGAACTAAGTGAAGAGTGGTCTCTCTGGAGTCATATACCACCACAGCATAATTATTTCGGTAACTTTTTAACATAGAAATCCCAGCAAGTTAATGTTCGTGTAAACAATCATGCATGAGGTTATGCGACTTGCTGCGCCTTCAGGCAATACGAAATGAGGTGTGTCATTATTTTCTGCGAAGCGTGAGGTTCCCGTTGGAAATCACTTCCAACACCCAAAAGGACATAGCCAGTAAATTATCTTTATAAATTGTATCGTCCGACGGTTGTAGCCGCCTGCATCCTGCCTACATTCTGCCGTATACTGCCACACCTAGCCGTATTGCCACATCATGCCACATACTGCCCACATCCTGCCGCACCTTGCCACTATCCGCGGTGCCATTGACCCCTGCACTGTACATCTGTCCGTACACGTGTCCGGACTGGTCTGTCTGTCCTGTACACGTGTCGGACTGGTCTGTCTGTCCTGTACACGTGTCCGGACTGGTCTGTCTGTCCTGTACACGTGTCGGGACTGGTCTGTCTGTCCTGTACACGTGTCGGGACTGGTCTGTCTGTCCTGTACACGTGTCGGGACTGGTCTGTCTGTCCTGTACACGTGTCCGGACTGGTCTGTCTGTCCTGTACACGTGTCCGGACTGGTCTGTCTGTCCTGTACACGTGTCCGGACTGGTCTGTCTGTCCTGTACACGTGTCCGGACTGTCTGTCTGTCACTGTCCGGACTGGTCTGTCCGCCTTGTACACGTGTTCGGACTGGTCTGTCGGTCCTGTACACGTGTCGGACTGGTCTGCTCTGTCCTGTACACGTGTCGGGACTGGTCTGTCTGTCCTGTACACGTGTCGGGACTGGTCTGCTCTGTCCTGTACACGTGTCCGGACTGGTCTGCCTGTCCTGTACACGTGTCGGGACTGGTCTGCTCTGTACACGTGTGCGGCCTGGTTGCTCTGTACACGTGTGCAGCCTGATCTGCGCTGTACAGTGTCGGCTGGTCTGTGTCCTGTACAGTGTCCGGACTGGTCTGTCGTCCTGTACACGTGTGGACTGGTCTGTCGCTCTGTACACGTGTCGGGACTGGTCTGTCTGTCCTGTACAGTGTCGGACTGGTCTGTCGTCCTGTACACGTGTCGGACTGGTCTGTCTGTACACGTGTCCGGACTGGTCTGTCTGTCCTGTACACGTGTCGGGACTGGTCTGCCTGTACACGTGTCGGCTGGTCTGTCTGTACAGTGTTCGGACTGGTCTGTCGTCTGTACACGTGTCGGCCTGGTCTGCTCTGTTACACGTGTGGGGCCTGGTCTGTCGTCCTGTACACAGTGTCCGGCCTGGTCTTGCCCTGTACACGTGTCGGGCCTGGTCTGCTCTGTACAGTGTCGGCCTGGTCTGCTCTGTACAGTGTGCGGCCTGGTCTGCTCTGTACAGTGTGCGGCCTGGTCTGCTCTGTACAGTGTGCGGCCTGGTCTGCTCTGTACAGTGTGCGGCCTGGTCTGCTCTGTACAGTGTGCGGCCTGGTCTGCTCTGTACAGTGTGCGGCCTGGTCTGCTCTGTACAGTGTGCGGCCTGGTCTGCTCTGTACAGTGTGCGGCCTGGTCTGCTCTGTACAGTGTGCGGCCTGGTCTGCTCTGTACAGTGTGCGGCCTGGTCTGCCGGCCGGTCTGTCCGCTATCAGTGGCGACCGAGGGTCAACACGCCGTGACGTCGCCACGGCTCAGAGCACCGCGCCGCAATAGTCACTGGTCGCGCCGCCGCCGCCGCCGCCGCCGCCGCCGCCGCCGCCAGTAAGCGCGCCCACCTCGCCGCGATAGGACGGCACCGGCTGACCCGGAGCGGCTCGTGCGCTGAGGTGGTGTCTGCCCCGGCGACTCAGTGCGGTGCCGGCGCTCGGCCCAGTCGGTGCTGGCTCGTGACGAGCTGGCGGGTGTTTGTCGCGGTGTGGTGCCTGCGGTGGTGAATCGTGGAGGCGTGCGCTGGAGCTGGTGGCGCAGCTGCGGAAATCGCCGCCGTGAAGCTGCGTGGGCCGTGCCAAACGCATCGTGAAAGGAGCGTGTGAGAACGACAGTGTTCATCTAGTTGGAGATTGCACCGCCTCCAATTCGCTGTCGTCGACGATCGCGACGGCGGGCGCAACAACTGCGTTGTTTCTAAGCCATCTGCGAGTGAGTGCAGACCACGGGAGTGGTCACGGACCACAGCCAAATACCACGATTGTGAACACGGTTCACGGGAGTGACTACTTGCCACGAGCGTGGCTGTGAACCACAGCCATAAACTACGGGCCATAGGCGTAGACCACGGACGTGACCACCGACCACAGCCACGGACCACGAGAGTGACCACCGACCACAGCAACGGACCACGAGAGTGACCACGGATCACACCCACGGACCTCGAGAGTGACCACGGATCACAGCCACGGACCTCGAGAGTGACCGCGGATCACAGCCACGGACCACGTACGTGTCGGAGTGGCGCCGCCGCCGACGGAGCCGGCGTACCGCCCGGAGTGTCACGCCCCGGCGGTGGCGGTGTCGACTGCGTCGTTAGCCGCCGCTGCCGATCCATTTCGGGTGCAGTGACCGACCCGCCGCACGCTGCCGTCCGAACAATGGCGCGCATTCCCGGCGTCGGTGACGCACGGCGCTGCGGATAGACATCCGCCGACACCGGCGGCTGCGCTCGACGCCAGTTTGTCGGCGCTCGACGCCAGTTTGTCGGCGCTCGACGCCAGTTGCTACTTCTGAAGCGGCCTCGTCAGTCATTCCAGCCGGTGTCGAACACGCGTCGGCGGCCGGCCCCGACGAGACATTGGATTTATCGCGCGCGTTCGACTGAGCGCCTGAGCTGGCCAATAGCCGCGAGGGAAGTGGTCAGTGGAGCGGAGCGGCCACTACGGTCGGGTGAAATGTGTTGACAGTGTGCGAGCCGGTGGTAAACGCGGAGCGGCTGGATCAATCTCACCGGCGTTCGTACAAGGGCGTTGCCAGGGCAGTCGACCTGCGCCGCCGCCAGTCCTCAGCTGGCGTGTAACACGCGACGAGGCCTGTGCATTTCTGCGGCGAGTGGCCGCCGATCGCAGGCCAAGGGCATCTGGCGGTGGTGTTGAAACTTCACGACTGCATGCTCAAGTGGAGGCGCTCAGTGCGTGGCCAGCTGGGACTCAGCGTGAGGTCAGGGGTGGCGGTCAGGTCGGCCGGGTCGGAGCAGCTCGGCTTCGCCGCCGAGAAGGTGGACGAGATGGGCGCCGACCTGGTGGACAGCGGTCGAGAGGCCACCGACAGCTCGTCGGTGACCTCGTCCTCGCTGCACGGCTCGTCCATGATCACGTGCTCGTCGTGCACGGACTCGTCCGGCGTGCACCACTGTCACGTGACACACACGGCGCCGGCGGTGACGCTCAAGGTCCCGAACGCCCGACAAACGCTGCGCAAGGACGGCCTGCCCACACCGCCCACTGTGGACGAAACTGGTCTGAGAAGCGAGCCGCGAAAGATCTGTGAACGCACAGAAGGCCTCGACAAGGTCGTAAAATCAAGCCCTCCTTTGAATGACCTCGAAAATGCCGCCGCCTATGAGGAAAAACCAGTCCGAGGGATCCTGCGCAAGCGAACAGAAATGATCGACGACGTGCTGACCCGGCCGTCGTTCGTTTTCTCGCGATACAACCCGCAGTTTCGCACTCTGCCCCCCGAGCGTCTCTCACTTCGGCCGGACTCGATGCTGCCCCCGAGCCACCTGCACGTGCAGAAGTCGTTCAGCACGCTGCAGAAGTTCCAGGCGAAGCGATCGCCGCACAAGGCGGCTCCTGAGCGTCGCTCGCTGCGCCAGCGCCTCCTGGAGGACGTCGACGACTGCACCTTCGCCCGCTTCCGATCCGAGTGGACCGTGCCGGCGCTCCGTCGGGATCACGTGGGCACCACGGGCGGCGGTGGCGGTGAGCGCGAGCGGTCGCCGAGCGAAGCGGTGCCGCCGGAGGAGCAGAAGCGGCCGCTGCTGCGCACCGGCTCGCTGGAGCCGGTGCTGGAGGAGGACCTGCTGGAGGAGCTGACGAACACGACGGTGACGCTGAAGCGCTGGTACCAGGCGGTGGCCGGGGCCAGGACGCTGGGCGTTGTGCTGCCACTCTACTCTGGCCTACGCGATCAGCTGGATCCAGTCACACTCTCCAAACTCATCTTCCAGGTAGGCGGCGGGCGGCGGAGGGTCGTCGACGATCGGCGGGGCTGAAGAGCCACTCCCGGGGACGATCCACGCACCATGCGGAACTGCGATATCTTCGCGTGCGTTTTGGCTGGAAGTGGCTGCGCTGTGATATTTTGGCACCCTATATGTTCCCGTACCATGAACATGAGCTCATGCATTATTTTCCCGATGGACATTGTCAAATCATGATCGTAAGACGGCCATGCAGCCAGCACGCCCCTAAAATGACGCCACATCGCCCGCTCTTTTGCCGCATCAATTAACACGCTGACCGGCCACACGGTTGTGCTGCGAGAAAGCTGAACAGCTTGAGAGTTGATGACTGTGGCTAGCGTGTTGCCGCCCTCGTCTCGTGACCACAAGTAACTGCAGCGTCCTCTGGTGAGCCTCGCTTTTTCGCCACCATTTGGGCCAGGGGTTAGTGACGCTGCGCGATACTTGTGGGCAGTGACATCATCCAGGCACCATGACTTCTGAAGCCGCACCAAAATGCGAAACACATTACGTGCCGGCTTGACGTTGGACGAAAAGTACCGGTATTACAATGGGCTACCGTCTCGCCGTCGCCACATCGGAGGACACTGTCTCATCAAATTGCGACCCATTTCTGCCCATCTTTGCCCGTTAATTAGTCACACCGAGACATGACGCGCGAACGAGATGGCAGCACTCCGCATTGTGTTGGCCGACTGCTGGACGACCTCGCCACACCGCGTCACTTTACGAGCCCCGCTCGGAAAACTAACCCGACCGGTTTGTGCACGCTTCCTCGGCGCTGCGGCCCGCGCCGTGCGCCGCGAACGCCGCGGCGGCAATAACGGCGCGGCGCGCCACGCGCCATGCGCGCGCTAACAGGCGCCTGTTCCATACTGGCAGCGCTGCCATTACGGTAGTTGGGCAGCTGTGCCTGTATGCCTGACCATTAGCGTCGGCGTGGCTCGCAGGCGTCGGTCACGGCCTTGGCGATCGAAGCCATTGTTAAGTGGCGGTGAGTCACTCGGCCGACCGGGAATTCGGACGGGCGAGTGCGCCCTCTGTTGACCTGTTGACTGTGTTGACCTCTTGAGCGCGGCACGAGCTGGACACTCACGCGGTCTCTGTTTTGTGGGCGGCGTTGTCCTGATGCGAAGCAGCTTCTCACCAGTTGCTTGCCGAATGCGTAGTGGGGCTTCTCGGAATGTTGTGTTGACGCGGCGGGTTTGACCTGACCTCGTGACCTCCTGCTCTGGCGACGGCAGGAAGAGGCAGGGTGTGCATTGCCAACTGACCCCGAAGACATTTGAAGCGCTGGTCGAATCGCTGCGGCCATGTGCTATGGGAAAACCAGTGGCCGCAATACGTGGGACTCCGACGTACTCCTAATCGGTTTATACAGGGCGCTGTGTGATCGACGTAGTCGATGCGCTCCTAAACTACAATAACCAACCAATTGTTCGATATATGGACATGGTGGTAAGGTAATGGGCCATGTCCCTTATGCGATTGGGAAGCCAGTGAGCATTAGGCTTATCGGTGTTGCATGTAGAAAATCATTTCGGAAAGTGGCCCGTTCCTACGCCCGTTTGCTGGGCGTTCCTACGCCCATGATAGAATGCGCATATGCTTCATGCATCCCATGCGTGCGCGTGACAATGTCGTGCCGACACCATGTGACATGCGCGTGACAATGTTGCGCGGACACCATGTGACATGTTGCGATGACACCATGACATGCGCGCGACAATGCTACAAGGGCATCATTTGGCTTTGTCATCGGTGTAAACTAAGCCTAAATAATTAGTAAACGAATTCAACACGTCTACCCTTACTTACAAATGATGACTGAAGACGCCGTATGAGTTGCTATGCACAGTGCGCGGTGTGACATCTCGCGGAACATTGCACATATACCATGGTCATTCACACGTTAATCGATATAATTAATATATATATATATATATATATATATATATATATTTATATATATATATATTATTATATACTCGCCCCATGGTAAGTGCAGGTCGCGGACAGCCATCGCGAGACTTGCATGCCCTGATGACCTGATGATGAACTGTGACATGTCCCTGAACACAAGTCGACCATGAACGGTCATTTAGTCCTGCTCTCTCTCCGGCTGATATGCCGCGCTCTCTGCGCCTCAACGGGGCGCCTCTCGGGCACATATTTCGGTTCGGCGTTCTCACAGCGCTGATCTCATGTCAGATTATCTCATGTTTACCCCTTTCACGAAAACCGTGGCGGGTTGTAACTGTTTCCGGGGTTATGTTGCAAAAATGCGCGACACGCCGTTCGTGGAAGACTTTGTGCGACGAGAAGTACGGCTAGGCGCCGTCATTCGAGTTGATTCTTTCCGTTTCCAGAGCGTGTCCACTGCTATGGGTTGATAAACTCCAGCGACCCGGGCGGCATTTCTCGGTTACGAAGGTTGTCAGCGTGTTGGCGTTTACGGTTGTGCCGTTTCCTGAACGTTGCACGCGACGATGCAGCGTTGCAGCACGGCCTTGCAGAGGTCGCCCTCCTGCCGTGTGCTCGACTTGTCCCGTGGAGAGAGGCGAGTCTTCCGCGGGCTTTCAGGAAAAAAATCCAGCCCGGATTCTGGCTGGATGGCTTCGTGGACCAGGGTTCTATTGCTAAATGGAGCTTGTTGCGTGAAACCTGGCCCGCCACCCGATCCATGAATTCCAATTCAAAGGAAGAATTTTGAGTGTGAGTTTAACGGGCCGACAATGCACCGACACGGCCGTTCCGGTAGCTCGTCCCTGGCCTTATCGGGTCAGTTGCCGACTGACACTCCCATCCGGGGGCTAAATGCGTGCGCGTGAAGCGACTCGAACCTTATCTAGCCAGGAGAGGGGAGATCAGGGCAGGCCGGTGCTCTGACCAACTGAGCTGCCGGGGCGGATTATCGATAGTTCTTCCAGCTACGGTTGCCGTGAGGTTTTCTTCTTCACAATCCCAGCTGGCATCTTATCGACGTCAGACGTGGTATCACGTGACCACATGTCGTTTGGAGGCTAACGCGTTTGGTGTTCGTGTTGCTTCTCTGTGAATTGTTGAACATCAGCGTTCTTTTGGTCTGCGCTTATGATAATAATTTAGCAATTTTACAACAAATATTAAGGCATCAAATGATAATCGATGTGCTGTGTATAGTTTTGACGTTCAAGCAGCATATTGCGTATGCCTCTCAATTTTTACAAAGACTGCATACTACATGCTTCTCCTCTGATGCAAGCTTGTCATTATCTCTTTGCCTATTTGTGTTTGTGTTACGTACGATTTACCTTAGCCACCACCTATTATCGGCGCGAAATGGCTATACATATAGAAATGGCGCGCTGTCTCTCGCCGAACATGCACTCAGAGCGTCTCCCGCTGTCTCTCGCCGAACACACACTCAGCGCGTCTCCCGCTGTCTCTCGCCGAACAACACGCACTAGAGCGTCTCCCGCTGTCTCTCGCCGAACACACACTCAGAGCGTCTCCCGCTGTCTCTCGCCGAACACGCACTCAGAGCGTCTCCCGCTGTCTCTCGCCGAACACACACTCAGCGCGTCTCTCGCTGTCTCTCGCCGAACACACACTCAGCGCGTCTCCCGCTGTCTCTTGCCGAACACACACTCAGCGCGTCCACTCCGGAGTCGGCGGCGTGACGTGACTCACGCGCCGTGAGATTCGGACGTGACTCACGGATGCCCGGGTGACGAGGTGATATTGCGTGAGGAATGGCACGGTTCAGTGTTGTTGGTCATGCGTGACGCACCCGGGAGGCACACTCGTGATGGAGGGTGGTGCTGCTCGTGATGATTGAGGATAGTTTTATTTGTGATGACGATAAACGCGCTAGTGACGGGGGAGAATAGTCTCGCTCGAAACGGAGGGTAGTCCTGTGATGTGGGAGATCTACCTGATGGTGGAAGGAGGAGGGTAGGGTAGTAAAGCTTGAGGTGCGATTTCATTCATGATGAGGGGTCCTAGTTCTTCTCATAATGAAATGCCCTTGTCCGTGACCGCGGGTGGTCCCGTTCATGATGCAAGATGACCTCGATCATGGTGGACAATAGTCTGCATCTAAGGAGACCAGTCCCGCCAATGATGGAAGATAGCCTGTTATCAGTAGTGGTACCATTTCTGTGATACCACAAGGGCGTTGACTTGTCAGAGAGACCGATCAGTGAAAATAGTGGAGCGATAAGCGTGAGATTACAAGTTAATTTAATGCAAAATGGTTACCTTCAACTGACATTCAAATTCGCATGCTTACTACTGATATTTTAAATAAGAAGTGGACAGAAATTAGTCCAAGCCATAGGGAAGCGAAGGGACATGACTACACCATGCTGGTGGATTATGGTTGCGATATGTAATGGAAACGCTCAATGAATTTTTCCACCACTAATTTGATTGAGACCGTAAATCTTTGAATTTCGCTGTAATGCAATGAGATATTAAGTAAGGTGATAATTTGGCACTCAATTCATTGATAATTCGCCTTTCCTCATTCCACTATGTTCACAACAGTCCCCTCGGTTTTCAAAGACCTGACAAACGCGAACATATCGCAACATATCTAACCGTGTGGTGCCCCGGTACCCGCCCCAAACGGCCATGGGGTGCTCCGGTACCCGCCGAGATGGCGGTGGGGTGCCCGGTACCCGCCCCAGACGGCCATGGGGTGCCCCGGTACCCGCCCCAAGCGGCGGTGGGGCGCGTGATGCGGTGCAGTATTCTCACGGTGACCGTCACCGGCGGCCGGACCGGGGGGAGGGGGGGAGGGGGCGATGCACGAGTCTCCGACGTGCCAGACAAAGAGCGACATGTTGCCGACCGCCGACCACACGGACCCGCTGGTGTGCGGCGGTCGCCAAGGACGAACGCAGGAAGAGCCCGCCGCCGCGGCCGTCCAGCGATCCATCAGTCTCGCCCGAGGCGGCCAGTTTGGGGGGGGGGGGACCTCCCGGAAGGGCGGAAAACGCAGCGGTCCGGTTCCCGCCGACAGGCGTAAACGCTTCGCCGAAGTCGACCGGACGCTGTTGAGTCTTTTCCAGTCGATGTGAGGGCGCCGCATGACCTCTGCGGTGGTTGCGCCCTTAAACCACAATAACCAACCGACCAGTCGATGTGATGTCGCACAAAGGCCGAGAGTCGTCCAGCGGCTCGGTGTCGGCCAGGTTGGGCGCAATCCCGGCCTCGTAGTCCCGGCCTCGTAGTCGCGGCCTCGTAGTCCCGGCCTCGTAGTCCCGGCCTCGTAGTCCCGGCCGGGTTCGGCGCTAGTCCCGGCCTTGTATTCCCGGCCAGGTCCGGCGCTAGTCCTGCCTTGTAGTCCCGGCCTGGCTAGTCCGGCCTTATCCCGCCAGGTCCGGCGCTAGTCCCGGCCTCGTAGTCCCGGCCAGGTCCGGCGCTAGTCCCGGCCTTGTAGTCCCGGCCAGGTCCGGCGCTAGTCCCGGCCTTGTAGTCCCGGCCAGGTCCGGCGCTAGTCCTGGCCTTGTAGTCCCGGCCAGGTCCGGCGCTAGTCCCGGCCTCGTAGTCCCGGCCAGGTCCGGCGCTAGTCCCGGCCTTGTAGTCCCGGCCAGGTCCGGCGCTAGTCCCGGCCAGGTCCGGCGCTAGTCCCGGCCTTGTAGTCCCGGCCAGGTCCGGCGCTAGTCCCGGCCTTGTAGTCCCGGCCAGGTCCGGCGCTAGTCCCGGCCTTGTAGTCCCGGCCAGGTCCGGCGCTAGTCCCGGCCTTGTAGTCCCGGTGCTGGCGCTCCGGTTGGTCGCGCAGGGATTCTTGGATCGCGGATGTGATCCACGTACGTTGCAGGTCAGCAATGTTTGCTACATTTCTCAAAGTGGTGAATGTCAAACAGTTGCGAAATGTCCGTTCAGTGCACTGCTGTAGTCGTGCGGAGGCTGCTGGTGGCTACGTGCCGTGCGTTGAAGCTCCTATTGGGACTCCCACGTGATGCATATATATATATATATATATATATATATATATATATATATATATATATATAATATTATTTAATATTGTTGCTTCTAGTGGACCTATACATGTAAAGTTGGAATTTTCACACATAATGATGAATTTACCATAATTCCTGAAGTCGTGTTCAGGCTTCCGTAGAGCTGACCAGCGACCTCATACATGCGACATGTTGGAATTTTCACACATAATTCCAACCTTTCCTGATACATGGGACAATTTGGGATTTTCGCACACTGGAGTTTTATATATATATTTAGGTCGTTTTCATGCTTTCTTGGAACTAGCCATGGAGTCTGATACATGGGAAAAGCTTCATGTTTGCTTTCAGTACGTTTCCTGTTAAACTTTTATGATAGCAATGCCCATACTTTGATCTGAGCGATAGAGACGAGACTGGTGATAATTCTGCACAATTTTGGTCGGTTATAGTTGCGATATTTGATGGGAACGCTTGGTAGGTTATTTTCCATCACCATTTAAATTTAGACAGTATTTTCTAACACAGTAAAACGATGTTTTTGTCCTTGTATCTGACACGCAATCATCGACAGCCCATGGCAATCATTCGCAGTCGCAAAGCTAACGTCAGTCAACCAGTTTTGATAGTTCTTGATCTGCAGTGCTATAATTTTACCGTCAAAGCCCAGAACCATTTCAGGACACAGTTTGCTGCTTCATCCACAGCTGGGCTAGCAATAAACATAATTGCGTGGGCAGTGGTAGCAATAACAGGAAAGCAGGCGGGTCGTGTCGTCTTTATTTATCTTTTCTGTGGACTTTGGCGTAGGAGCAGGAAGATTGTGGCGCGAGGATCATACACCTCCTTCTTTCTAGAGCTGTAACCACCAGCACTATGGACGTTGCATGAAAGGATGGACCAGAGGAGTGGCTTTGCCTCCCCACCCGCCCCAACCGTTCAAACGCTCCTCCACCCTTGTGTGCGGCAAACAGTGGGCACACTTTTCTCACCAGATGGTGCGATAGTAGTGTTCCTCTCCCAATGTCAGCAAGCAAGACTAGGTGCTGTTGGCGCTATGTCTATTCGTTGTCGCTGTTTGCCCAGAGGAAGCTGGTAGAAACACGCACATTGTGCAGCATGGATGCACTTCGCTCTCTTCATGCTGGCAACTGCTCCATGCTTTAGCTTAATGGGCGCTGTATGACCGAAGCAGTCGATGCGCCCCTACGCCCAAAATAACCAACCAACCATGCTTTAGCTAAAGCAGCGTAGCTGGCCACGCCCTGTTCACGCCTATGAGCGCACGTGCTCCCGCCAATTCCCGCCAATTCCCGCCAGTTCCGTAAGCACGTCTGCCCAGGTGCAGAGGAGGCAGCCGCCGGGCTGTTGCGTGGGAGTGTGAGGCCAGGCGTGGCCGCCGCCGCCGCGCTAATCACAGCCCGCGCTGCCGGCTGGCTCCAGCGTTGGCGCCAAATTCCGCTACCGGGCGCGCCAGAACCTGCCAACCGTTTGACAGGCCTGGGAACACCTCCCGGCCGACGGGCTGATTATCCGGGCTGCTGCTCGGGGGGGGGGCACCTGTCATCCAGAAGCCCCCCATCGCTTGTCCTCACGCGATGTGAGACGCGTGCGTGGATTCCACGCTCCGCCAACACCATCTGCAGGCTCGCTGTCGGTCGACGGCTACGGGGAATAAACGGCTTCAGGGGCGCGATTATCCGTTACATCCGTCACATCCGTCACAACCTTCATATTTGAAACAACCGTAACGCCTGTCACAACCGTCACATGTCAATCCGTCACAACCGTCACACCTCTCGACATGGTGTCCTCCACGCACTTTTGATGATCGGCGCAGTCGGCACGCCCTGAAGTTGGCACCCTCAAAGAAACAACATGAATCTTGACACGCCCTGTTCTTCAAAGGCTGTTAAAGGGGCGCAGATTCATGTCTTTCTTTGAGGGCGCTAGACGGCCGATTGCGCCGATCATACAACAGTGCGTGGAGACGAGGCATGCGGTTGTGACGGATGTCAGAGCGTTACGGTTGTTTCAAATATGACGGATGAATCGGATAATCGCGCCCTTAAAGCTGTTGATTTGCTGAGCTGCGCGAGGAAGAAATATTTAAGTAATTTCATTTGTCGCTGATTGGACAATTTGTCAAAGCTGGGCTTCCATATTCGCCATTTACACGGCAACGGAATAGTTCGCTTCGCCCATCCTCCCATATACCACCCGGGAAGAGGAGCCACGGTGACGCTTAGATCGGTTCGCCGAAGATAGAGTGCTGCCGTTGAGGAGTATCTGGGATATTGGGACAGATTGTTATGCTGTACTCGGATGGTGCGTGCGTGGCGGTGTGAGTAGACTACTCGAGCTTGTGGGCTACCTCCACATGTTCGGCTGGATGTGTAGACGAGTTGAATATATGTTCGGACCTAGTTTCTGGCTAATTCATGTTTGACTCGATCGCGTATTGCCGATTTGTATTTTTGTCCTATCCACTTTGAGAATTACCACGAAGATATGAACCACGCGGGATGTTCTAGCCCGCTAAATTACCACCTCGCTCCATTTCGGATCACGTAAAGGCATAGGAAATTCCGAGCCATATATCCGCATGGTTATCGTTTTTCCACATACTATACCCTGTCAGAGTCAACATGCTCTGTGCAGTAGATACTGGCTGTCTCTGTTTGCTGCAGCAGTCCGGTGTGTGCCATCAGACGCGATGTGCCGTGCGCTTCATATGACTGCCGCTGACCTTGGTCGGACGTCCTCATCTGACCTTGAGATGCTCGGTCACACATGGTGGCGTCTATGCTGACGGGCGCACCGATGCGTTCTGACTGGAGACGTGCCCCGGCTGGGTATCGGACGCGCCGGGCCTGATGCCGCGTCCATGTTGAAGGGCTCACCGATGCGTTCTGACTGGAGACGTGCCCCGGCTGGGTATCGGACGCGCCGGGGCTGATGCAGTAGAGTGGCCGTTGTGGCTCATGACACGCACCTGGTGTTACCGTGCTCGCGGCTACAGTTACAGGGTGGGTTCCGTTCGAAGTCTGCTTTTAGGAGTTTGGAAGGTTTGATTAGGAATCGAAGCAGTCTTTCGGCTTTTGTTTCGGTAATTGGTCGGAACGCCAGGCGAAAGTTCAGCTGGATTCTTGGAAACGAAACCTGACCATTGGTCCGGGAAGTCTAATGGTCAGCTATGCTGTTTATACTTCAAAAAGCAATGCCAGGGATTCGTGGCATTCGCGCAGAGATCGGCGAATAAGTTCATATATACGCCAAATATTTGGGCGGTGGCTAATTTTCCGGACCTAATTTTCAGACAAGACCGAGATCGTCTGTCTTCGGCACAGTTCCGACAGCTGGACATCTGTGCCACCAGAGGCCGCTCGAGTTTAGTGAATGGCACACACGAATCTGCAACAACCGGCGCAAGGCTGGCGGCGATTTCCGGCGAAAAATTTGCAGCATAAGGATTTTGGCCGATCAACCTATGAGTGCTTGCTGTATGTGGAGAGTCGAAAGTAATTAGTGCTTTCTTTGTTCCTCTGCAGTGCCGTGGGCCAAATTTTAAGTACGTTGTCGCGGACGTGTCCACAGCCACGCAGTAGAGCCGCTCATAATCGAATGTCAGGTGAATCGTGTTGCTGGGTAAAAGGTCACCTTCGAGCTTAGAGTTTGACTCCCACAATGGTGCAATAATGTCACAACGGCTGCCGCGAGAACTGCGGCGCATTTTACCCGTCTCGTGCACGACATTGCCACTGTCAGTTGGCGATTGCAAGTTCATACTGACCGTGATGACATGCACGATTGAATCATGCATTTTTAGCATGCACTGTTACGGACATGCGTTGCACCATTTTCCCACACGGCATGCACGGCATGCCACAGCATTCACCGTCACTATCACCCTCACCACCACCATCACCCTCACCACCACCATCACCCTCACCACCACCATCACCCTCACCACCACCGTCACCCTCACCACCACACATTCGGCTCAAACGCCGTTCGACTCAGAACAAGCCTAAAAAACAAATAAATTATTTGAGTTTAAGGGCGTTTTGGTCGAAACGCTCTTAAACTCAAATGACTAACAAACGTCGTTCAAAGTGCACGTGGTCCGAGTAGGGTTGCCATTCATACCACACGGGAACGCGGGAGCAATCTGCGACCCGGGACCCTGCGCGGTCTCCACACACTGGCGCTACAACTCGTGGGCGCTGCACGACCTCTGCAGTCGATGCGCCCTCAAACCACAATCAGTAGCAGTTGATGCGCCCTTAAGCCCAAATAATCAATCAACCCTTAAACCACAATAACCAACCAACCGACTGCCACAACTCGCGCGACATTCCGGCGTCTCCATTTGGCGCGTCGGCCGGTCGCCGACCGGGCCGCATGGCGGCACGACCCGCCGCCGCGCGCCGGCAGTTTTTACGGCGACCCGCGAGCTGCGCGCCTATTGGCTGGGCGACTGCCTCACGGCGGCCGACAGCTGGCCAAACAGCTGGCCAAACGCGAACGGTGCGCCTATTGGCTGGGCGACTGCCTCACGGCGGCCGACAGCTGGCCAAACAGCTGGCCAAACAGCTGGACAAGCGCGAACGGTGCGCGCCGCCAGCGTGCTGCTGCTGCGATCACGAACGCAAACTAAGTGTGCCTGTTGCATGGAGAAGCTCAGGTTACCTTCCTCAAGATGTGTAGGTCTAGGATGGGCTTCAAATTGGCGCTACATGGCCAATGTAGTCGATGTGCCCTAAAGCCCTAATAACTAACTAGGATAGGCTTGAGGATGCATATATACATGCACACATATATTTCGGGATTCAGACGAGGAAAAGGTCTGTTTAAGCCGCCCACATCGAGCTCAAGCTGAGATAGCACAAGGCAGCTCAAAGCACAATACACCATCACACCTCAGGATGGGCAATCAAACCGCCGTTCCGACCAGAATGCATCTATGCTGGTCTTGAACTGGTTCAGCGTATTGGAGCGAACTACTTGTTCTGGGAGCGAGTTCCAGTCCCTGACTGCGCGACCACGCAGATTGTTTCGTCTCACGCTTGTAAATGCAACAGGCTTCGCCACGTTCAAGGAGTGGCCTTTGTACTGCACTGCAGCTGCGATGCAAATTCGAAACGCCATGGGTAACTCATTCCGTTAATTAAAGACATGCATGACCAATGCCTTCACTAATGCACAGACCAGCAGGCAGCAATGAGCTAAGATCATCTGCTCGGCCAGATGATGAAACTGTTGATCAGTGTGAGCGATGGCGCGTTTTATTTGCCGATCGCCAGTACATATTGCATCGTTCCGTCTTCTTCAGCGGAGGAGGAATTTCCCCCAGTTTCGTGATCGAGCCGACGGACTGTTTGACTGTTGCCATGGCTACCGTGTTCAGTACGTGCCTGCGGCGCATAGCACGTGCCATGGTGGGTGACGCACCCCACAGACGCAGACCGCGCGGCCTGCGTGTTACGGTTACTGGGTAAACGTGGGTGCTGCCATCTGTGAACCGACCGGCGAAGCTGGGACGAGGAAGCCGAGGTGATACCGGAATATTTGTCTTCAGCCGCTACTGCTCGCGCTCTAGTCTTGCTCCCGCCCCTTCTTTCCCATTTCCTTCTCGTGTACTTTCCGTCGTTTTGCACTTGCTGTCGATTCTCTCCTCCTTGCCTCGTCTTCCCTCCAGCATGGGTGCTACGAGACCTCAGCAATTAGCAATCTCCAAGTCTGAACCAACACTAACCTACTACTGGCCGACCCAGAGACCTACCGATGGAATAAACAACTAAATGCTAAAGTAAATGGATAAATAAATGACTAACTAAATGGTCGAACTAACCGACCAAGCAACTAGCTGATTAGGGCGTTGGGACTCCTTTTCTCTAGTCTTATAGTATCTCCATTTCTTAGGTCTGATCTGCTATCGCTCCAATTATGCGGTACCACTTGATTACCGCATCACTATCAAGCTTACTTATGTACTTGCTTACTATCCTACCAGCATCCAAACTATGGATATATATATATTATTATATTCATTTAATATACATCTATATATATATTTATATTTATATATCTATGTATATATGTATATATATATATATATATATATATATATATATATATATATATATATATATATATATATATATATATATATATATTCATATACATACATATATTTATATCTGCATATATATAATTGTATGTATGTGTATCCGTAGCCGATAAAATACCTTTCCTATGTCCTCTTTTACCCCCTTCGGCATGAAGCGATTCCACCTTTTTCTTCCGTCTCTCATTTATCCTCG
Organism: Imbricaverruca yamaguchii; assembly: GCA_034440575.1. Classification (NCBI taxonomy): domain Eukaryota; kingdom Metazoa; phylum Arthropoda; class Thecostraca; family Neoverrucidae; genus Imbricaverruca; species Imbricaverruca yamaguchii. Next base: position 565,720 of record JAOTOL010001315.1, read on the forward strand.
ATCTCACTCCCTGCCCCGCCCCACTCCAGCCCTTTCTCATTTTCTACTCTATGCCTCCCTCGCCCTCCGCAATTCCCACCTTCTGTTACCTCTCTCCCATGCCGTCTCGTGTGATTGGCCGCTCTTACCTACCCCTGACAAGCAAGACGGCGTGTTGGAGGAGTGTCGACTTGCTTCGCTGAGGGTTCCGGGGACGGTTATGTAATCGGAACGTCAGCTGAAAACGTGCTGCAGCAGCGCACGAGCTCTTTGCAGTTGCCGACCGACGTGCTTTGTTGTTCGAACAAGTGCCAGGCAGGTATTTTCGCCATTAAGTGCCGTTCGCCAGCGAATCACGAAGGTTTTCTTTGCCAAGGTTTTCTTCACGAGGATTTCTTCACGCAGATTTCTTCACGAAGGATTTCTTCACGAAGGATTTCTTCACGAAGGATTCCGTCACGAATGCATGCTGTACGTGCCGGGGAGCAGTGACCTGCAGGTGTTGCTGATTGTATTTTAGCGCAATTACCGCCGCACTTTGGTGTCGTGCAGGCCGGGGAAAGTGAGGCGAAATGCAACCGTCTTTGTCCGAAAACGCGTCACGTCACGTCACGTCATCACGTCACGGCTACGACTGGAACAACTGCGGGCGACAGTTTCGCGGCAACACGACTGCCACGTGCCATTGCTGCTTCACCGAGAACTTCGACAGATACTGCGACACGACACGACTGGGAATGCAAATACTGCGACGTGGCACTACTGCCACATCCAGAACCTCGACAGACTACTGCGACACGGCACGAGACGATTGTGAATGAAGATACTGCGACGCGACGCTACCGCTACGGAAAAGCACCGAAATTGATTTTATGTCGACCTGATGCGACTACGAATGCAACTACTGCAGCCGATCATTAATGTACGAGACAGCTGCAGAACTGCAGAACTGCGGCGCCATGTCGCTACTGCAGCAAAGGTTTTGATCAACCCCACTGTGACACCACGAGACTGCGAATGCAAACGCTGCGATGCAGCACCTGTGGCACTGCAAGTTGTCTACGCGACATTGATGCTGGTGCAACATTTTCGATCGACTTTAATGCAGCACGACTTCCTTGCGATTTCAAAATCTACTAGGTACGTGACATACAAACAGCAGTAATTGATTTTGCTACCGGCAGCGAGGCAGGCGTGCATTACCATAAATCGGAGGATGCCATGGCTTAATAGCTACCGCTACTAAACATATTTTGACATCCTGGAAAAGGATAGTGGGTCGAGTTTTCAGGAAAAAAGCGGATAACCAGTTTTGGATTTTCTTATCCAACGCAAAACATGAAGAATAATTGACTGCACCAACGTCGCACACCACATTATCCTGAGCACGTTCTGTTAAAAAACGACTTCACAATCTGATCACATTCCCTCGTACCTGACATTGACCTGGTCGGTGACCTTGATACTTGTACCTGTCCTAATACTGTCTATAACACTGAAAACTGACGACGACCGGGCCACAGCATTAACCTATTTTACTTGACTTGGCATGATACCCAAAGAGGCACGTATACATTGTTGTCAAGAAATTCTGGAAGTTCAAGGATGGTAGGATATCACATCTTCTACCACATCTCAATCTAGCTCACACAAAAGCTGGGAGGGTCACGCTGACTCCCTCAGCCCTCAACAGGTATTGCAAAGGGCAGAAGGTTCTGCCACACTGCGAGGGTTAAGTAGTTTATGTCCACAACCCCCTCCCGCCAACCGGACCCCTTCCCGCCGTTCCGAAGATCGGTTGCTGTCCTTCCAAGCTGCTGATATCTGTCTTGGTGTCACTTTGTGTTATAGTTCTCCGAAGGTGTGGCAGTGTAGCAGAAATTTCGCATGACACTTTTGACAATCGCAGAAATACCGTGTCGCAGGTATGTAGCACGCAGTTGTTGCGGTCATGGCCGTGTCGTCGCAGACAAGTCGAGGATACGTATACAGCAGCGGACAAGTCCCAGACAAGTCTGTAGCAGCGGACAAGTCCCAGACAAGTCGGTAGCAGCAGACAAGTCGCAGGCAAGTCTGTAGCAGCGGACAAGTCGCAGACAAGTCGGCAGCAGTAGACAAGTCGCAGGCAAGTCGTAGCAGCGGACAAGTCCCAGACAAGTCGGTAGCAGTGGACAAGTCCCAGACAAGTTTGTAGCGGCGGACAAATCCAGACAAGTCGTAGCAGCGGACAAGTCCCAGACAAGTTTGTAGCGGCGGACAAGTCCAGACAAGTCGGTAGCGGTAGACAAGTCGCAGGCATAGTCGATGCGCCCAGGCCAAAATAACACCAGACAAGTCGGCAACAGTAGACAATTTGCGGACAAGTCGGCGCAGTATAAGTCAGCAAGTCGAGCGCGACAAGTCGCAGACATGTCGGCAGCAGTGGACAAGTCGGCAACAGTAGACAATTTGCGGACAAGTCGGCAGCAGTATGCAAGTCCCAGACAAGTCGGCAACAATAGACAAGTTCAAAAGGAGTCGGCAGCATTTCCATCGTAATTTCACCATGATTCCACCATACTACTATTGTAATTTATGATGACTCAACCATGATACCGCCATGGTTCCACCATGATTCCACCATGGTGGAACCTGGTGGAACTGCGCCATGATTCCACAATTATTTCACCGTAATTCCTGACGATTCCTGAGGGGGCATGTCTAGCAGACAAAGGACGGCTTCATCTTTAACACTGTCCCCAGTCCGTTTTCATTCAGAAAATGTGCAGTTCAGCAGTCAGCTCGGTTACTTAACGACAACACCGCATGATATCGAGGGAATAATGACACCTGACTTATTAATATAGTGATATATTCAAACAGGCATTGCAACAAGCCATTAACAGTAATTAGTGTTGAAGCGATAAGCATGGTAGAAGCAGGCTTAGAAAATGAAATTACTGACATATTCTCGGAATCGATCGCAAGAAAAAACATCGCCATGGAATCATCGTGAGAATATTTCGGCGACAGCTCCTTTATGACTATAATAAACGACGCTCACTCATGCGACAGACAGACCCCCAGTACCAACATCGTCAAGTAGCAGCCCAGCATGGATCTTACTCCGAAGTCGCCACAGATCCTTGACAAGGGAGCCGCGAGCGGACTGCCATGTGGATCATTCCCACTCGGCGCTCTGACGCGATGCCGACGGACACGTTCGTGGAATGCGTTCTCTGCCTATCTCGCGCCGCCGTTCGCATAGCTCGTCTATTTGTCATAACACCTGCTGGATGGGAGTCTCACCACCTGACAGCGGCGGCAATGCATACAACCAGAGGTTCTTATTCCATCCGCTAGAGCGCGCAGTGTGCGCCATCTCGACTGCTGGGCTGAGGCTGATGCGTTGATGTTTGCGTCTGCACGGCCCGTGCACAGCTCATGTGCCGAGCCACGGTGGCTGATGTCTGGCTGCTGGAAGATGTCGGGTGTGGTCCGTTCGGAGATCCAGTATGTAAAAATAAACGTCATTGTTTATTGTTGCATCATTGTCACCATCCGTTCTAAAATCGCGGAGTTCGTAGTTTCTGCGAACGTGATGTTCGCAGGCGTTCTTATCGTGTTTGCACTGTGTAGCCGATGACCGAAGTGAATAAAGGAGAGGCAGTGTCCCTCTGGTGCGCTTTGACACCCCGAAAAAATGCTGGCATTTGCCTCCAACCACTGTGAGTTTTTGGAAGTAGCCACGCATTGTCGCTCTGCGAGTCTCGAATGAGTGGCGCCAGAGGATGATTACTGGGAAATGTGTGCTTCAAGCCTCAGGAAGCTTAACATTACGCCTATGAGCGACGCCAGGGGATGAAGACTGGCAGACGTGCTCTCTAAGCCCCCTGAAGATTAACATTGCGTCTATGAGCGGTGGCATGGTGATGAAGACTGGGAGATGGGTCCTCCAAACCTCGTGAAGATTAACAGTACTCCTAAGAGCGTTGCATGGAATGCATTAATCCTAAAGTGATCATACTCCCCTACATTCAAAGTCCCGTTGATTGTTATTCGCGTGTGGTAAAGTGCTGTAGTTCATAATTATTCCGCCAGAGCAACAATGAGCTCGCCCTGCGTTTTACCGCCACCTTTCGGAATAGCCACTAACAATGTGCTTCGTTTTCTCCCCGCCAGGGTTCGCACGAGTACGTGCGGGCGACAGCTGACTACGACAGCCGCGATCCTGCCTTGCTCAGCTTCCTGAAGGGGGACTTAATCCGCGTCATCAAGAAGAGTCAGCACACCGAGAAAGGTGAGACTTGGCGGTGTTCCGACCGGGTGTAAATAGTCATCAAGAAGAGTCGGAACACTGAGAAATGTGAGGGGTGGCGGTGGTTCGGCCGGGTGTGAATACCGACAGGCTTCCAGCAAAAGAGCAGAGTTGCGCGAGGAAAGTGTAGGTTGCGCACACCTTCGCAGACACCCAGCGATTTCCCGAGAAATATAAAGTCATTCGACGTCCAGCCACGTCCATGGGAGGAGCTCTGGTACTGCTGGGTGGGACGCGGTGAGCAGTCCAAAGTCGTGATGCTCGTTTCCCAGCGGAAGAGTTCTAGGGTCTAGGTTTTGCGACGCACAGCTTCTGGTGGTCGTTCAGTGAGTATTCCGTCGGGTATGTTTGCTGTTCTATGCTGACCAGCTTGAAACCAGGTCTGACTGGTGCTGTCGTACAATATAACAAACATCACACTATTATTCGGATTCATTCATCATCGCAAAATCTAGGAGACGAGTAGCCTAAGGGTAGGTTGCTCGTCTCACAATCGAAAGATTGTAGGTTCGAGTCCCACCTGTCGCTACTCTTCGCCCGCGACCAATCGGCGTGAGAGATTGGCGATGCTACATGACTCGTCGGTCGATGTGTCGTAAAACCAATAACCAATAACCAACCATGGCAGTATCTAGCCACAAGTCGCCGGCTTGCATGCAGTGCGTCGCCACGGTGGTACGGATTCTAGTTCGGTGTTGCAGAATATATCCAGTGCACTGATCCTGGTGTGCTCTTAACATGCATCCATAGCTTCAAAGCTGTTTTCTTTCTCGGTCTGATGTCTCGAATGCCTTTCGATTTGCCTGATTTCCACGATTTCCCAGATTTCCTGATGCCTTTATCGATGTCTGGTGCCGATCTCTAGACCGATGTGCTTGGCATAAGCCGGTTCAGTCGACCAAACTGGAAGAGGACAACAGTTGCACGGTGTTGAAACAATGATTTATCGTTAGGTGTGATATGTCGAAACGAGTACAGCAGGATGTCGAAATCGCCATCGTATTTAGATGCTCTTTAAAATACTTTGATCCATAAAACCAAGTTTTGAGACAATGGCGTGGATATAGCTACCCGTATTGCGTGTTTTAAGAGGTACTCAATTTGGGGATACCGATATCAACGATAACGGCACAAATGTATACGTCATAGATTGGTATTGTATAACATAGCAGAGCACAGGTAATCCCTTTATCTGGAATTCCACTACAGAATGTTCGCTATCACGGTCCGGGATCCATTATGGTGCGCACAAGCATGCTATTTATAAACGGGATGTAATAGTGCTATAAGATAATACTGCCAGAAACGAGGAATGAAGACCTAGCAAGCACGCACCAAGAAGCACGATATCGATACATCTTTGGGAAGGATGTCTATTCGGTGTTCATTAAGTTGTATATTCAACCCTAGTTTACGAATAATTTATCACTGCACCTACAGGAGCATATGAATATATCACACCATCTGCGATGCGATTTGTCCACACTGAATGATGCCCGAGACCAGAAGTTCCCCGCTTCCTTAACTGCCCGGCGGCTCTCGCCTTGAAATATCCTGGCTGATCCTGTGATCCTCCTCCACCCCTCCACCCTTACCCCCTCGGCACATTTCGGCTCGATTTCTGCGCCGGCGGCATCCTTCGGCGTCGACAGTGCTCAGCGGCTTTTACTTCAAATCCAGTTTTGTTTAGACTACCCCGCAATCGTGATTGATATGGCATACGATTGGATATGGAATTATATGATACGGGTCACACACGCAACGATTAAACTCAACGCCATTTAGGAGTGTTAAAAAATAAGCACGCTTGCATACTGAATCACTCTTAAAAGGAACCGAAGTTCAGTCGACTGCATCCACTTTGCCCATTCCTTGTCTATGCGATACCTTGCCTTTTCGTTGGCGATTTCTGCGCTCCAGTGCATCGGTTATGGCCGACGTCGTGCTAAAACGCCAATGAATCAGCCAAAGGAAGTAAGCTTCCCATTGCTAGTCGCTTCCCATCAATAGACGTGATCTCTCACGTGATAAACTCTCCCAGAAAACGCAATTGGTCCAGACTTCCAGCCATGGCAAGGTTCAATTCCGGCATAGTTTCGATCGTTTTTTTCCTAGCAAGGTCCCAATAAATCGTCCCGTACTTCGGTAGCCAATCATACCCGAGACGACCCTTCACTTTGGGCAATGAGACATGAGGTAGAGCAGAAAAGAGATGGGTAGTTTTCTGTCGTAGCGTCTGGATTATCTGCAGGTCAAGGGTATTCGGGTATAGTCAGAATGACAAGACCACGCTGTGATTGGTGCGGTGGTCCTCAACACGCCAGCAGCGTTACTTCGTGGCCTACCAGCATGACCACCATGGTCCGGTCTTGTCTCACCTGTCTTGCTTTGTCTCCGGCGTCGTCCCACCGGCATCGTCTGGCCTCCTGTCTTGTCATGTCTCCAGCTTAGTCTTACCTGTCTTGCTGTCTCTCCGGATTAGTCTCACCTCCTGGTTTGCTATCTCTCCGGTCAATCTCACCTGTTATTTCTCCGGCTTAGTCTCACCTCCTTGATTTCATCACTCCTGATTCTTGTTATGTTTTTCATGACGCAGATCTACTTCGTCCAAATCCGTGTTTCTCTTACCACCTGGTGTCCTTCCCTCTCCCTTTTCTCCTTTTACTGGTACCTCTGTTCTGATATGTATCCGCTCCTTCCTCTAGCAATCTTTCCATCTATGCATCTATCTAGATTTATATTGATTATATACATACGTATACCTAATATATATATATATATATATATATATATATATATATATATATATATATATATATATATATATATACATAATCAATTTACATATTTATCTTTCACTTCCACTCCTGTACCTCATCACGAACGACGCTATTCTAGGGCTCCGGTAGTATATCGCCAAGGCAAGTTTATCATGGTGAGCGAGATCATGACGCGAAAGTGTGGCACGAGGCTCGTGAGAAACTCTGATGGGAGCCGGGCAGCCATCAAACTGCTGAAGAAGCAGTACGCCAACGGCATCGAAGCAGAATGGGCGGACAATCCGGAGCGTCGTTCCGGGAAGTTGCAGGCGATGAGTGACGAAGGGAAACTTGCATTCGTGATTTACTGCCGGAGCCGTAAAATGGTGTCGCTGGCCATGAGAGCCAGCTTGTAGCGTGACACTGACCCACTGAGGCGGGCCACTGTGGTGTATACGCTCGCGTGTACACACGGAAACTGTATATACCAGAACTTATACTACATTTGCCACCACACCATCACCACGGAGCCGACAGCTGATCATGCGTCTGCAGTTTGGTGGTCTGGTGGGCCCAAAATTCACTGTCAAAACAGCTATAGCACTATATTTGCACGAGACACCATTGTAGCCAGCACTAAGCGAATCAACGCGTCAACGAAACGAAACCGCCTCGCTGCTCTGGAAATCGCATTCGGCACAACTCTTCGATGATTAACGCTAAGCGCGTTGACGCCATATGATGCGTCGTAACGGTATATACCCATTTGTGAGTGCATGTTTTTTACTTGCTTCCTTGTGCATCAGCAATACGGCATTGAAAGGCCCCCCCCCGTATATGTGTGATACGCTTTGATTGAGCCGGCTTAGCCTCTCGCTGCTGACTGAGCTTCCCCGCTGAGGTGGTGGTGATTATGAACACACTTCTAGGATTTGGTACTGCTCTGAAGCTGGCCTAGGACAGCCGAAACGTCGTATTCGAGAATAAATGTAGCTTTTTCCTGCAGCTCAGTTATGTCTCTTCCAATCTCATTTTGTCTCTGTCTGCCCTGCCTGGTCTTTTATCCAGTGTGGTCTTGTCTCTTGCCCAGCGCAACCTTGTTTCTTGCCCAGCGCGACCTTGTCTCTTGCCCAGCGCGACTTTGTCTCTTGCCCAGCGCGACCTTGTCCATTGTCCAGCGCGACATTGTCTCTTATCCAGTGTGACCTTGTCTCTTGTCCAGCACGATCTCTTCTCTTGTCCAGCGCGACCTTGTACCTTGTCCAGCGCGATCTTGTACCTTGTCCAACACGATCTTTTCCCCTGTTCAGCGCGACTTTGTATCTTGCCAGCGTGACCTTGTCTCTTGTCCAGCACGGTCTCTTCTCTTGTGCAGCACGATCTCTTCTCTTGTCCAGCACGACCTTGTACCTTGTCCAGCACTATCTCTCATATTGCCCAGCGTGCTCTTGTCTGTTGTCCAGCGCGACCTTACCTCTTCCTGGCGGCCGTATCTCGCTGTCGGACGTCCCTCGCTGTGGGACATCGGTCGCCGTCGGACGTCGGTCGCGACACCCACTGGAGCGTGTCGGCTCCGGAAGAGAGCGCGAGCGACCGTAGTTTTGGCGCGAGACGCGCCAGACGGCGACGGCGGCGGCCGGCGGCCGGCCAGATGGCGCGAAAAACGGTGACTGTTGCGGTCGGCTCCGGCCCGCTCCGGCGGCCGCCGACCGCGCCGCGGCCGCCGTTTTTGTCGCCGCTGCGCCGGCTGTGCCGCGGCGCCGCGGCGAAACGCGGCGGCGCGCCGGCGCTTGTCGCAGGTGAGGGTGTAGCGCGTGCTGTTCCGCGGGCTCTTACAGCATATGTTCTTTGGAACATATGGAGGACTTTGTTACAGCATAGTCTTCCAGTTAGAAAATCTGACGGAGCCGAAGTCTTCTGTTTTTGTGGTATGCATAGTCGGACGTTGGCTAGGTCGACGGCATCAGACCATCTTCATTAGTCTACCGGCATATTCCACCAATTGGGACAATATTGACACCACTATGTTGGAGGCACATCCTCATCAAACCATTGGAAATAGTTTTTTTTTTCGCCTGTAATTGTTTGGCTTCGAACCTTCTTCAAGGGATGGCAGAAGGGTTCCTATACCAAACTGTTACCTTTATCCATATTCTTAAGGGCGTGAAAAGCATGGAGGTCCGTTTGTTAACCTGCCGAACTATTTTCCAGATGCCTTCCCTTTCGACCGCACATGTACGATTTTCTCCTATAATATATACCATTCATGTATATACTATAGGTATGGTATATAATATATACCTCAGCCACATAGCATGAGAGTGCATGTACTCTGCATGCTCCCTGCTATCCACATGTGTCTATGCACTCTTCTACCGCTAAGGTACAGTCGCAATTGCCTTTTTATTTGATCCCCACGTGGATTTCAATTTCACAGTGTTGTTTTTGATGGAGAATGGTCCTTACTAAGGTTATGGTGTTGAATCTGAATGGGCATGAAACCTTTTGATTGTGTCTGTGGCAAGGTCTCAGTCTCACTTGCCAGAATTGATCAAGTGTTGTTTTTGATTGATTGATGAACAGCACTGATCATGCCGTTCCCTTCGCAAGAAGGCTAGCATGCTCTTCCGTTTCAAACGCAATGTTGTTGGTTTCCTGTTGTCGTAAAGGCCTTTGGTATTTACATTTTCGCGCACCATATTGGCTTTTTTTTAAACTCACATTATGGCAGCGCACGGTCGCAAGCCATTACGATATCGGATATCCAAGTTATAATAAAACTGAATGCCTTTTCTGCGGCCCAGGGGTATGAGCGTGCGTGTGTGCGGACATGAAGTAGGCTCAGTCCCAGGTCGGTCTTATCGTTGGAGGAACTCGAAACCCTCGGCTACATGGGAGTTTCCACTCTAGACTGAGGGTGCTGCCGGCGTCCAGGAGTGTTCTGCAGTCTGACCTGGTGGCCGGGTGTCTAGTCGAGTCGAGAGACTCCTTCGCCTGGCTAGCGTCGTAGTCGAGAGACTCCTTCGCCTGGCTAGCGTCGTAGTCGAGAGACTCCTTCGCCTGGCCAGCGTCGTAGTCGAGAGACTCCCTCGCCGAACACGCAAGTAGCACCAAATACCACGTGCAGTCTGGTGAGCTTCACGGTCGATGGACTCCGCCGCCGAACCCGCAAGTAGAACGGGGTGCCTCATCCAGTACTCGAGTCCAGCCCGCGTCACGGCTGTGGCTTCTGAATGCGCGTGGAGAGTGAAGTGGTTCAGGCGTCCAGCGCCAGGAGAGTGAAGTGGTTCAGGCGTCCAGCGCCAGGAGAGTGAAGTGGTTCAGGCGTCCAGCGCCAGGAGAGTGAAGTGGTTCAGGCGTCCAGCGCCGGGAGAGTGAAGTGGTTCAGGCGTCCAGCGCCAGGAGAGTGAAGTGGTTCAGGCGTCCAGCGCCCGGAGAGTGAAGTGGTTCAGGCGTCCAGCGCCGGGAGAGTGAAGTGGTTCAGGCGTCCAGCGCCGGGAGAGTGAAGTGGTTCAGGCGTCCAGCGCCGGGAGAGTGAAGTGGTTCAGGCGTCCAGCGCCGGGGGTGAAGTGGTTCGCCAGCGCCGGGAGAGTGAAGTGGTTCAGGCGTCCAGCGCCGGGAGAGTGAAGTGGTTCAGGCGTCCAGCGCCGGGAGAGTGAAGTGGTTCAGGCGTCCAGCGCCAGGAGAGTGAAGTGGTTCAGGCGTCCAGCGCCAGGAGAGTGAAGTGGTTCAGGCGTCCAGCGCCAGGAGAGTGAAGTGGTTCAGGCGTCCAGCGCCGGGAGAGTGAAGTGGTTCAGGCGTCCAGCGCCAGGAGAGTGAAGTGGTTCAGGCGTCGTCTCGGCGCCAGCCTGCCTGGCTGCAGTGCATGCTCGTCGCAGCTGTGCAGTTCGGTTGGCTTTGCAGCATCGGCCTTTTTCACAACAAACGCACCACAACTTGTGATGTTAAATTTGCTTACGGTCTGCCAGCTATGCCTGCGATAATGTAGTCGGCACGAACCTCCAGTGAGCCGGGACAAGAGTGGTTGCAGGTTGTTTTCCTATGCAATACGACAATCATAATATGCTTAATATTATTATTTCAGCACGTTTCGGGTTAGGTCTCCCAATCCATCCTCTCGACCGTTCAATGGGCACTGTATGACCGAACCAGTCGATGCACCCCTAAGCCCAAATAACCAACCGACCGACCGTTCTTACCAGGGATCCATTCAATATTTACTATTGCTCTTACCAGTGATTCATTCTGTATTCACCATCGTCCGTACCAGTGATTCATCTCATTCTTAATGCCGATCGCACCGGTGATCAATTTCATCTCCGCCGCCGCTCATACCGGTGATCCGTTGGTCGCCGTAAAAGATCCGTTACGAGCGGGAGAATTGCTCCTGGCCGTCGGCGGTGCCGCTCCAGATGGTGTGGCTGGTGGCTGTATGGTGGAGGTGCCGCGCGTGCAGAACGCGCACGTGCGATCGCGGCACAGTCATGACATTGAAGTGAACCCAGACACGCCACCTAGCTATGCTCGGCTACTAAATCGTCTTACCGTAACGGGCAGTTTGACTATACCGGAGCGTCCGTTCCTTTCGAGCCGTCAAATCTGGCTTGGCTTGCAGGCCACTCAGGTGCGGTGGGGGCTTCCTACCGCTGAGTAGCTGGGGGATGAATGCACAGGGGCTTTCCTACTGCCGAGTGGTTGATGGATGAATGTACGACGGGGTGATAGTCGTCCATCATTTTCATGCAGCTTCGGCACGGTCGAAGTGCTCAGCTTGTGAACTTCGAAAACGACATTGGGAGAAGATGTCGGCAATCGTGCCGGCATCGTCTCGGAGGCGACGCCTGTGGAGTTCGTTCGTCGTTCTCGGAAGTGACGCGCATGGAATTCGGTCATTGCTGTCGGCTGTCGCCATTTTTATTTTATTATTTATTATATTTTTGGCACCCCACCGCTTCGGTTGGTTCTCAGTCTTCATTTAGCCCAGCTTGAGCCCAGATTTGGTCATTTTCTGCTCCCAACACGACTCCGACGCGACAAAGGCCGTTGGACACACTGCTGTACTGGCCGGGCGTTCTATGGCACGTGTCTTGCTGCGATGCCGATGGCGACGTTTAAGTTTCGGAGATCGATAAAGATTACCCGTTGTTCACGCGCACACCGTGCAACCGGTGCCTGAACTGATCCCAAGCTTGTAAGTGGGGCAACGCGTTTGCACGTGGTTGAACAGAGATTATGCTTATACGTTCTCTGACTTTTTATGAGCACTTCAGTATTGTCATTGCCTCGTACTCATCTAGCTGTGGTGGGGGAACCGGTCCAACTTTTCCGAGGTGACAGCCAGCTCGCCAGCCATCTGTTGGTCACCAGCGCTAGTCAGCTGACGTTCGTGTGCTCTAGCTCGCCAGTCAGCTGACGTTGGTGTGCTCTGGCTCGCCAGTCAGCTGACGTTGGTGTGCTCTAGCTCGCCAGTCAGCTGACGTTGGTGTGCTCTAGCTCGCCAGTCAGCTGACGTTGGTGTGCTCTAGCTCGCCAGTCAGCTGACGTTGGTGTGCTCTAGCTCGCCAGTCAGCTGGCGTTGGTGTGCTCTGGCTCGCCGGTCAGCTGACGTTGGTGTGCTCTGGCTCGCCAGTCAGCTGACGTTGGTGTGCTCTAGCTCGCCAGTCAGCTGACGTTGGTGTGCTCTGGCTCGCCAGTCAGCTGACGTTGGTGTGCTCTGGCTCGCCAGTAGCTGAGTTGCCAGTCAGCTGACGTTGGTGTGCTCTGGCTCGCCAGTCAGCTGACGTTGGTGTGCTCTGGCTCGCCAGTCAGCTGACGTTGGTGTGCTCTGGCTCGCCAGTCAGCTGACGTTGGTGTGCTCTAGATCACCAGTCAGCTGACGTCGGTGTGCTCTGGTTCGCCAGTCAGCTGACGTTGGTGTGCTCTAGCTCGCCAGTCAGCTGACGTTGGTGTGCTCTGCCTCGCCAGTCAGCTGACGTTGGTGTGCTCTGGCTCTCCAGTCAGCTGACGTTGGTGTGCTCTAGCTCGCCAGTCAGCTGACGTTGGTGTGCTCTGGCTCGCCAGTCAGCTGACGTTGGTGTGCTCTGGCTCGCCAGTCAGCTGACGTTGGTGTGCTCTAGCTCGCCAGTCAGCTGACGTCTGTGGACTTACGCCGGGAGACGGTCGATTTTCCGCTTCGCCGGTTACATCTGACGAAGTGCTGTTTCAAGTGGTCTGACTGAGCTGTGCTGGACTGTATTGGCATTATTATTTACTGTTATTGAGTGTTTTTTTGATGACCTGAATATTTTAACGCTACTGAACTGCGTTGATAGTGTTTGGCTTGCCACTGTGGGCTCATGCATGTGTGTATGCGGAACCACATCCATGCTCTTCGCATAGTGACCATCACAATACTACTACAATATAATGAAGGAAACAGCAGCGTGTATTTCAGGCAAGGTAGGCGAGAATGCAGATACGTCGGTGATAGCGAGAGATCACTCCAGGCTTAACACGGCGTACGCGCCAGCCTGGGAAGTGCAAGGTGCTGTGCGGAGATGGTGATTAGTTAGGGATGTAAGAAGAGTGCGTACGCAATCACGAAGCCATCGATTGATTCATGTCAATGTACCCTCAGACATAGCTAGCGCACGCAGCACAAAGCTGCAATCCTTCGGCGCTATAATGCTGTTGTGGACATTAGTGTACGGAACGGAAAGGGCAACCCGTCCTCCATTGTTCTTCGGTAACGTGAACAACTAACGCTATTGGCGCGGCATGGAAAGCATTCGCGTGACACGCGTTTCTCTCCACTTCTCTCCACAACTTTTAGGACTTTAATTTTGTACTTGTACACCCTCTCTTATGGCCGTCGTGGGGACTGGTTTCGTGCAAATCCGATGAATCTGTTCTGAAGCGCTGTGACCGCTGACACGTGCAACGTCAGATGCGACGCCCTCCCCAGACAGTGTGTGACCCGTCGACGACCGTTGCAGGCTGGCTGTTCGGCATACTGGACGGCCGGAGAGGCACCTTCCCCAGCCAATATGTCGTTCCGGTCGGCAAGAGTTCGGCCCGGTCCCAGAGCAAGGTAGGTCACCGGACGAGGGTCGCGGAGCAAGGTAGGTCACCGGACGAGGGTCGCAGAGCAAGGTAGGTCACCGGACGAGGGTCGCGGAGCAAGGTAGGTCACCGGACGAGGGTCGCGGAGCAAGGTAGGTCACCGGACGAGGGTCGCGGAGCAAGGTAGGTCTCGGGACGCGAACGGTGCCAGCTGGTTAAGTAGCCGAGCCGGCAGTCTGCCGACGGTGTTGCAGAATTAGTCGATGCGCCCCTAAACTCCAATAATCAACCAGAACGTGTTGTGTGACGCACACGAACTGGAGCATCGAAAAGCCGAGAGGGACGGGTAGTTTCGCAGGCTCTGGACAAGACGTCCGGGCAGCGTCGCAGGCTCTGGATGGTGACGGTCGAGCATTGTCCGCAGGGCCTGGGCTGAGACTGACGGACCACGTCACAGGTACTGGGCGGGGACGGGCGGACAATGTCTCAGAACATGGGCGGGGCGGGCGAGTACTGTCGCAGGCCCTGGATGAGACAGACGAATAATATCGCAAGTCCTGGGTGAGATCGACGGACAGCGTCACGGACTCTGGGTGGGGAGGGGGTAGGTGGACGGCGGTAGTGTCCCAGGTCTGGTGGGGGGGGGGTAGTGTCTCAGGCCCTGATGGGTGCGGGTGGGTAGTGTCTCAGGTCCTGGGGTGGGTAGTGTCCCAGGTCCTGAGTGTGGGCGGGTGGGTAGTGTCTCAGGTCCTGAGTGTGAGCGGGTGGGTAGTGTCTCAGGTCTTGGGTGTGAGCGGGTGGGTAGTGTCTCAGGTCCTGATGGGTGCGGGTGGGTAGTGTCTCAGGTCCTGAGTGTGAGGGGGTGGGTAGTGTCTCAGGTCCTGGGTGTGAGCGGGTGGGTAGTGTCTCAGGTCCTGAGTGTGAGGGGTGGGTGTTTTGTGTGAGCGGGTGGGTAGTGTCTCAGGTCCTGATGGGTGCGGGTGGGTAGTGTCTCAGGTCCTGAGTGTGAGCGGGCGGTAATGTCTCAGGTCCTGATGTGAGGGGTGGGTAGTGTCTCAGGTCTTGGGTGTGAGCGGGTGGGTAGTGTCTCAGGTCCTGAGTGTGAGGGGGTGGGTAGTGTCTCAGGTCTTGGGGTGAGCGGGCGGGTAGTGTTCGGCCCTGATGGATGGGGTGGGTAGTGTTTCAGGTCCTGGGTGGGAGCGAGTGGGTAGTGTCCCAGGTCCTGGGTGGGGCGAGTGGGTGTATCAGGT
This sequence comes from Imbricaverruca yamaguchii, assembly GCA_034440575.1. Taxonomy (NCBI): domain Eukaryota; kingdom Metazoa; phylum Arthropoda; class Thecostraca; family Neoverrucidae; genus Imbricaverruca; species Imbricaverruca yamaguchii. Next base: position 581,046 of record JAOTOL010001315.1, read on the forward strand.
TTTGGTGGGAGTAGTGGGTGTGTTTCGGTCCTGGGTGGGCGGGCGGGTGTGTTGCTTGGGTGTGGGGGTTGGTGTGTCTCAGGTCCTGAGTGTGAGCGGGTGGGTAGTGTCTCAGGTCCTGGGTGTGAGCGGGTGGGTAGTGTCTCAGGTCCTGAGTGTGAGGGGGCGGGTAGTGTCTCAGGTCTTGGGTGTGAGCGGGCGGGTAGTGTCTCAGGTCTCTGGCGAGACGGACAGGTGATGTTACGTGCCGTGGGTGGAACTCAAACGCGAGGGAAGCGCACGGGTAGCGACGCAGACTCTGATAAGAGACGAACAGTGTCTGAGGCTTGCGTGACAGGACTTCAGTGTCATGAGCCAAGAGGTATGCGCTGGATTAACAACAGCGAGTGCTCAAGACATCGAGTACTGGAACAAATATCGAGTAACATCGAACAACAACAACATCGACTACTGGAAGAAGCAGACTTAGGGTGTCGTAGGCATTGAACGAGGCGGGGAGGAAGTGTCGCAGTGACGGAACTAGACGGACGGCTGTGTCGCAGGCCGATGGGAGGAAAGCTGAATTGATGCGGTGCTGTGAACAGTTGGACAGTAAAATTGCAGGTTGTTCGATCCCTGAGCTCGTTTGAAGCACATCTGCTGCGATGCTCGGTTTTTATCGACCACGCCGTTAATTTGTGCTCGTCGAGAGTACTTAAGAAGACGCTGCCGTGCAGCTAAATGATCACATTTTATGGTCGAGGCGCCCCAAAACCAAAATAACTAACTAACGCTGCCGTGCAGAGTTTCGGCTTCTTGTGACCCAGCTCCGACGGCGGCGCATCAGGTGTTGTGTGTTGTGTGGCGCTCGGCAGTTCATTGGCACCCTGTGTCCGACCATCTGGCGCCATCAGCTCGAGGTGTCGGCGGCTCATCGCACCACCTGATCCGCTGTCGGGCCAGTGGCCGGCCATCGCCACACATCCGGGCCACATGTTGCCCGCAGATGCTGCACTCGTGCGACCGATTCTCGCCCGCCTCACCGATGCGAATCCGGCCCGAATTTTTCGTTCCCGTCTTCGCTCGGACGTGCATGTGGTTGAATTTATTGACGGCGCGACACTCTGGAAACTTTCCATATGTGTGCCGAACCAATTCCGTTGCGTAGCGGCGATGGCCTGGAAACTCGCTGACCATTACGCTTGTCAAGTACTACACGCCGCCAGGTGAAAACCGTCCGTTTTTACCTGAAGAATTATATCGCCTGGCTCGGCGCGCATGATCTAGCCTAGTCGAGGCGCCATAAAGCCCAAACAACTAACTACGTCGCCTATCATGCAATCATCGCGGTCGTAAAATTAACCAACCTCTCGACAATCCAGCATATTGTGGTGGAATCCGCCTCACTTTTACACAAACAGCTCTTCGATGTTCTTAATCAGCAGCATTCAAGCCTGCGCCGCCGCTTACTGTGCGCGTCAATAAGGTAGGTGGCGGCATGAGTGGCTCTTAATGCTAAATAATTGCTCGTAAAGGTGTCGGAGTTGTGCAGGCAGTGGCCGGGGGCCAGTGCGGGCTATCTTAACGCTGGCTGGCAATGATTTGTGTGACGTAGGTGAGCGATGGTGGCCGTTGGATTGTTTGTGGTGAATGCCGGCAGCGGAAACTCTGAGTACAGCTATGAGTAGAGCTATAAGTAGAGCCATGAGTTGAGGCATGAGCTAAGCCATAGGTTGAGCCATGAGTTAAGCCATGGGTTGAGCCATGAGATGGGCCATGAGTTGAGTCATGAATTGAGCCATGAGATAGCCATGAGATGAGCCATGAGTTAAGCTATGAGTTAAGCCATGAGTTGAGCTAAGCCATGGGTTGAGGCGTTGTTAACCGCTCGGCTCGAGGAAAATTTACCGTTCAGCCCGTTGCGTATCCTGGATGTCTCGGACTCTGTGGACTCTGTGGAGTGCGCTGTGGACTCCCCATGTCATACAAGAGGTGCCCAGAAGAGTGGTGACCACTATCCTGGTTCCCACGGGAGAAAAGCACAGCCAGTGGGATGGCTAGTCTCAAATGCACTGGCGCTTTTTCGACGGAGAAGTCTTTATTTTGTTCAAAATATGGACTTACAAATTGCACTGCACGGAATACAAATTGCATCAGGCCGTCCCTGACTGGATTGCACTAGATTTGGTGCAATTTGTATAATATTCGAAGAAGTGGTCAATTGTCCTCTTTTTCTTTGGTGAAATATTGATGAAAATCACTCCTGGTGCAATCTCCGAATCTGGGCGCCGGTCCGGCTTCATCGGCCCCTCACCCCCTCGTGGGGGGCGGAGCTGATCGACGAGGCACCTGATGTTGCCATTGACGATTGATCATACAACCTCCCGACTCATACTTCAGCTGCTGCCGTGGGTGATATGTTCTGCCTTCTGTGCTCTCTATTAAATTTATTCATATGAAATGCGTTCTACTCTCACCCAGCGGTGAGAAATATGGAGCGTGTCCAGCAGGCGTGTCGTTCTCCCAGCTACCGAACCACCGCGTCATAGGTGTCTGGCCATGCCGCTGGGTGGTGGTCACCATCACCAGGCCATGACGCTGGGTAGTGGTCGCCACAGGTGTCTGGCCATGCCGCTGGGTAGTGGTCGCCATCAGGTATCTGGCCATGTCGCTGGGTAGTGGTCGCCACAAGTATCTGGTCATGTCGCTGGGTAGTGGTCGCCACAGGCATCTGGCCATGTCGCTGGGTAGTGGTCGCCACAGGTATCTGGCCATGTCGCTGGGTAGTGGTCGCCACAGTTCTGGTCATGTCGCTGGGTAGTGGTGCAAGGCATCTGGCCATGTCGCTGGGTAGTGGTCGCCACAGGTGTCTGGCCATGTCGCTGGGTAGTGGTCGCCACATGTGTCTGGCCATGTCGCTGGGTAGTGGTCGCCACAGGTGTCTGGCCATGCCGCTGGGTAGTGATCGCCACAGGTGTCTGGCCATGTCGCTGGGTAGTGGTCGCCACAGGTGTCTGGCCATGTCGCTGGGTAGTGGTCGCCACAGGTGTCTGGCCATGTCGCTGGGTAGTGGTCGCCATCAGAGGTATCTGGCCATGTCGCTGGGTGGTGGTCACCACAGGTATCTGGCCATGTCGCTGGGTAGTGGTCGCCACAAGTATCTGGTCATGTCGCTGGGTAGTGGTCGCCACAGGCATCTGGCCATGTCGCTGGGTAGTGGTCGCCACAGGTGCCTGGCCATGTCGCTGGGTAGTGGTCGCCACAGGTGTCTGGCCATGTCGCTGGGTAGTGGTCGCCACATGTGTCTGGCCATGTCGCTGGGTAGTGGTCGCCACAGGTGTCTGGCCATGTCGCTGGGTAGTGGTCGCCACAGGTGTCTGGCCATGTCGCTGGGTAGTGGTCGCCACAAGTATCTGGTCATGTCGCTGGGTAGTGGTCGCCATCAGAGGTATCTGGCCATGTCGCTGGGTGGTGGTCACCACAGGTATCTGGCCATGTCGCTGGGTAGTGGTCGCCACAGGTGCCTGGCCATGTCGCTGGGTGGTGGTCGCCACAGGTATCTGGCCATGTCGCTTGGTGGTGATTACCATCACCAAGCCATGCCGCTGGCTGGTGGCCATTACCAGGCCATGCCGCTGGGTGGTGGTCGTCGCCACCATCTCCGAGAGCGCACCTGATCAGCTGGATTTTAAGTGTGACGACCAGTCTTGCGTTGCACCCGATTGAAGAGATCGGTGTGGGGTGGGGGTTGAATTATGGGTGAAAGCACAATGAATGTATCTGAAACTCACCCCCACGGTGGGGGTGAGTAGGAGACAGTCGGTGAAGAGATCGATGGGAGGGAAATCGGCAGTCGAGATCGTCGTGTGCGACAGTCGGTCACGGTCGGCTGAGTCCCGATAATTGCTCCCGTTACTCTCATTTGCGAGCGTGCGGTCTGGGAACACGGAGGCAAACAAACGAATCTTCAGCGAATCGCCCCGGTATCCACCTGGCATTGGCAGGAATGGTTGGTTGGCTATTGGGTTTTACGACACTTCGACCGTTGGTTGAGTCGCGTAGCGTCGCCAATCTCTAACGCCGATTGGCCGCGAGAGAAGAGTGGCAACAGGTGAGACCCGAAACCACAATCTTTTGATTGTGAGACGGGCAACTTACCCCTAGACTATTCGTCCCCTTGGCGGGAATGGACGTGGGACGACGGGGGCGGCAGATGAATCGATCCGCAATGAAATTGGGCCGGCCTGCGTACACTGAATACATCATGAGCACACGAACGTTTTGCCTGCGAGTGTCGTCGTATGCGTATCCAAACACGAATGAACATGCTTTATGCTAACCCAATTCATAGCACTGCGTGTTGGATAGTTGCCTGGTACTTCACCGTTAGTCATGGTAACTGTTCTCTGTCGTTCCTGTTGCAAGCTACCTGAGTGTCTTTGCGTCGTATAATTTTTGGTACGTTCATTGTGATTTCATCCATGATTTTAAATGACACATCCCAAAAAATCGGCAAACTGGGTTCATAATTCATGCTGCATAACCAGTTATACGGGGAAGCTGAGTTCGGTTGCCTATTCATGCTGCAAATATCGACGTCAGCTTGTATCTGAGACAAAGAACCGCCCTGGCGTGTGGTCCGTCCGCCGCCATTACCGAACGGAGTGACACGCGCGCTGCTCTTACGAGTCCGGCCCGCTCGCCGTCGCTACCGAACGGGGTAACGCTCGCGCTGCTCTTACGGCGAGTCCGGCCCGCCCGCCGTCGTTACCGAACGGGGTAACGCTCGCGCTGCTCTTACGGCGAGTCCGGCCCGCCCGCCGTCGTTACCGAACGGGGTAACGCTCGCGCTGCTCTTACGGCGAGTCCGGCCCGCCCGCCGTCGTTACCGAACGGGGTAACGCTCGCGCTGCTCTTACGGCGAGTCGAGCCCGCTGGCGGTCATTACCGACGGAGGCGACGCCGCTGTTACGCCGGTCCGGCGCGCTCGTTAGCCCGACCACGCCACGGTTCAATTGGCACGCGGTCGCCGCAGTACGAGGCGGACCGCTGGCTCGGCCGGCGGCGGCACCTCCACAATCACAAGCGCGTATCGTCGCGATTAGCCGGGCAACGGGGCGCGGTGGCGGCCTCGTCCAGCCGCGCTGCGCCGCTGCCGCCGCACGCAGACCGGCGGGCAGTGCAGTCGCTCGCCGACACGGCAACGCCCGTTAGCCGCCCCGGCAGCCGGGCGGGTTCCGCTGGACCTGAGCAGAGCGTTTGACCTCGGTACGGGCCACTGCGCAGGCGGTGGTCGGCGGACGACGTGGCCCATCTGTCCGAGTCGGGTCGCAGGGTCGAGTGGGTCGCTGGTCGCCGCCGCGCCATACCTGAGGCCGCTCCCGGTCACCTGCGTGGCCCAGATCCGCCGGAGTTGCGCAGGGTCGTCGTTTGAGCCCAACGCAAGACCGGCTGCGGCTGAGTTGATTGGCGGAAGGCGACCTAGATCAGATGTTGGTCATGTTTTACGGCCAGGTTCGTGGTGGACATAATGAAAAGGAACGCACAGCTATTCGATCAACAATTTGTGATGTTTTTCAGCCCCGAACAACAAGGGGCTTAATTTATTTCAAGTGAGAAAAAAATCAATGATTACAATTTACTGGATTGTATTAATTCGCGGATGTCTTGCTGACATGCCGTGTGTGTGTGTGTGGGAGGGGGAGGGGTGAGTTTGACCAGCCTGCCACTATGTTGTTGATTTAGCTGTTGCTGTGTGTTGTTGATTTTGGCTGCTGCTAAGTGTTGTTATTATGAGTGTGTGGCTGTGTAGGCTGACAGGTAGTCACCGAATGCAGGCGTTGGGCATTCCGCGTGATCCATGGGACATGCATCTCCCCTTCCCGATTAAGACGACCCTGGCCGTCCGTGACGATCCCATTCGAGGAGTTTTTATTACACCTTTCTTATGGGCGCTACATAACCAGTAGCAGCTAATGCGCCCATAAGCCCAAGTAATCAGTAAATTACATCCTTCTTCAAATATATCGGTCACGAAATATATCCGTCACGAAATATCTCCATCACAAAATGCCACATTTCTTTACTTCCATCGCTCTGTTCATAATGAATCTCGTCCGAATATCGGCTCGGTGCGCTTGCAGGAGCAAATATGCAACCACCAAACATAATAGGCACATTTGTGTTCGCCTTGCATGGCCAATTTTCTATTAGCGCCCTATTAAGTCAAATGCATGCAACTAATTGTACGTCAGTCTCTATCTTCATTATTTGTTGGACTAATCGCCCTTCAGTCGTAATATATACAGCCCAGTGCTGTCGCCGTAGGGTGGGGTGCTTCCTTCTCTCCAAGGTGTCGTTCGAATGGCTGTTGATTTCTGTTTTTTGTCCGCCTTTTCACCTGATTAGGCCCACCATACGTTCATTAGTCGAACGACCTGTCACTTCACTGCTGCCTGTCAGACGCAGTTCGCTGACAGACCATTGACTGGCCAGTCGGCGCACAGCCTCGTCTGGCTCCCCACAGCTCCCCCACGGCTCCCCTCGGCTCCCCCACTGCTCCCCACGTCTCCCAACGACCCCCTACACGTCCCCCCACACGTCTCCCTCACACGTCTCCCCACACGGCTCCCTCACACGTCTCCCCACACGTCTCCCCACACGTCTCTCCACACGTCTCCCCACACGTCTCTCCACACGTCTCCCCACACGTCTCCCCACACGTCTCTCCACACGTCTCCCCACACGTCTCCCCACACGGCTCCCCACACGGCTCCCCACACGGCTCCCCACACGGCTCCCCACACGGCTCCCCACACGGCTCCCCACACGGCTCCCCACACGGCTCCCCACACGTCTCCCCACACGGCTCCCCACACGTCTCCCCACACGGCTCCCCACACGTCTCCCCACACGTCTCCCCACGTCTCCCCACGCCTCCCCACACGGCTTCCCCACAGCTATTTCGACCCAGAACACGTCAGCATCGTCAACATCTGGTGAATGCGATCATGCGAGTCGGCGACGAATTTCCAGGTCAATGCTGGACACGATTGCAAGATTTGGTATCATCTGGAAGGTTCTGGGTTAGTGTCAGTGCGTAGATGCTCGACGTAGGCATTCGCTGGTTAAAATGTTCGCGTTTCACTCATGCTCTGTCTTCTAGCGAAGTGCTCGCGTACTCAGACAGCGGTCGGCAGCAGAGCTTCGACGCGAACTGTGCCATGCTGCACGAACTGCCGAACTACGATTTTCGTAAGGTTGAGTCAATAATGGAAAATGAAGAATTGTAGACATTGCAATTGCAACAGTGACTGTGATAGCTGTTATGTAGCTGCTGGTAGCTTCTGAAGATTTGCATTGCTTAGGCCCCTTTGGAACACCTAGTTTTTGGCTGGTGAACCCATTCAAACCTCATCATTTGCAGCGATTATTTTGCTTGCAATCTTCAATTTATGGCGTCAATAGATGTCGTGGAATAGAGGTAGGACGCGAACGGCTATCATAAATGTTTTTAGGCATCCAGTCAATAAACAGTAGGAAACCTCCGTTGGCGTTTCTCCACTAAATGCGATACATCGGAAGTTTAGCGTGACCAAACGTATTGTTTAATGACCACAGTCGTACACGTGGCTCCACTTGTAGCAGCGTTGGTTGAGCTCGTGTGAGGGCTGGCAGTCCGTATCTCTGTGCTGGTGTAAACGTTCGTCATTCGATAGGCGATGCGGTTTTTCTGACAGGCAATGTGGTTACTTGACAGGAGATATGGATTATCTGACAGGCGATATATGTTAGCTGACAGGGGATTCGGGTCATATGACAGACGATGTGATTTTCTAGCGTGCAATTAATTGCGCTCCTGTTGGTGCGGTTTTTCTCGGTTTTTAGCAACTTGGGGCGCTTTGAGGATTTCAAGTTGATTTAAAGTACGCTTTCAATTTTCGCACCATGTTAAAAATATCGGGTCTACAAATTAACGTTATTAAAGCAGTAAAACTCTTTGTAATAAGATTTCTGATCGCATTACCTCGTACACACGCTCATAAATCACCACTATCGCCGCATATAATGCCAATTGGCTGTGCAAATCAGTCGCCCAGCTGCAACCTCCAGCCAAACTTTTCTCATGTTGTCTGGCAGAAGGTTTCCAGCATCAGCAAGCAGAGCTTTACCTCCGGGCAGAAGGCAAAGTTCCCGCGGCACGGGCGCTTTATGACCATTGTAGTCGACGCGCCCTTTGAACTCGTATAACTATCTAAAGTGTCACTGGCACTCCCCTGTCAATGAGGCCAATGCAGCGGCACGTCCCCCCCCCCCCTCCATGAGTCGGGGGCGGCGCGACCAAGTGCGCCGGCGCGGCGTGTGGCGGGCGCGCGCTGCGTCCCCCCTCAGTCGGGGGTGGCGCGACCAAGTGTGCCGGCGCGGCGGGGCCGCTGTCGGGGGCGGGCGACCAAGTGTGCCGGCGCGGCGTGTGGCGGGCGCGCGCTGCGTCCCCCCTGAGTCGGGGGCGGCGCGACCAAGTGTGCCGGCGCGGCGTGTGGCGGGCGCGCGCTGCGCATTGCGCGGGATTTCCGGGGCGGCGCGTCAGCTGATGGCGCCAGCTGACGGTCTGCCGCCGCGGATCAGCCGGCGGTTCCCCGCCCCGGGTAGCGCGCGCCGCGACAGCCGCGGCAGCCGCGGCTGTCGCGGCTCGGCGCGGAGTCGGGTGATGGAGTGGCCGGCCGACAGAGACGCTGGCCGAGATCGCGGACGCGACGGTCAGCGTGCGGCGACAGTCGGCTGACGGCGCGGTCAGCTGACGGCGACAGTCGGCTGACGGCGCGGCGGTCAGCTGACGGCGCGGCGGTCAGCTGACGGCGCGGCAGTCAGCTGACGGCGCGGCGGTCAGCCGACCGCGGCCGACACACTTGTGACGTGTGTCGGCCGGCTGGGGCTGTGGCCACAGGATGGAGACTTCAGGAGGGTGGCCGGTGCTGGTGTCGGGTCGACTGGCAGGTCTCGAGTCTCTCTGCGTCGCCGTGGGCCCCGTGAGGTTGTCGGCGTTGGCTATCGCAGGCGTTAGCATTTGAAGTTGGTGGCGGCAAATGTTATTTCGGTCCAAAGGTGTCCAAATATCCGGAAACATAAGTACACAAGTATCCACTCCTTGATTGTGTAGATAGTACCGACTCAATAGCGTCGCTTTGTTTTTGTTCATGCTTATTCGAATCACCTTCGGCTGAGATGATAATCGATGTAAAGGTAAGCTGGGTAGGCAGGTAAGCTGTAAATGTGCCCGAATGATAGATATCAGTGCGTATCCCATCAGATTCATCTGTGGCGCATAATCTAATGGAGTCAGCCGACATATAATTGTGCTGTCCCTTAGAGGATAGCAAATATTTGGTCGAGCTTCCTCTCTCCCTTGGACGAGTGCTCACTTTTAGTTATGCAGGGTCCTCCTTATATAGGTTGTGATCTGAAGTCTTCCGCAGTAGGTCAGAATCCACTCTAGTCCCTCGCAGTAAGAAAACGTTGGGTGTAGTCTCCAACAATAGACTAGGCTAAGCTATAGGACTGATCCGGCTACAGTCCCGGGCCGTTGGATTACTAGGTCAAAGCCCTGAGCATAGGATACTGATGGCATTGATTGGACATTATTTGCACATCAGGTCGTGCTTGGTCACCGAAACAGCTCGGTAAAAGTCGTGCTTTCCACTCATTATTATGTATGACTCTGCCGGGAATTAACAATCATTGGTCTACCAGTTGACGGTCGGCTCCGACTATTAATAATCATGACACCGTTAATAATGAATAATAATTGGCGTACAAGTGGATGGTCGGACTCAGACCATCGATATTTGTCAATGTGTTAGGTGTTAGCAACATATTGACATATATATATAATATATACATATATATACAACATATAACACATTTGTCAATGTGTTGCTGCATGACCACTGCAGTCGATCCGCCCCTAAGCCCCCCCCCCAATGTGTTAGCTGCTGATCAGCATTGCGGTGCGAAATGTCTGGTTGAGTGGGGGGGGGCAGCGAGAGCATCGCAGGCGGCGGCCGCAGCCACCCGGGACAGACAGAACTGTGACTAACGCACTGATCGCAAGCGTGCGGCCCTATCGACAGCATCTCGTGACGAGAAGCCGTCAGAACACACGCAGTCTACCGAGTACAGTTTGGACGCATACGATACGATACGCCTACGATACGCATACGATACGATAGCCGCAAACGAGCGCAGTTCGGACGCAGTACGGTACACAGCCGCGCACACGGGACGTAGAGGCACACGACAGGAACGCCAGCTTTATCTTGGGCGCTGTATGACCAACGCAGTCGATGCGCCCGAAAGCCCAAATAACCAACCAACCAACCAGCTTTATTTCTGCATGCACTTGGGTCTGCCTGGATCCGTCCGCATCCGTCCGGATACGCCCGGATCCGCTCGACGTTTGAACCAGTTGGCGGAGCAGAGCGGCGCGTTCAGGCCGCTGCGGGTGGCTGGTTGGCCGGGCCGTGCGGTGCGGACAGTGGAAGCCCCCGCGGCAGAAGGGTGTGGCCTGTGGCGGCGCGCCTGCCGTCGACACGCTCCGCCGGCCGGCCGCTCCGGACGCGCTGTCGGAGGCTGTACGTCGGCGGCGGCGGCGGCGCGCCGGTGGCGGAGGCTGTACGCCGACGGAGGCCCGGTCGGGCCGGGTCGGCGGCGGCCGGTCAGTCCGCTTCGGACGGATGTGGAGGCGGGTGGCGTGCCGGCGGCGGCTGCGGCTGAAGGACGAGCGAGTGCTGCTGGCGGGTGAACTGTAGCCACTGCGAGTGGCCTGTGGACCGGTCTCTCTGAACTCTCCTGGACGGACTCTCCGGTCTGTGCTCTGTGCTCTCCGGGACCGGTATCTCTGAACTCTCCTGGACGGACTATCCGGTCTGTGCTCTGTGGTCTCCGGGACCGGTATCTCTGAACTCTCCTGGACGGACTCACCGGTCCGTGCTCTGTGCTCCCGGGGACCGGGTCGGCGAAGACCAGCTGCGGACCTTTGGCGACGGACGGTGTCGGTGGGGTTATGGCGGCGTACATGAGCCGTCCGCTCCTCGTCTGTGAATAGCCACAGCCGGCGACTCTGCAATCATGCCCGACATCGTCTCGCTGCGCGGCGACGATGCGGCCGGAAGCCAGCTGCGTCAGGCGAAGCGCTTCTTCAGCTTCAAGGTGCATTCCGGTGAGCAATCCGCGGCCAGGACTTCGACGGCCGGGACTTCGACAGCTGGGCCTTCGACGGCTGGGCCTTCGACGGCTGGGCCTTCGACGGCTGGGCCTTCGACGGCTGGGCCTTCGACAGCTGGGCCTTCAACGGCTGGGCCATCGACGGCCGGGCCTTCGACGGCCGGGCCTTCGACGGCCGGGCCTTCGGCGCCGACGCGTGCCGGCCGCACCGGCCAGAAGTTCTCCTACACGAAGAACTGGGGCGAGGTGAGCGACACGCTGCGGCGCAAGCTCGGCGAGCGGCTGTCCGTGCTGAAGGAGAGCGACGACACGAGCGGCGACGACGACCGCACGTGGCGGTCCGAGTCTGAGCCGCCGGCGAGCCGCGCCGACAGTCTCGCCTCGCCTCGCGAGTGCACGCCCGAGGCGCGCGACAAGTCGCCGCCCGACTGGCGCGAGGAGGCGGCGCGCTCGGCGGCCGGCCGGCGGCGCGCCGCCGCGGTCGAGATCAGCGCCGGCGTGGTGGCCACCACGCGCTACCTGTTCGGCTGCGGCCCGGCCGCCGGCGCCGCCTCCGGCTCGACGTCCATGTCGTCGTCGCTGCAGTCGTCGTTCTCGTCGCTGTCGACGGCGGCGGCGGCGCCGTCGCCGCCGGCGGCGGGTCCGTCGGTGCCGGCGGCGGCGACGCGCCTCAACCGCACCGGCACCGCCTTCCAGGGCATGCAGGTGAGCCTGTCGCCGCACGTCAGCCGGCCGGGCACGCCCAAGCGCGCCGTGTTCGCCGCCAGCCCGGGCGGCGCCGACACGCCCGAGCGCGAGTCGCGCGAGTCGCGCCAGTCGGCCGCGCGAGCGGTCGCCAACCACCCGAGCGGCGGCCGGTCGCGGTCGTCGACGCCCGAGCGCGTCGACTATCGCTCGCTGGCGTCGTTCCTGACGCGGTCCGCCACGCCGGAGAGACTGTCGCTGCAGCTGACGCCTCGCGGCGGCGGCAGCAGGCCCGCCACGCTGGACCGACGTTCGCGCTCGCCGGACGAGCCGGCCGCGCCGCCGGCCGCTCCGGACCGGCCGGCGGCGAGCGACGAGGCCGGCTCGCCGCAGCAGCACGGGCAGCACCAGCCGGAGGCAGAGGAGGCGGCGTCGGCCGGGTCGGACTGTTCCCAGGAGCGGGGCCCGTCTCCTCTGGGCCGGAAGCCGTCCCCTGCAGAGCAGGATGCGACGTTTGTGGCGGACGACGCCGGTGACGAGGTTGGTGACGAGACTGCCCCCGCGGCCGAGCCAGTTTCGTTTGCAGACGGTGCGGAGTACGCCACGCACGAAAAGCCCGATGCGATGCCGTCGGCGGAAGCCGAAGCCGTTCACGACATGGAGGCCAATGCAGTGCACAGTTCCGATGAAGACGTGCGCGCCAGTAGACCGTCAAGCGCCAATGGACACAAACTTGAAAACGACATCGTCGTAGACAACTCGTTGGGCGACTCTGCTCACTTCAGAGTCGCGTCGGAGCAGATGGACTCACTTAGATCAGAGCCAGAGCTGCTGGACTTGCTGGACGGCCATGCGGACAGTCCATTGAACGACAGCTTGGAGGAAGCTGTCGAGCATGGAGAATACCAGCGCGATTCCCCTGATATGAAACCAGAACAGACCGCTCATAGTTTTGCTCAGTCTTTGGATCTACCCAAGGTGGATCCCGAAGGAAGCCGATGCTTCATCTGCTGCTGGATCGCCCTCTCCAGAGGTGACTTCATCTAGCTTTTCGTCAGGTTCCTTAAGGAAGCGATCACCACCCGCCCCCTCATCGAACCGCGTTGGGGAGGGTGAATTCCCCTCTTTGTCACCGAAATCATTTCCGAGCTCCTCACCGGTGTCAGCCAGGCACGCGGGGCGAGATGGAGACAAATCGCCACCGCACTCTTCCCCCGAGTCGCACAGAAAGCCGGAGTCGAATCAGTCTCCCGCAAAGACGCCTTCGGTTAGTCCGTCTCCGGAATCGCCGGGGCCGAATTCCAACGGCTGTTCCCCCGAAACGCTCCGTCGCAGCGAGCCGCCGCCATCCAGTCCGTCTGGCGACCGGCCGAAGCAGTCGCAGCCGAGACCGGCGCCCGTCACCCACTTCGTCGAGGTGACCAGCATCGAAGACGGCCAGCGTCGCATCACATACGTCGAGAACGGCGTCACCGTCGAGCCGGTGGTGGTGCGCAAGAACCGCGGCACCTTCACCAAGAAGAAGCGGCGCATGCTGCAGGCGGAGGTGATCGAAGAAGCGGACGAGGACCGCACGTCGCTGCGGTCGGCGGGATCTGCCGAGCGGCGGCGCTCGCCCACGCCGCGAGAAGCCACACCGGAACACCTCGGAACAAGCCCCAGCCGCTCTCGGAGCCCCCAGACCTTCGCCGGCTCGAATGAGGGCGGATCGCAGAGCGTCAGCAAGGAGTCAGAAGATGTGTGCAGAGCTGACGCGGACGCACTAGATTCGCCCACAGCGTCGGTGACGATGGAAGCCGAGTCTCACCCCGGGTCGGAACCAGAGCAGGTCGCGCCGGCGTCCGAAGAGTCTCACAAGCCAGACTTGGCGCTTGAACCGGCCGCGGTGACCCCACCCTCACCCACCGCAAATATCGAGTCCCACGAGTCTAACCACGACGCCTCGGAAAACGCGGCCGTCGTTCCGGAGCCGCCGGCCGGCGCCGCCGTGTTCGACATCGCGCTCGACTCGCCGATCCACGAGGCGGACGGCCGACAGCCGCGCAGCCTGTCGGCGGCGTCTCGCCTGGCGCCCGGCCCGGCCACGGGCGCCGTGCCGAAGCGGCGCGCGGTCGGCGCGCACGACACGCACGTGGTGAAGTTCTCCAAGGAGCGCGCCCGCAGCCGCGCCGGCGCCAGGTCCCCGGCCGACGCGCCGCCGCCGCGCGAGAAGCCGCCGCGGCGCCAGCGCGTGCCGCCGCTGATCGCCACGCCCGCGCCGCCGGCCGAGTCGCCGCCGCCGCTGTCCGCTGACTCGTCCCCGCCGCCGGCGACCTCCAACAAGGCGACCAACACGGCCACGTCAGCCGACGACGTCCGGAAGTCGGCCGACAGCGGCGGCGACAGCGACGAGGCCGTGTACGACGTGTGCGACGCTCTCGACGCGCACACCGCGCCGCCTCCGGCGGCTCCGTTTGCCGACTCCGGCGCCAAGTCCGCCGACTCCGGCGCCAAGTCCGCCGACTCCGGCGCCAAGTCCGCCGACTCCGGCGACAAGTCCGCCGACTCCGGCGTCAAGTCCGCCGACACCGCGGACAAGTCTGCCGAGTCGCCGCGCACGCCGCCGACGGAGCCGACACGGCCGCCGCTGACCGCCGAGATCCCGCTCGGCAGCGTGGCGCTGAAGCAGGCGCTGTACGAGAGCATCTGCGAGGGGGCTCCGCGCGCGCCGGAGCTGGCCGGCGGCGCCGGCGCGCCTCGTCGAGGTCGCGCCGCCGCCGCCGCCGACGCCGTCGCCGACCCCGCCGACCGGCACGACGTGGCCGACGACGAGCCGGTCCCGGCGGCCGCCGGCGAGGAGGCGCGGCCCGCCGCGGAGGAGGCCGGCGTCGACAAGCGCGTGCAGGTGTTCAGGATCCGCCGGTCGGCGCTGGAGGCGCTGCGCTACCGGATCCCGCAGCTGCGCGACATCGTGCGCACGCGCTTCAGGAGCAATGAGGTAGGACGGCGGAGGTGGCAGCCTCCCGTCGGCGATGACGTGGGACGAGAAGGCAGTTCACCCCTGGTGAGCGGAGCCCTGGGACGAAAGAGGTGGCAGTCCCTGCAAGCGGTGACTTAAGACGAGACGTCAGTTGACTTCTGAGGAGTATGACGTAGGGCGGGAAAGGTTACAACCCCTGAAAGCGGTGACCTGGGACGAGAAAGGTGTCGGCTCCTAGTGAGTGGTGAGGTAGGTCTGAAGAGGTGGTAGTCCTTGAGGAGCGGTGAGATGGGACGAGATAGGCTGTAGTACCTGAGAGCGGTGAGGTAGGACTGGAGAGGTGGTAGTCCTTGAGGAGCGGTGAGATGGGACGAGATAGGCTGTAGTACCTGAGAGCGGTGAGGTAGGACTGGAGAGGTGGTAGTCCTTGAGGAGCGGTGCCGTAGGACGACAAAGGAGTCGGGCTCTGAGAAGCGGGGTACAACATTTACCTCATTTTGGATGCTATGCGATATTCAAGTAAGATCAACTGAAAGCGTTTTGAGATTCATTCGGGCCTGTTGCCTCTGGAAGTTCCAGCCTTCCACCGGCAATGATCAGATCTCAAATGCGAAATCACCTAAATTAGAGGACGGATGTGGGCAATCACGTGCTAGACAACGGAGGAATTAGCAACCTAAAAATAACTCATTGTTAACTTCATAGCAGCCGTTATTCTTTCTCGGAACTTAACCCTTGCCAGTATGCGGCATTTTACCACCTTCGGTCGTATAGGGGTGGGGGTGGGTGGTGGGGGTAAGAACCCTCATGGTGATTCGAAACCATGCATGTTACGAAAACGAACCAAAGACCAAAGTTATAGATCTGGCCGAGATCTCGCGATTGGAATTCAGTATGACCTTCTAAGGTCAATGGTTGACCTTCCAGGTCAGGTCAAATGTCTAAAATTGATTTGTTTTTGTATCTTCCTACGAAAATCGTCAGTTATATTGAAACTCCTGTCTAAATATGCACAAAATGGTCGGAAATATATTTATTGGGACCTTGCGAACATAACGACATGCAACACGATGTGATCGGACCAATATATCATGCACCAAATGAGGTCAATGCCGTGACCCCAAATATCCAACTTTTTGAAGTGGTTACAATTTCAAAATTTAAAGTTCACTAGGGTAAAAATGGACGCTGAATTCGAATTCAGTACGAAAGATTACCGTAGGTCAGCTAAAAAAAGGTCGAAAAGTCAAACGAGGTCAACCGAGCTCACAGATTTTTGGAACATTATTTTTCAATGGGAACCCATCTGGGCATCTGTATTTTTTATTATATGCCCATAATGACGCTAAGTACGTAAAAAAATACGTGCGATAATCATGTATTTGTTGAAAACTGGTCGGAGGTGTTCCCCTTTATGATCTCATAACTCCGTGACCTGACATGACCTCCCAAAAACATTTCACCAAAAGTCGTCAAAAAGTTTCCCCAAAGGGTACTGAAAATTCCAGAGCGATCTGTTCATCGGTTTGGAAGGAATACACAAAAGGGAGGTTACACCCCCCCCCCCCATACGGGCGAAGGTTAATATCGCCAATGAATCTCATGCTGCAAGTTCTACGGGCCGTGGTCCCAATGTGCCTCCACAATGTAAGCTTGTGCTAATTTGGTACTGAAACCGCAAACGTTTGAGTGAGTGCGCAGCACCTGCGATACTGCATGTTGGGCGCCAAATGACCCTGTTGTCGGCGGGCCCTTAAATCCAAATAATTCATCAGGCGATACTGAATGTTCCTCAAACATATTTCCCCCTCTGACGAAGTCCTGATAGTGCCACGTGTATATACTGGCATTTGGGGGAGCATGTTGAACCCAGCCGAAGTGACCGGCATGCTTCCGCTTTCAATTTGGAAGCTGAACACATTAGGCAATATTTATTTCGGTGCAGTGCAGCATTGAGCATGATGCTGAGGGAAAAGGGCATATAATATCCTTACGCTCATAATAAAACAAAGAAATGTATCCAAATTGGCACTGTATATATTATGGCCACGGGCCTTCCTCAACTGTTGAGGAAGGCCCGTGGCCGAAATATATACCGTGCGAATATGGATACATTTCTTTGTTTTAGTATGAGGATATTTGAGGAAATATTTGTGGTCTACGAGTCTTCCGTGCACTACCTGTGACACGTTCTTTTTCAGTCGCACCACCGATGCGACAAGCACACGGAAACGGACTGAACTTCAAATTGTGCCAAATACAGTCCATGCGCCCTAAAGCCCAAATATCCAGACAGACTCGAATTGAATCCGACCTATGGGCGCTAAATGACCTATACTGGTCGATGCGCCCAAAAACCCCAATTCATCATGAATCCGACCATGGATAATGCGTGGTACGTGGAGATAACGTGCAGCTGGTCCTTCTCGGTGCTTTGGACACGGTGTTCCGCGTGGGGATGGGGTGCGGCTGGCTCGTCCCTCATGGCTTATGATGCGGAGTGATACTTCAATATGAAGGTGCCGTTGGCTCTCTTCTCACAGCTCTCGGCGTGGCGTGCTAGGTCGAGATCAGATGCGGCTGATCTGTCTCCCAGAGCGCCACCGAGGCAAATCTGCCGGCTTACATGTGGCACGCGGGAACTTCCTTCGCACATCATCTGCCATCGGGAGCGGCCAAGTGGGGTGAGAGCGACACCTCGCTGATCACGTGACGCAACGTGACGGTCATCCAGTGGAGCTCGGGGGGCGTGAACTGGGCGAGAGATAGCCCGGGGAGACCGGGCTCGCCCGCCGTCTCGCTGGAGACCGTTCCCCCGTGCGAAGCGCTGGCGAATCCAGAGTGTCGGCCGTCGGCGACCGAACTGGAGGCGTGCTCTCCCTGATGGACATGTGGCGCTTCGACTGGAAAAGGCGCCCGTCCTGGACGCTCCAGTGCACCCCCCCTCCCCATCTCGCCTCCGCCCAGCGAGTCTTCCAACCCATGGCGCCCCTCGGGCTGGAAAAGGCGGCACCCCGGAGAAATGGTGCCCCTCCAGGACAATTGCCACCCACGGTTAAGGTTGCTGATGCCGCGCCTGGTGTGACAGGTGCTGGGTCGGCGTCTGATGTGCACGACCTCACCCCCCAGCGGCAGTGTGTCTGCCGCGCGCTCCCCGGGCCATAGTGTTGGCCCCGTGGCGCGTTGTGGTGTTGGGCGCGCACTGACGAGCAGGCTGCTGCAGGCGGCCGCGGCACACACCCGCACAGCGGAACAATGGCTCGCGTGCGCCTGACTTGTTTACACGCCTGTTCCGGCTGCCCGAGGCGGTCCAGGAAGCGCGGCCGCCGCCGTCGGTCGGACCGCGCAGCGTCGGTCGCCGAACGTGCGCACTGGCACATGCCATGTAGACATGCCATGTAGGCATGCCATGTAGACATGCCATGTAGGCATGCCATGTAGACATGTCATGTAGGCATGCCATGTAGTACATGACATGTAGGCATGCCATGTATACATGACATGTAGGCATGCCATGTAGGCATGCCATGTAGACGTGCCATGTAGACATGCCATGTAGGCATGCCATGTGGGCATGCATGTAGCATGCCATGTAGCTGCATGTAGACATGCATGTAGACATGCCATGTAGGCATGCCATGTAGACATGTCATGTAGGAATGCCATGTAGGCATGCCATGTATACATGACATGTAGGCATGCCATGTATACATGTCATGTAGGCATGCCATGTAGGCATGCCATGTAGGCATGTCATGTAGGGATGCCATGTAGGCATGCCATGTATACATGACATGTAGGCATGCCATGTAGACGTGCCATGTAGACATGTCATGTGGGCATGCCATGTATGTATTGTCTTTCGGTGTCCATGTGATATCTGTTGTGGCTAAGCCCGATAACAGTCAGGCGGTATAAAAACACGATGTGGACGCGGGGCTCCAAGAGTAATAGAACATGAAAAGTGCGATAAGACACTGAGTGCGGGTGAAAGTTGACCACAGGAGCCAGTGTTGCAGCACTGCCGCAGTGTTCGTGGTGTTGCCCCTCAGTGGCAGCAGAGGTAGGGGGGGCACCCTCCACGGGGCGCAGCCACCCATGCGTGGGTAGCTTGCACCGGATATCGGTCTCGGCGTCTCCGGCTGCCCGCGGTGCGTCGCTCCAATGCTCGTGAGATAGGCACACATCGAGCTGCAGGTGTGATCCGGCTCGCCCCCTTTCTTTGGTAAGGTTGTGTCGCCTCCATGAGGCTATTCACTGTTTCGAGTATAGTTTTTGTGACGTCACCCACCGCCGCAGACCCCGATACTGTTGTTTGACACCGAAATTCGGCTTTCGACACAGACGTTGCGTTATTGTGCATTCCCTGTTGCACTCACTGGTACATGTGTTACGCTACCTTGATACGGGCGTTACGCTGTAGACACCTTGATACGGACGGGGGTCTAACGCCGCTGGAGGCGTGCAGGAACGTGCGCCGTGGAGGGGGGGGGGGGTACACGCAGCTACTACACCGAAAAGGAAGAGGCACAACCGGCGCTCCAAACAATAATGCTTTCTTAGTTTATCTGGACCCATAATAAATCAATATTCGACGTAACTGAAAGACAGAAGGTAAAACTGTAACTGGCCTTCAATGTTAGCGCCAGTCCTGGCCCTACCGGCTGCTCTTCTCTCTCGGCATGCAACCCAGAGGCGCAGCCGATGGGGCCCGGGGCGTGCCCCACCCTTTAGCTACCGAAAATACACGAGATCAAATTATTATTTTTTAGATGTTCACCACGCAATCTAGGCACTTGCGGGGCCCAAAGCGCGCCGAAAGTGTTCTCTGTTGCATGACATTTTTTTGGGTCGTGTCTCCTTTAAGAAAGTTCCGTCGCAGTCGATGCGCCCCTAAACTCCAATAACCAACCGAGAAAGTTCCATCTGCGCTACTGATGAATCCCAATAGTGCACGCAGACAGACAAGCGAACTGTAAAGTTTTTACGTGGACGTTTTACGGTTCAAGTTAGACGACCCTGGACGTTTTTTTATCCTTGGTCGCGCCATTTCGGCCGGGCCGTTCCGGACGGTCGCTTCCCGCCAAATTCCGGCCCCGCCGCTGGGCCGCCGGAGCAGTAATGGGTGGCGCGCCGGGCCAGTGTTTGCCCGCACTGCACAGAGCCAGCTATCGGTGCACCGAGCCAGCTGTTGGTCCACACAGTGCCAGTGTCGGTCTACACTGAGCCAGCATCGGTCCACATTGGACCAGTATCAGTCCGTTCTGAACTAGCCACGCACTGACCAATTGTCAGTTCACACAGGACAGTGCCGTCCTGTACCGGACCAGCTGTTGAAGCTGTTCGCCAGCTGTTGGTACATGTTGACCCAGTGCCGGTCCGTGCTGGACCGTCGCCGATTCATGGTGGACCGTTGAGGTGTGCGCATCTGACCATTTGTGGTCGTACTCCGGACCACGACCGAGCCACGTGTCGGGTCTGCGAGGCAGAGGTGCCGTTCTCTGATCAGCTGAAAACGAGGGGATCGTGGCAGAGTCGGAAGTCGTTCTGCTACCCCAGCCCCCAACCCCAACCCCATCCAATGTAGCCGCGTCGTCGAATCGAAGCAGCTGGTTGGTGGGGGGACGAGTAGTCTAGGGGTAAGTTGCTCGTCTCACAATCGAAAGGCTGCGGGTTCGAGTCTCACCTGTCGCTGCTCTTCGCCCGCGACCAATCGGCGTGAGAGATTGGCGACGCTGCATGACTCAACGGTCGATGTGTCGTAAAACCAATAACCAACTATAATATAGAGGTATGTTGCTCGTCTCACAATCGAAAGGTTGTCGGTTCGAGTCTCACCTGTCGCTGCTCTTCGCCCGCGACCAGTCGGCGTGAGAGATCGGCGACGCTGCATGACTCAGCGGTCGACGTGTCGTAAAACCAATAACCAGCTAACCAACCGGCTGGTTGGTGGATCGCGGTTGGTTGGCCTGTCGGTCGGTCGTGACATGGTTTCCGCCGCCAACCAACGCCTCGGCCCGCGAGTGCCGAATTGGAAGCGGAACACGGCCGGCTGACTAATGCATGGGAGAGAAATACACAGAATGGGTTGGATCCTGGCGATCAGAGAAAGGGGTCACAGTGGAACAAAACGCAGGAGGTCATGTGGAACGAATCGACGGGAGGCACTGCATGCTGCATGCCGTGATCAGTACGAGTGCACGTGCAGTCGATATAACGGCACTGCGGCCATACATTCCGTGAAGCCACCGTGCTTATCGAGGTCGCTGAGGGTGTAGTTAGATCGCAGGCTAAACAGCTGTTTTCTTTCTCAAGAAAATCGGAGACGGGAGACGTACACCTCGCAGTGTGGGTGGTGATATTGGACCACTTGTTACCATTGAGATTGGACCACCCCGGTATTTGTCTGAGATAACTTCTGAACTGTGAACGCCATGGATTTGAAGTCTGTCAGGCCTGCCTTAGCGCCATTTGCGCACGTTGTATAAGCATGACGTGAAGTCTGGCAGGCCTGCCTTTGCGCCATTTGCGCACGTTGTATAAGCATGACGTGAAGTCTGGCAGGCCTGCCTTTGCGCCATTTGCGCACGTTGTATAAGCATGACGTGAAGTCTGGCAGGCCTGCCTTTGCGCCATTTGCGCACGTTGTATAAGCATGACGTGAAGTCTGGCAGGCCTGCCTTTGCGCTATTTGCGCACGTTGTATAAGCATGACGTGAAGTCTGGCAGGCCTGCCTTTGCACCACTTGCGCACGTTGTATAAGCATGACGTGAAGTCTGGCAGGCCTGCCTTTGCGCCATTTCGCACGTTGTATAAGCATGACGTGAAGTCTGGCAGGCCTGCCTTTGCGCCATTGCGCACGTTGTATAAGCATGACGTGAAGTCTGGCAGGCCTGCCTTTGCGCCATTTGCGCACGTTGTATAAGCATGACGTGAAGTCTGGCAGGCCTGCCTTTGCGCCATTTGCGCACGTTGTATAAGCATGACGTGAAGTCTGGCAGGCCTGCCTTTGCGCCATTTGCGCACGTTGTATAAGCATGACGTGAAGTCTGGCAGGCCTGCCTTTGCGCCATTTGCGCACGTTGTATAAGCATGACGTGAAGTCTGGCAGGCCTGCCTTTGCGCCACTTGCGCACGTTGTATAAGCATGACGTGAAGTCTGGCAGGCCTGCCTTTGCGCCACTTGCGCACGTTGTATCAGCATGACGTGAAGTCTGGCAGGCCTGCCTTTGCGCCACTTGCGCACGTTGTATAAGCATGACGTGCCGGGCCCGTGTGATCCCGGAGCGAATGCGAGTCGAATTCACCTCACGATTTCGTGTCAACACGCCTTTTAGGTGCACGTCGAACACTTGTCATTAGCAAGTAATGCAGCGCTAAATGGCCAAACCTGCTCGATGCGCCTTAAAACTCAAACAACCAAGTAATGCAACATTCAATGTCAAGTGATATAGGTGATACTCGTATAAGTGTATATACAAATAGGTACAGAAAATACACACACATGTGGGCTCAGGTGGGGTCCCTGAGACAAATGCAGGGCTAATCTAGAAAAAGGTCCTTGTCGATGGCGTTGTTAATAATTATTTTTGAAAATTCGGGATGTAGTTGCGGCGAATTATATCCTCCATATCCGTGCCGTGTTTCAATGTCATTGTCTGATGACGTTCTTGAGATACCTGAGATGTCCCGAACGTACATATATTCCAGACGCTCCAGAACCTAAATTACGTACCATGTACGAAACGTTCGCAAAAATATCGACAAATCATAATCCAGCATTTCCTAATCGAATCTGAGAACCGTAGTCGCATCACGAATAAACCGGCGTGCTCTTAAACAGTGGGCTGGCTAGCCATTCTACTTCCTATGACAATGTGCTGTATGTGGGTCAAACCTCCCTGAACAGTGGGCTGGTCAGGTGCTACATCTCCCTGAACAGTGGGCTGGTCAGGTGCTACATCTCCCTGAACAGTGGGCTGGTCAGGTGCTACATCTCCCTGAACAGTGGGCTGGCCAGGTGCTACATCTCCCTGAACAGTGGGCTGGCCAGGTGCTACATCTCCCTGAACAGTGGGCTGGTCAGGTGCTACATCTCCCTGAACAGTGGGCTGGGCAGGTGCTACATCTCCCTGAACAGTAGGATGGCCAGGTGCTACATCTCCCTGAACAGTGGGCTGGTCAGGTGCTACATCTCCCTGAACAGTGGGCTGGTCAGGTGCTACATCTCCCTGAACAGTGGGCTGGCCAGGTGCTACATCTCCCTGAACAGTGGGCTGGTCAGGTGCTACATCTCCCTGAACAGTGGGCTGGCCAGGTGCTACATCTACCCATGCAGTGGGCTGATCAGGCCTCTGCCCGAACGGTGGGCTGGTCATGTTACCTCTCCCTGAGCAGTAGACTGGTCAGCTGTTAAACCTCCCTAACCAATTGATTGTTTGGGTGTTAAATCTCCATAAGCCATCAACAGGTCAGGTGTTAAATCTCCCTAGCCAATGGGCTGTCGGGGTGTTACGTTTCCCCAAGCCATGAGCTGATGTGTTATATTTACTGAAGAGGTGTGATGTTAATTCTCCCTAAGCGGTGGGCTGGTCAGGCGTCGTCTTCCCCTGAACAGTCGGCTGGTCAGGCGTTACCTCTCCCCAAGCAGTGGACTGGTGAGGCCTTTCCCTGAGCGGTGGGCTGGTCAGGTACTGTATTTGCCTGAGCGGTGGGCTGGCCAGCTGTTACCTGTCCCTGAGCGGTGGGCTGGTCAGCTGTTACCTGTCCCTGAGCGGTGGGCTGGTCAGCTGTCACCTGTCCCTGAGCGGTGGGCTGGTCAGCTGTTACCTGTCCCTGAGCGGTGGGCTGGTCAGCTGTTACCTGTCCCTGAGCGGTGGGCTGGTCAGCTGTTACCTGTCCCTGAGCGGTGGGCTGGTCAGCTGTTACCTGTCCCTGAGCGGTGGGCTGGTCAGCCGTTACCTGTCCCTGAGCAGTGGGCTGGTCAGCTGTTACCTGTCCCTGAGCGGTGGGCTGGTCAACTGGTACCTGTCCCTAAGCGGTGGGCTGGTGAGGCCTTTCCCTGAACGGTGGGCTGGCCAGGTACTGCATTTACCTGAGCGGTGGGCTGGTCAGCTGTTACCTGTCCCTGAGCGGTGGTCTGGTCAGCTGTTACCTGTCCCTGAGCGGTGGGCTGGCCAGCTGTTACCTGTCCCTGAGCGGTGGGCTGGTCAGCTGTTACCTGTCCCTGAGCGGTGGGCTGGTCAGCTGTTACCTGTCCCTGAGCGGTGGTCTGGTCAGCTGTTACCTGTCCCTGAGCGGTGGGCTGGTCAGCTGTTACCTGTCCCTGAGCGGGTAGACTCTGCTGGCTGGCTGGCTGCTCCTGAGCTGGCTCGACGGCAGAGCCCCGGTCGTCCGGTCCGCCGGCCAGCCGGCCGCCAGATGGCGCTGTAACGGACCTGCCAGCTGTTGTCGGATCGCCAGCTGACCTGGCTCCCATGACCTGTGCTGGGGCCGCTCAGCTGCGCTGGCCACCATCCAGTCCTGTTGTTGGCCGTGGTCTGCTTGGGCTGAATTTTCGAGTCTTGTCTCCGCGGAGTGGTCAAGTAGCGATCGGCGCTGAAATGTCGCCCGGCCACCAATGTATAAGCATAGCTTTAAATGTAAAACAGGCTGGTGTGCGCGGTCCACTGCGAGGTGACGTCATCCGATGTCAGCTGACGCGATCCCCGGTAAGATGATCTCGCACGGCAACAGGTGATCCGGTTCAGGGTTCATATCGACCCTGGGTCATATCGTGAGTCCTGGGTCATATCGTGAGTCCTGGGTCATATCGTGAGTCCTGGGTCATATCGTGAGTCCTGGGTCATATCGTGAGTCCTGGGTCATATTGTGAGTCCTGGGTCATATCGCGAGTCCTGGGTCATATCGTGAGTCCTGGGTAATGGCATATCGCAGTCCTGGGTTCTGCTGGATGGTCCTGGTATATCTGGTCCTGGGTCATATCGTGAGTCTGGGTCATATCGTGAGTCCTGGGTCATATTGTGAGTCCTGGGTCATATCGCGAGTCCTGGGTCATATCGCGAGTTCTGGATGATATCGTGACCAGATAAAGACATGACACACTTCCGAAGTGAGCCTGTCGATAGTTCTTTACATGCATTGTACCTTAGCTCTAGTCAGACGTGATCCGAGAGTCTGAGTGGCTCAGCCTGAGTGGTTCTGTCTGCACATGTCAACTGTGCACAGTACTGGTCCACTGCGTCCACTGACGGCGCAAAGTTTGGTGCGTGGGCGGTAGTCGGAGACACGATGGAACCAGCCGAGTAAGTCATTTTGTTGGGCTTGAAGTAAATGTTCACATAATATTGGATCAGTGTATCTGGCCATTTAATGCCCGAACTTGCAGATGTAGTGATTCAGGTATAACCCACCACTGCGCTGCATTCAGTCACGTACGGCTGTCGAGGTCATCTCGAGGCTACTCACGTACAGCCGGCCACGGAAATATGTTCCAATACGCCTTTGCAATGGCTGGTTACCAGGAGCGTACGCTTAGACGCGTCACATCAGTTATCGGTAGGCTGTGCCGCTTCACGGGAGCAGGCTACCACTGGACTCCCGTCGACAGGCGAAAATTGGTCACTATGGATTTCCAGTAATTCCTGCCGATAATTGGTGTGGAGCGGCACAGCCTACGCTCCTGGTGGAAATCCAAAGCAAAGGTGCACCGGAGGATGCTTCCGTGACCGGCTGTTCTCCAGCCTGCTGACGAACCGGCCTCGGAATGCTCCCGTTAGCACACGAAATCACCCGCAGAAAACCGGTGCGCGAGCTCAGCCATGGATAACCTCGGCGAGTGTACAAAGTCAGCCGCACAGCCACCCGGGGCGTCGGTGATCCGCAGTCATCCGAACGGAAGAGCGAGGCTATTGCCGGCGTTGGCTGAGGGCGCTGCATGACCGATGCAGTCGATGCGCCCCTAAACTGCACTAGCCGACACCGGCTGACGTGCCCGCTGCCGGTTTGGGCGGCGCGCCGAGCTGTCGCGGCCACTGATTGGTCGCGGTCGGTCGGAGCGGAGTCCGGCGCGGTCTCCCGCCTCCCGGCTGTCGTCGCGGCAGCCGGGCGGCTCCCAGCAGGTGCGCGGCGCCTCCGTTGCTCTTCCGGCCGTGACGGTATGCTCGAGTTGCCCGCTGTTGTCGTGTTGGCCGTGTCGTGGTGTATGTGGTGGTGGCGGTGGTGGCTGTTGATTTTACGACACGTCGCCCGTTGAGTCATGTAGCGTCGCCAATCTCTCGCGCCGATTGGCCGCGGGAAAAGATCGGAGGCAGGTCAGGCTCGATCCCACAAATCTTTCGATTGTGAGACGGGCAACTTACCCCTAGGCTACTGGCCCCTGCGGCGTATGTGGTGCCTGCCCCCTCCCCCTCCAGTGCTCGTACTTTTCCGAGGCCCTCCAGGGCGCATGTTAACTGATGTCGGTTTTTTAAACATTTTGTGTTGTGCTGCTCTATCTAATTAACGCGAGGTTGTAATAGCCACAAGTCCATTGTGGATTACCTCAATAAAAGTGTCTGAGTTGTGTGAGTTGTGGTGGCGCTATTGCCGTTGTTGTGTGTGTTGTGGTATCACTGCTGCCGTGTGGGTTGTGGTGCTGCTATTGTTGTGTGTGTTGTGGTGTCGCTGCTGTCGTGTGTGTTGTGGTACCGCTGCTGTCGTGTGGGCTGTGGTATCGCTACTGTCGTGTGTGTTGTGTTGTTGTCGAGTGGGTTGTGGTGCTGTCGTCTGGGTTGTGTTGCTGTCGTGTGGGTTGTGGTGTCGCTGCTGTCGTGTGTGTTGTGTTGTTTGGTTGTGGTGTGCTGCTGTCGGTGTTGTGTTGCTGTCGTGTTTTGCTGTCGTGTGGGTTGTGGTGTCGCTGTTGTTTTTTGTTGTGTGGGTTGTGGTGTCGTGTTGTTGTGTGGGTTGTGGTGTCGCTGCTGTTGTGTGGGTTGTGGTGTTGCTGTTGTGTGTGGGTTGTGGTATCGCTGCTGTCGTGTATGTTGTGCTGTCGTGTGGGTTGTGGTGTCGCTGCTGTCGTGTGTGTTGTGTTGCTGTCGTTTAGGTTGTGGTGTCGCTGCTGTCGTGTGTGTTGTGTTGCTGTCGTTTAGGTTGTGGTGTCGCTGCTGTCGTGTGTGTTGTGTTGCTGTCGTTTAGGTTGTGGTGCCGCTGTTGTCGTGTGTGTTGTGGTGTCGCTGCTGTCGTGTGTTGCGGCTTAGTTACTTCCCCAGTCATTTGGCTAGGTTGGCGATGCTTCAGCACGTTTTGATTGGTGAAGGCGGCAGTGTGACCGGTCCCATCCATTCTGTATCGGGGCCGGAATTTACATGTTGCCTCGCTTGGTTGCACACAACACCGGCACACAAAAAGCGTTTCAGGTCAATGAAATGCAACCAACTTTTGCCGGCGAAGTGTCACGCTGGTCTAAGAGTGATAAACACCCTGAGCTGCTGGAGTGCCATGTGGTGTTGATGGCTTTTGCTGGTGATGACTATGGTTGCACTCGTGATTAAAGTAAAATTCCGCTTCATCTGGACACGTTAAAAGACGCAAAGCCACTGCTCGGGGCAAATGCTTCCTTGCAGAGAAGGTGTGCTCCAACCGGGGGACTACGGGTAAGTTGCTCGTCTCACAATCGAAATGTTGTGGGTTCGAGTCTCACCTGTCGCTACTCTTCGTCCGCGACCAATCGGCGTGAGAGATTGGCGACGCTACATGACTCAACGGTCGATGTGTCGTAAAATCAATAACCAACCAACCGGGGGCCGCAGGCTTCCATGACATGTGATGCATAGGGAGGTCTCGCCTGGCCCGCGGATCGTAGTCTGAAATAATAGCTGCTAACCGATTTTCGATTCGCTGGGCTTTCACCAGGATTTCGAATGGCAACAGGTACCTTGTTCCGCCTCTGCAGGCCAGTGGAGCTGTCGATTCGCTCCAGGTCGGCGGAACTCTGACCTCGCTCCTGGTCAGCGCGTCGGTCTCGCTTCGCTTCTGTGCGGGCGGGCGCGGGCGGATCGGGGCGGGACGTGCCCGGCCGGAAGTGCGGTCGCGGTCGCCGCGCGCCAGCGGCCGAAAATCGGCACCGGCGAATGTGGGAACTGGGCCCTGCGCATTCTCATGGGTCCGTGTCTCGGCACCTGGCGCAGGTCTCAGCTGACTCGGCGTCCTGGAAGCCCGGCGAGGCGATGCCACGTGCGGACACAGGGCACTCTACGTCCTCGCTGCTCTGAAAAGCTTCTTGGCGCGCACTCCTGTCCCTGACGGCCACGCCTCCTTGACTTTGTTGTCTGTTCAGATGAAGTGGGCACTGGACTGTTTCCACCCGTTGTCGGGTGATGGTTTTCCACAGGAGTTCCCGAGCGCATCGGTCATCGTAGGAAACGTGTGCTTGCGTCCCTTCTAGACAAGCGACTACTGATCGCTACGGGGCTTCGGCAATGCTTTGGGCTTGTCCGCTCTAACCTTGTCATTGGAGCATGGGCGCAATATGACCAGAGCAGTCGAAGCGCCCGAAAGCCCAAATAACTAACTTGTCATTGGAGCGAAAAGCTACGTTGCCTTCAAGTGCCATCGGTACCTCTACTTCAGGGTGCAAGGTTCAGGGTTCAGGGTTTGTCCTCGGTTCTATATGTGCCTAGCATGCACCTAGCATTTCATACCTTTATCTTGGTGAAAGCCACATCGCGGATTGACAGAACAGGTGTTTCTGACGTGCTTTCGCACACGTCATGCCTTAAGTGTGGCGTGTGAAGCGATATTTCCGAGTGCTGCGACTCTTTGTGCTGAAATCCTTATTGCGAATGCAATGTTTCAACTCTGGTCGGGATGGGCGATGCATGACCAATGCAGTCGATGCGCCCCTAAACCGAAATAACCAACCAACTCTGGTCGGGAACTTGAACACTGAATATATCGGGGCTGGTAGTCTAGGGGTGAGGTTACCCGTCTCCTAGCCGAAAGGTTGTGGGTTCGAGTACCACCTTTCTTTACCCTTCGCCCACGACCAATCAGCATTGGAGAATTACGATGCCGTATGACTCAATAGTCTCATTTACTCATTACTCAGACAGCGGTTCTGGGAAAACTGTTATTCCACCAGCGGTTCTGGGAGAACCGCTACTTCACCAGCCGTTCTGGGAGGACCGCTACTCCGCCGGCGGTTTTGATTCCGCCAGCGGTTCTGAATGCGGGATAACCGGTGCGATGTTGCGCATGATTACGGCTTAGGTACACATGCCATTGTCAACGTACATCAGATGGGTGGGAACAGTCGAGAGACACTGGTGCCAAATCGCCCAGGTCCGCCTGCCATCACTGTCCGCCTGACATCACTGTCCGCCTGTCATCACTGTCCGCCTGCCATCACTGTCCGCCTGTCATCACTGTCCGCCTGGCCTGCAGTCATTGGCGCACCTTTGCCGTATCTGGCGCATCCTCGCCGAAACTGGCGCACCTTTGCCGTATCCGGCTCATCGTCACCGAAACTGGCGCACCGGGCGCGTCCGGTTCGCTGAATCGCAGCTGCTTGCTGTCAGTCGATGCGTGACGCTTTGGCCAGCGTGGTTGTTGTAAGCCGTGGGCGACTGACGGACGAACGCGTGTCCGGCTCTTTTTGCTGCTCGACTGCTGGGCCATGCAGCGTGGCCAACCTCTCACGCCGATCGGTCGCGGCTGTTGTGGGCGAGGGCGCTGCCGTATTGGTGATACCCGATGTATCACGTCGCTGTTGTTGTAGGCTAGGGGCGCATCCAGGATTGTCTCGGGGCAGGGCCCAAAAGTGTAATGAAACAAATACTACTTTTAGGACCCGAAGCGCGCTGAAAATATACGGTTTTCCGTATGTGCGTGTGCGTATTGCGTGCGTATGGGTGAGGGAACGCCCCCTTGGCGCCGACACGTTAGTAATGCCCGACGCATTGGCCAACCCCACAGTGTTATTAGCCATGGGCGCAGCCATATTAATGATGCCTGACGTATTGGCCAACAGCACGGTTATTGTAAGCAACGGGCGCCGCCATATTATCTCTTGTGATCGTGCGTTGGGCTCAGACACGTCATCAGACAGTCGTGATGTCATGTCGGTGACGCTGCACATCCTGATTGGTGCTGAGAAAGCCCCGCAGCGAACGTCGGCCCAGTCCGTGCGTCTCGGTCGTCGACTTGTGACAACGTCATCATCTTATGTGTCGTGCGGCATAAATACGGATGCAAGCCGTTCCGAGGTGCATGACCTCAAAACTACGAAGTTGGAAAAGACTACGGCTGGATGCAATTTAAAGAAATTATAGATACATTTCCCGATAAGCACTGCTGCATGACCATTGCAGGCGATGCTCGTTAGCTCCTTATAAGCACTAGTCCTTCATACCATTCGAATTTTGTATCATCGTAAACCTGAGGAGTTGTTCGAAGTTGTCTTTGTATCCACCAAAACATTTGCTCCTCGCAATATAATCCACATGGGTTGACACACCCTAAAAGCCCAACATTTGCTGCTCCCACAGCGGTCGGTTCGATACGCTGCTGAATTGCTGACCACCCTTCCATCCTATCCGAACAGTCATCCTCGTGTGTCGTTCAGCCGGGACTGTGCGAGGTCCACCTGTTGTTCGAGGACAAAACCCCGCAGCGCGTGACCGCATTTGTATTCGCCATTGCAATGGCGATTCATTAGCGTCTGTAGATCGTCGGATCGTGAGGTCATTGCTTAAATTCGCCGTGCCGGACAGGCGTCGGTGTTGTTTGCTGCGCTCATTGTCCACATCCCCGTGACGGTGATCGACGTGGAGACACGACCAGACTCCGGCGGCGATCGTTTGCTCCCGATGTGTCGCACCTGAAGTGTGCGATGTTGAGGCGACGATGCCGGCGATACTTCAGCGCACTTGATGCCGTGATCAGTCGACACGGGTGGTGAAGCGCTTAGTCTGAAACTGCCGGCCTTCTGTGTCTCGTCTCTGTGGTTCCGGCCGTGATTCCAGCCCCGGTCCCGCCTGACACGTTGCAATGTGTCGACTGTCAGCCCCGGGCATCGGTAGATAGGGGAAAGATAAAAACCCAGGAGGGGGGGGGGTGGGTCAAAATAAGGGTTGTGGGTTGAGTTCCTGCGCTACTTTATGGCGTGGAGATTGGCGACGCTACATGACTCAACAGTCGATGTGTCGTAAAACCAATAACCAACCGAGAAAACACCCGAAATTGTCCCAGCGACCCGAGGAGGCTTTTCCGATACCGCAGAGCGAATCGACACTTGAAGTGTGCGTGCAACAATTGTCTGGATAAGGAATGTTTTCGCCAATGTCTAGTGGAAAACTGTGGAATTTGTAACGATCACATAGTAACGCGCAAATTAATATGCCAGTGTGGATGTGTAGTGGGCGGTTGCCCCCTGGGTGCGACTCTGGGAGGCCGGCGGTGTGGAGGGGAGGGGGCGGTTAATTCCCTGGGTACACCTCTGACAACTCGGTGATGTGCAGGGCAGACTGTTGCGACGGTAGGTGCGTCTCTGGAATGGCCGCGACGTTGGTTATTGACTCGTCGCGGAATCGTCGGTGTATGGTGGCGACGGAGTGATATCCCTCCCACAATGAGTGACATCTCTGCACTGATCCTTTCAGATCTCCATCACGAACGGCAACGGCCACCCGGCCGGTCAGGGGGTGGAGTCTCCCGGGTCACATGACCCCTGGTCGGAGCGGCCGTTGGACGGCGAGCGGCTGGAGGCGGAGTCCGACAGCGAAGGGTCCATTCACAGCCCGGACGCCGGCGGCGACAAGCCAGCGGGCCCCGCACCCGACGACGGCAAACACTCGCTTCTGCAGTATGCCATGCTCCACTTCCGGGACGCTGAGGAGAAGTGAGTTGATGGTCGGCACCGACTTCCTCTCCTGCTGTTCGCTCTTCGAGCCGAGTGCCTTTGCAAGGAAGTCGCATGCTCAACAAGATCTTGCGCGCTTCCTTTTCCGGTAGGCGTCAATTAATGATCATTCGTGACCGCCACGATGCGTAGGTCATACACTATGCATTGCGTGGTGTGCACTCACTCAGGCACTTCGCTAGGCGTACTCTCGCGACATTCTGCACATGATACCCACACGACACCCGTCACATGATATACTCCCACGGCATACTTCACATGATGCCAACACGACACCCTTCACTAGGCATGCTCTCACGATATTCTTCACATGATACCCACGCGACACCCTTCACTGGGCATCTCACGATATTCTTCACATGATACCCACGCGACACCCTTTACTAGAACCAGCGCTTTTCCCCTCACCAGATACTCAAACAGCGACTAGATTTATTAGACACTCGCTTAGAACCCTCTGCCGAACA
The DNA here is from genome assembly GCA_034440575.1 of Imbricaverruca yamaguchii. Classification (NCBI taxonomy): domain Eukaryota; kingdom Metazoa; phylum Arthropoda; class Thecostraca; family Neoverrucidae; genus Imbricaverruca; species Imbricaverruca yamaguchii. The sequence continues at coordinate 613,253 of JAOTOL010001315.1, forward strand.
CCCAATGACCTTCATCGTGCACATGTAAGTCCAAATGATCAATCAGTTCACTGGGTCGGGTAAAATAGCCTTCCCAAATAAACTGTGTTTACCATACAGATAATATGATTCGTCCTCAGCTAGATTGGTTGGCCGATAGCCTCAGTGCCCCTTGGATCCGCCTGTCGGCACCACGCGACACGTTCCTCCCGCTCTGACGATCGTCCTCTATCCAGGTACAACATGTTGAGGAGTGAGGACGGAGAGATCACCGGCTCCATCAAGCACGAGAGCAAGAAGAAGGGCAAGAAGAAGGGCAAGGACGACTGGACATGGCGTGAGCAGGTGAGATTGGCCACGGAGGGTCGGGCAGGTGAGAACGTGAGATTTGCCACGGAGTGGTCGGGCAGGTGAGAAGGTGAGATTGGCCACGGAGGGTCGGGCAGGTGAGAAGGTGAGATTGGCCACGGAGGGTCGGGCGGTGAAAGGTGAGATTGCCATGGAGTGGTAGGGCAGGTGAGAAGGATAGATTGGCCACGAGTGGTCGGGCAGGTGATAGCGTGAGATTGGCCACGGATGGTCGGGCGGTAAGAAGGTGAGATTGGCCGCGGAGTGGTCGGGCGGATGAGAAGGTGAGATTGGCCATGGAGTGGTCGACGGTAGAAGGTGGATTGGTTGAGTGGTAGGGCAGGTGAGAAGGTGAGATTGGCCACGGAGTGGTCGGGCAGGTGAGAAGGTGAGATTGGCCACGGAGGATCGGGCAGGTGATAACGTGAGATTGGCCACGGAGTGGTCGGGCGGTAAGAAGGTGAGATTGGCCACGGAGTGGTAGGGCAGGTGAGAAGGTGAGATTGGCCACGGAGCGGTCGGCAGGTGAGAAGGTGAGATTCAAGAGTGGTGGGCAGGTGAGAAGGTGAGATTGGCCACGGAGGATCGGGCAGGTGATAACGTGAGATTGGCCACGGAGTGGTCGGGCGGTAAGAAGGTGAGATTGGCCGCGGAGTGGTCGGGCGGGTGAGAACGCCAGGCCCGTCGCTTACACCTTCGGCGCTGCCGCTAGAGATGGTCAAAGTCTGGTCTTGCCTTTTCCCACCACAATTATTAGCAGGAGTCCGGCACGATCTACATCAGTTTAGTTCGACCTACATAATCGAGCAGTCCAGTACGACCTCCAGCAGTCCAGTACGATCCACATTAGTTCAGTACGTCCTACAGCATTCCAGTACTACTGGGGCGACCACGTAGATCATCATAAGAGGCTGTTGGTGGCTGTGTGTTGTAGATGCTTCGTAGCACTGCACTGCCGACTCAAGCAAACTGCATAAATTCTTGACATGTCCTGGGAAACATCGCAGATGGCAGCCAGCTTTAGATGTGTGAACAAAGATGATGATGGTTGTGGTTTGGGGCGAGTCGGCTTCTAAAACTATTTTGAGCGCAAGCATTCATTGTTGAAAGGTCGTGTTATCACGACCAAGGAAAGGTGTATTTTGACATGTATAGCGAAATTCCGTTTACTATGAATCAAACTGGATTAAAAATGGAGTAATGTCGTTATTTTCCAACCTTGTTTAGTCCAAACGTTTGGTAGCTTTATGGATCAGGGTCGTATGCTGCGATTGTTTCGTGAACCATCGCACCGCTTACCCATACTGGCCCTTGCTGACCCTCACCGACCCTCACCGAATCTCATCGGTCCTCCTCGTACCTTCTTGCTCCTCACTGTTACGAACACACACATCGATTGACGCCATCGGCCACCTCCGTTGGCAGGTCGAGATGGTCAAATGGACCATCCAGCCACTTCAGGCTTCGCTGCTCAAGCTGGAGTCCGGGGAGATGAACAAGCAGGCGCAGGAGACTTTCCTCTCCATCCAGAGATACATGGCCGACCAGCCGATGGCCAAGAACATGACCGAGGTCGACTGCGTCTACACCATCTTGATGGTGAGTTCAGCCGCACTTGCGCGATTGTGGCGATGGTGGGCCACTCGACGGTTGCGCATGCAGCGCACGAATCAGCCCGTGCTGGTGTGACTCCAGTAGTGCTGGTGTGACACCAGTTCTGTGTGCTGGTGGTGACGGCATGCAGTACTGCATGTTGATGTTGGATTAATTGCATTTGACTGATAAAGAGACGACCCGGTTAGATGTGATTGGGAGCAGTACGTGGGAGCTTTAATGTGCTGATGTAGGCTGTCTTTCATTGACTGTGATGCTGTAGTATGCAATGAGTCAGTCAAGAGCAGTGAAAATATATCAGACACACCCCCTAAGCTTATCATCTGATGGCGCGGCGAGCATTATATAATGCATGCTAGGGGACAGCTTTGCTAATCCTAAACAATCTATGCTAATGCACACATACAGAGCACGTACACAGACAGAGCACGTGCATAAGCACGTTACAAATGGCAGGATATGATGGCACGGTGGTCACAAAAAGAAGATAACGTGGTGAATGAGACAGATATAGGTTCAATATTTCAGCCGATTGCGGTGCGCCACAAAGGAAACCACGCGTCAAATGACTTGTATATCTTAATTACATTCTTGATTGATGGAATAATTATTCCATGAACATAATAACTGGTCCTGTTTAATTACCCACTTGTCTAGCAGGGCCACAGCCACCGATGATGCCTCAAGGGTGACGTGCTATCGTGATAGTTCAGTTGTATTCTGGCGTGACGGCTACATATTGCTGCTGTTGACGGTATCTTCAGTGGCTCGGCGCCACCATGTTCTGCTTGCATGAGTTTCATGGAAAGGGGAAGTTACTGTGTTAGATGAAATGAAGCATTTTGTATCACTTGTTCACTGGTAGGTTTTCAAGTCTCACAACTTCTGTAAAAGGATTCTGTTGCAGTTGATGGGCAGTAAACACAAGTATGCATTGCAAATGCATGAATACTGGTGTGTGCATCGTGAGTACACTGTAATGTGAAATTAATTATCAACAACTACTAATTCATTCCACACGACATAAAAACACTTCTTGCATGCTGATTAAGCTGTGCTAGTGACGTGAACAAGCAAGCTGTGTTGATCTAATAAGCTACCGTTGTTTGAAACTCGAGCCGTCTAGCAATAAAAAGCTGATTTGGAACTAGGCCATCGGCTAAATCAACGGTTGCTGCCGTTCTAGAGTGTGGAAGTTCAGAGACCAATCGCGGTAATAGTACCGGCACTCTGCAAAGCTCTTCACGTCTAAAGTCTGCATGTACACTGATCTGCATGCAACTGGAGTCTGTATATAATCCGAGTTCTCGATCACTTCATTCTGGATTGTATGACGTGTACATAAATGCAGCATATAGTTGATGAGTTTACCATTGAGAAGAGATACAACTCATGTTTGTTCCGCTGCGAAATTGTTGGTATCTGTGCACTGTGCAATGACAGGAGTTGCTTCTTGCACCAGTTACCTATGTTGCATTTGCTTTGTTTACACAACCGGGGGAACAGTGGCCTAGGGTGTGCTCGTCTCAATCGAAAGTTCGAGTCTCACCCGTCGCTACTCTTTCCCGGGACCGATCGGCGTGAGAGATTGGCGACGCTACATGACTTAACGGTCGATGTGTCGTAAACCAATAACCAACCGACTTGGCACAACCATACTGATTCGCACATTGGACAGCATCGGCCATATCGGTAGCGACTACTTCGCGCCAACAGCTGAACCTCAGCAGGGCATCGAACGTGCTCCCACTGTCGCGCCGTATAAAACTGGACTCTCCCTATCAACGCTGGTCCCACGCTGTTGCAACACTGGTCTACATTTGTCTAAGCTGGTCTACACCACCATTGGTCTATACTGATCTACACCCGCACTGGTCTACACCAACGTTGGTCTACACTGATCTACACCCGCACTGGTCTACACCGATATACACCCACACTGGTCTACACTGATCTACACCACACACGTGGTCTACACCTACCGCATTGGCTATGTCTACACTGATCTACACCCACACTGGTCTACACCAACGTTGGTCTACACTGGTCTACACCCGTACTGGTCTACACTGATCTACACCCGCACTGGTCTACACTGGTCTACACCTGATCGCACTGGTCTACCCACACTGGTCTACACCCACACTAGTCTACTTCCACACTAGTCTACACCACACTGGTCTACACCCACACTGGTCTACACCCACACTGATTTCTACACCCACACTGGTCTCCACTGGTCTACACCCACACTGGTCTACACCCCACTGGTCTACACCAACACTGGTCTACGCCCTCACTGTTCCAAAACTGGGCTGCACCGGTCTATCCTACTCCACACCGGTCCACACTGTTCCCACGCGGTTGCAACACTGGTCTACATTTGTCTAAGCTGGTCTACACCAACGTTGGTCTACACTGGTGTATGCTGGTCTACACCCACACTGGTCTACACCCACACTGGTCTACACCCACACTGGTCTACACCCACACTGGTCTACACCCACACTGGTCTACACTGGTCTACACCCACACTAGTCTGCACCCACACTAGTCTACACCCACACTGGTCTACACCCACACTAGTCTACACCCACACTAGTCTGCACCCACACTAGTCTACACCAGCACTGGTCTACACTGTTCCACGTCATCACGAAATGGCCGTTGATGCACCATTGTCTTGTTTTTGGGGCGCCTTCACAGCCCTGAACTCTACCGATCAACCCCATAGAACCCTATGGGAAAACACCACCGACAATTTGCAAGCCCTGTGCTATCATTGGAAAGCATCCCTTCAACTGCATGCAGTTCTGTACACAATCAAGCGATGCTGGCGTTCGAACGTCGCCGAAATGACGGCGTCGGCTTCCACGGTCCCTTCCACTTTGTTGTGCCGCGCTGGCTTGCTGCCGGCCGACGCCCTGATCTGGCGCCAAGTTTTTGCGCGCGTGAGCCCGGACTCGGGCGCAGCTGGCGCACCAGACTTGCAGGCTGCTTTCTCGACGGCCAAGGTGAAACTAGGCGTAAAAACGCCGAGTAGTGGTTTGAAGGAGGCTCCTGTTTTCCAGTCTCCTGTCTCGCGGCCTGTAGAGGCTCCTGTTATTGATTGATGACAATGCATGGGTCGTGTTAGACCTAATGCGCTACCAGACAACAGACGCATGCAATACTATGTGAAGGCGTTGCGAGAGGATAACTTCGTGAACGAGAAGAGACAGCCGGCTGACACCGTAATAATGACGGTTGATCAGGATATTGCATTGGTTCTTACTTTGAATTGCGCGCACAACGATCGAACTTTTGAAATTGTAATAACATGGAACGTGATAATTATTGCACTCATATGCAATTATTTCCCAAATATCCACAGGCAACTGTGGATACAGACAACGGCCACTACAGCGATGACTGCAAATCTGTGTTGAGGATATTCAATACAAATTATCGGTATTGATTAGCAAAATGGGACTTCCAATTGTCTTCCGATTAAATTGTGACTTACATGTTATCCACGAAGCACGAATAAGATAGGAATGCAACTTGTGTATATTTATATCATTTGACAAAAGAAGCATTACAAGCGCTTGTCTGCCCCAATGCCAGTTTGCATGGTAGACTTTGTCACATCCCAACACATGCCCGCTCCAAGAGTTCGGTCGATATGTGTAGAGTTGCGACGTTCACATTCACGCCCATCCATTCCTCTCTCCGTCGGAAAACTGAAACTATCATTTGAAGTTCACTCCTCTGGTCATTTGACGTTTTAAATAACGCTGAATAAATACCACTGGGAGACATTTACATCCAAAGTCAACTAAATTGACTCATTTATATAAGAGTCGATTTAGTTGATTCTTAAATAAGAGCATGCTGGCGGGGGATGAATGAAGCTATTGCCGCATCGTTAGCTCGACGGTGGGTTGAGGAAAAGCACTGTTGGAGAATGTTATTTATGTTAAAAAGAAAAGCACTGTTGGATAAAAATTTAAAGCTGGACTTGAAGAATATCGATAGCGCAGCCCCGAAGCTGCCTAGATGCGAACCCAAGGAGAAAACGTGTGTTTGCCTAACTGGATTTATCCCATGTCAGCGCTTGTAGTGAGAGGGGCCAGCCCTTGCCCTACCATTAGGTGACGTGGGAGGGCAGTTGGATGAGCGGACTTCTGACTTTTGAAGGAGGGCAACTTGCCTCCCAGACCAAATTCTAAATCGGGATTTGTTTAAGGAATTCAGTGTGGTTCGGGGTACCAAGAACAGACATCTTGCGGCAGTGCTCAGCGGTCCTGGTCTGCGCTGTACACCGGTTAGCTTTGTTTGAGCTTCAGCAGTTCTCAACCGTGGGTATAAGTTACAGTCGTTCCAAGGATTGAGTGACTTTTAGTCGATGTTTCTCCTACATTCTCAGAGAACACGTGTGTCTACGAGTCATATGTGCGATGCTTGAGGCTGTACAACACAGTAGCTAAAACTGAGGTTCAGGCTGCCGCATCTGACTTGATACAGCCCTGACCTCAGGCTGCTGCACCTGACCTGACCCGTCTCTGACCTCTGGCTCCTGGCCTCAGGCTGCTGCACCTGACCTGATCCGGCCCTGACCTCTGGCTGCTGCACCTGACCTGATCCGGCTCTGACCTCGGGCTGACGCACCTGACCTGACCCGGCTCCGACCTCAGGCTGCTGCACCTGACCTGATCGGCTCGACCACGTGCGGCACCTGACCTGATCCGGCTCGAGCCGGCCCCCCCCCCCTCCCCTCCGGTGCTCCCCCCCGTTGATTGCTGAGGCTCAGGCTGGCGCACGGGTGGTGCCGTGACCTGACCTGACCTCGGCTCCGCCCTCAGGCGTGCCACCGGTTCCCGCCGCTGCGGGACGAGGTGTTCTGCCAGCTGATGCGGCAGACCACCAGCAACAAGTCGACCCAGGCGGACTCGTGCCAGCGCGGCTGGCGCCTCTTCAGCATCGTGGCCGCCTACTTCTCCTGCTCGGACGGACTGCGGCCCTACCTCTTCAAGTACCTCGAGACGGCCGCCTACGACAAGCGGCGGGCCTACCACGGCAAGTGCTGCCACCTATACGGAGGCGGGGCCCGTCAGCGACAATACTAACACTTCTTGCAATCGTCAGCTCGGTTGTTTTGTTTTGGACTTACTGTCTACCCCGAGGTTGGAGATCTCGTCAGCAAGCCGGAGAGGCCAGGTCAGAAACTTTCAGGTTGAATAGCGAAAACAGCAACTTCGATAGTTTCATGATTTCAAACCAGTGGAGGGGGATGGCGAATCTTCCACAAGAAGATCCACCCGGGATCCCCAGCTGTAATCTTCGGCAACATTATTTGCGATTCAAATGATCGGATATTGTGTTGTACCCATGCAACAAGTGTAGTATGATCGCCGCACTGTTGTTCGGCAATCACTATTGACGGCAGTCAAAAGATGGGGATTATGGGCGTTGTATGACCAACGCAGTCGATGCGCCCGTAAGCCCAAATAACCAACCAAAAGATGGGGATTTATCAGGACAATACTACGGCAGTTGCTGTTCCAAGGCACCCTGCCGCTGGGTCGCCACGCCTCCTTCCTCCTTCGTGGGGACGAGTAGTCCAGGGGTAAGTTCCCGTCTCACAATCTAAAGATTGTGGGTACGAGCTTCACCTGTTGGTACTCTTCGCCCGCAACCCATCGGCGTGAGATAATGGGGACGCTGCATGACTCAACGGTCGGGTGTCGTAAAACCAACAACCACCACCTTCCTCCTTCGTATGTAATCAAGGGAATATCGTCACAACCGACCTCTCGAGTGTCGTTGGATGCCGGCAGATCCCGCGGTGCTGGCCACCTGTCTCTAACCTCGTGGAAATTGACCCGTCAGCGCATGCCATCTTACCTGGTTGGCCATGTATTTGCGATTGGGGTTCAGTCATTATTGATAAATCCGTGGGAGCATTTGAGCGTCAACTGGAAGCTGCTATATATGCGTAAGGTTGATCTAAAACTATAAATCATTTAGTGCTCTGGCAAGGAACATATTATGTCATCAGTATCCTATGATGACCTTTCCTCGATGATTAGAAGAACAAAATAGTCGAATTTCATCATCATTCATTCTTCTAATCATCGAGGAATGGTCATCATAGGATACTGTTGATCTAAGTGTATAAAATATTGCAATACCTCCGCTGTCGTCCATCTCACTGCATTTCCTACCAGCCTCAGTTCCTGACCTCACCTCCGATCCCTGACTTTACGTGCCCGATCTCTCCACAGTCTGGCCGACCCCAGGTTCCCAGGCTATGCTGACTCCTGGCAATTCAGGGTCACGTCTTTCTCTAATCCCTTGCCTACCCGTCACTCCATCCCAGCTGACGCCTGACTTCCCCTGATCTCTGGTTCGCTTAGTCCCTATATGTCCCTCGTCCTCTCAGATGACGTCCATAAATCCCTTCACTTTCTTGACCTTCCCTTGACTTCTAACTATCGCTTATGTCTGTCTGCTCGGATCCTTGGCTTTCTCCGCTCCCGTGGCTCTGTTGATCTGTCTCCTACAACCCTAGGCCCACACTAACACCTCCCCTCCACTCCGCTGCCTCTACTCCCGCGAGCGCGGCAATAGTCCGCCCCTGCCGATCTCTCTCCTCCAACCCCAGGCCCACACCGACCCCACGCTCTCTCCCACAGGAGCGGCAATGGTCCGCCTCTCCTAATCTCTCTCCTCCAAGCCCAGTCCCACACTGACCTCCCCCCCCCTCTGCTCCGGCAGGTACGGCACTGGTCTGCCTGCAGAACCTGCGCAAGACATTCCGGTTCGGCGGACGCAAGAACGTGCCGAGCATCGAGGAGATTACCGCCATCACGGCCGGCCGCAACTCAAAACGGCAGATCTACCGGCTGCCGGGCGGCACCGAGCGGGTCATCAACACCAAGAGCACCAGCGTGGTGCAGGTGAGCCACGGGTCATCAACACCAAGAGCACCAGTGTGGTGCAGGTGAGTCAGGTCATCAACACCAAGAGCACCAGTGTGGTGCAGGTTGGTCAGGTCATCAACACCAAGAGCACCAGTGTGGTGCAGGTGGGTCAGGTCATCAACACCAAGAGCACCAGCGTAGTGCAGGTGAGTTGGGTCATCAACACCAAGAGCACCAGTGTGGTGCAGGTGAGCCACGGGTCATCAACACCAAGAGCACCAGCGTGGTGCAGGCATATGAGCACCAGTGTGGTGCAGGTGGGTCAGGTCATCAACACCAAGAGCACCAGCGTGGTGCAGGTGGGTCAGGTCATCAACACCAAGAGCACCAGCGTAGTGCAGGTGATCCGCGGGGCACTACTTGACTCAGGCTCGAGGCGAGGATCTTGGCTGGGTGTGAACTGCAGGGGAACATGTCTGCGACGGGATATGTGTGATCTGATGCACACCAGTTCTGTATGGCAACTGCGTGGTACTGTGGTGCGGCTATGTCAACACCAGTACCAGCGCACCAGTCGCTGACGGATTCAGAGAATGGGGAATAGACCATTGTCTCGTGGCGGATTTAGGGAAGGGGAATAGAAATTTGTTCGGTGGTGGATTCCGGTAAGAAATTTTCAGATTCATCTTTGCAAATTGCCATGAATCTTGAAAATGACAACTTGCAACTATTATTTTACCAAATGCTCATACCGGCACAATGCCCTAAACTAATGATTGTGGATTTGGGGAAATTTTCCGCTGTAGAACTAAAGGTCCTGTTCATCCCACGCCATTTTCCTCTTCCCTTGGCACTGTCAGGAATGTCATTCAAGATACACTAAATAAACAATAGGCTTATTATAACGGCTTATTATAATTAAATAGTTAACATAATTATTACATAATTATATTAATGGCTTAATATGATGACAATAGGATGGCTTATAGACAATGGCGACGCTACGTTTACACCTTGCAAAGCAGGGCTAGTCGTGTCGCAAGACAGGCTGGCAAGGGTGCCATCGGAGCCACCTCTCGGGCTCGCCACAGACGACCAAGGAACTCCTCGCGTTCGCAGGACATCATCGAAGACATCTGCTCGGTGATCAAGATCCGCTCGCGCGACGAGATGGAGGAGTTCTCGCTCTACTGCATCGTGGAGGGCGACACGTTCACGATGCCGCTGGCGCGCGAGGAGTACATACTGGACGTCACCACCGAGCTGCAGAAGAACGAACAGGTAGCCGCCCGACCTGCGGCGTCAGATGTGGTGCTGGTGACGTTTGCGTGGTGCGGAGCTGGTGAGGTGAAGTGGCTGTTGTGACAGTGCAGTGGGCTGGCCATGGCGCTGTTCACTGTGATGCCAGCAAGCGAGAGTGCGAGAAGGGCTTTGTTTCTGGGATATTTTGATGTTAATTTATCCGGGCTAGTCAAAACAGATTAGTATTTTGAGTGATCGGTGATAATTTCCATGCGATTTGATAGGTTTGTGTTGGAAGTAGCGTTTGTATCAGTGTGCGCGCAGCATCACACATTCAGTGTGGGTGCTTAAAAATAGGCTTAGATAAAATTAGACACCGAAATATAGCCGTAACTAACGTTATGATCCATGCACGCTAAGGGTAATATAGCGGAATGATAACCAACCGGAAGTCGAAGTCGATACCTAAGGAGCCCATAAGTCCAGTGTGAAATAACCGATGTGAGTCAAGCTAAGATTAGATTAGTAACTGGTCCAGATCCAGGCTCAGGTCCATGTCTGCTGGTCGGGTCAGAGCCTGCCGACGTGCTCTTTCCAGTGTGTTTGCTGTTCGCTTCGCTCTGCGCCTTGTTCGTGTTTGTCCGCGGCTATGCCTAGTGACGCCGGCGGTGCCATCTGTCGGCAGATTTTCTACCTGATCTTTTGCCGGTCAGTGTGGTACTTCCCACTGCGGCTGGATTCCCCGCTCTATGTGGAGGTGGTCTTCAATCAGATAGCGCCGGACTACCTGGAGGGCCTGCTGCTAGTGATGCCCGGAGAGACGCTGCACGAGGAGATTGTGGTGGGTAGTGTACTAGACACTAGCAACAGCAACAGACCTGAAGGGTCTGTTGCTAGTGATGTCGGGAGAAACGCTACACGAGGAGATAGTGGTGGGTAGTGTGCCGGACTATCTGGAGGGTCTGCTGCTGGTGATGCCGGAAGAGACGCTACACGAAGAGGTAGTGGTGGGTAGTGTCCCAGACTACCTGGAGGGTCTACTGCTGGTGATGCCAAGAGAGACGCTATGCGAGGAGATAGTGGTTAGTGCACTGAATACGCTGGACTGCCTGGAGGATTTTCTGTTGGTGGTGCCTGCATGATGAGGATATGCAAAGACGCTGCATGAGGATATAGTGATGGTTGCGTATGGGTGCACTGAATACGAGTCCAACTCGGGATGCGCAGCGGCATCTCGGATAGCGCCAGCGGCGTGTTAGAGCAGTTGTTCCCCGTCGCAAATATCTCTAATGATGCTAACTTGAACCATCCTCGGTGCATGTCTGACGTTACTTCTCTACCACTGATGTCCCATATCAAAACTCTTACGTTCTCATCCCTTGCCATCCACAGTACAACTGTAATCTGCCTCACATACATTTGTGAAACCACACTTCCGCCATCCAAAGTGAAATTCTAGCCTCCCTCACACACCTCCCTGAAGTCCCACTTCCGTAATCCACAGTACACCTCCAACCTTCCTCACACCCCCCCCTAAAGTCTCACTTCCGCCATCCACAGTACAACTTTGACCTTCCTCAGTACTTGCATGATACTACACAGCACCGCCCACGGCACATCTACCCCACCCTACCACTGACGACATCACCACCGACCGCCCGCGGTATGACCTCTCCCACACCCTACCACTGAAGCCACCGCCCGCAGTACATCTCCCACACCCTTCCACTCCCTCATACACCCTCCCACTCCCTCCCACTCCCTCCTACACCCTCCCACTCCCTTCTACACTCCACTCCCTTCCACACCCTCCCACTCCCTCCTACACTCTCCCACTCCCTCCTACACCCTCCCACTCCCTCCTACACCCTCCCCCCCCCTCCTACACCCTCCCACTCCCTCCTACACCCTTCCACACCCTCCTACACCCTCCCACACCATCCCACACCATCCCACTCCCTCCTACACCCTCCCACTCCCTCCTACACCCTCCCACTCCCTCCTACACCCTCCCACTCCCTCCTACACACACCCCACACCCTACACACCCTCCTACACCCTCCCACTCCCTCCTACACCCTCCCACACCATCCCACTCCCACTCCCTCCCACTCCTCCCACACCATCCCACTCCCTCCTACACCCTCCCACACCCTCCCACTCCCTCCCACACCCTCCCACTCCCTCCTACACCCTCCCACTCCCTCCTACACCCTCCCACTCCCTCCCTCCCACCCTCCCACTCCCTCCTACACCCTCCCACACCCTCCCACTCCCTCCTACACTCTCCCACTCCCTCCCACACCCTCCTACCACTCCCTCCCCATCCCTCCTACACCCTCCCCACTCCCTCCTACACCCTCCCACTCCCTCCTACACCCTCCCACACCATCCCACCCCTCCCACACCCTCCTACACCCTCCCACACCATCCCACTCCCTCCTACACCCTCCCACTCCCTCCTACACCCTCCCACTCCCTCCTACACCCTCCCACTCCCTCCTACACCCTCCCACACCATCCCACTCCCTCCCACTCCCACACCATCCCACTCCCTCCTACACCCCTCCCACACCATCCCACTCTCCCTTCCACACCCTCCCACTCCCTCCTACACCCTCCCACTCCCTCCTACACCCTCCCACACCATCCCACTCCCTCCTACACCCTCCTACACCACTCCCCACTCCCTCCTACACCCTCCCACCCTCCCACACCCTCCACACTCTCTCCTACACCCTCCTACACCATCCCACTCCCTCCTACACCCTCCCACACCATCCCACTCCCTCCACACCATCCCACTCCCTCCACACCATCCTACACCCTCCCACCCATCCCACTCCCTCCTACACCCTCCCCTCCCACACCCCACACCCTCCCACCCCTCCCACACCCTCCCACTCCCTCCTACACCCTCCCACACCCTCCCACTCCACACCCTCCCACCCCTTACACCCACCCTCCCCACTCCCTCCTACACCCTTCCACTCCCTCCTACACCCTTCCACACCCTCCTACACCCTCCTACACCCTCCCACTCCCTCCTACACCCTCCCACTCCCTCCCACACCCTCCCCTCCCACACCCTCCTACACCTCCCACTCCCTCCACACCCTCCTACCCTCCTACACCCTCCCACTCCCTCCTACACCCTCCTACTCCCTCCTACACCCTCCCACTCCCTCCTACACCCTCCCACTCCCTCCTACACCCTCCCACACCCTCCTACACCCTCCCACACCCTCCTACACCCTCCTACACCCTCCCCCCTCCTACACCCTCCCACTCCCTCCTACACCCTCCCACTCCCTCCTACACCCTCCCACTCCCTCCCACACCCTCCTACACCCTCTCCACTCCCTCCTACACCCTCCCACTCCCTCCTACACACTCCCACCTCCCACTCCCTCCTACACCCTCCACACCTCCCACTCCTCTACACCCTCCACTCCCTCCTACACTCCCCCCTCCTACACCCTCCCACTCCCTCCTACACCCTCCCACTCCCTCCTACACCCTCCCACTCCCTCCTACACCCTCCCACACCCTCCACTCCCTCCTACACCCTCCCACTCCCTCCTACACCCTCCCACTCCCTCCTACACCCTTCCACTCCCTCCTACACCATCCCACTCCCTCCTACACCCTCCCACTCTCCTCCCTCCTACACCCTCCCCACTCCCTCCTACACCCTCCCACTACCCTCCTACACCCTCCCCACTCCCTCCTACACCCTCCCACTCCCTCCTACACCCTCCCACTCCTCCTACACCCTCCTACTCCCTCCTACACCATCCCACTCCCTCCTACA
>JAOTOL010001316.1:0-7500 GCA_034440575.1 Imbricaverruca yamaguchii
AAAACCTAAAACGTCAGGTGTAAGGAGAAAAGTAATAGAAATGTTTTCACCTGATGCAGTATATTTTTCCTTAACTCACGCCGTCCCCGGGGTCGTCAACGACCCCTCTAGGATTTTCCGCGGACGGTGCAAAAGAACGGCGCGCGGTAGCGCCTTGAAATCTGGAATACCTTTTCACATCAACTTGCCATGTTGTGTCAAGAATTTTGAATCTTTAGGGCGTCTGGGTCAACGGGTTAGGTCAAGGGTCAAGCGAGGTTGCCCCAAAAAGTTATACCAGTTGTCACGCTTTTCTTTACACGCACCCTGGAGGGCCACTGAAAATTACGCGCATTTGAGAGGGGCGGTTCCGCCCCCAAGATCTCGGCTCTATTAAGGCCAAAGCAACGAAATTCGCACTAATTTTAAGAGCGGACTGAGAAACGTTGTTGGAAGTCAACTTGCCCCAATAAAAAGCTTACTTCAGCCAGAATCTTCTATTTTAACTGCAATTGGTAAATAATGCCAAAATGTATGTGGTCATAAACAAAAAAGAAAGAAAATTCCGCTCGTATGTGTTGTTGCATCCCTAAAGATAAGCAAACGCTCAAAGCTTGATTAAAATATCTTCATCCGTTAAAGCGTGACGACTGGTTGAACTTTTTTGGAGGTGACATCATTTGACCTTGACTAACTCGTTGACCCTAGATGGTTGTGAAACAGTATGCCAAATTGATGTGGGAAAAGGTATGCAAAATGTGGGCGCGCTGCCGCGCCGTACGTTCAACATCCGCGAAAATCATGAGGGGGCTGTTGAAGACCTCCCGGGACGGGACGGGCCCTAACTTGACAAATATTTGGCCAATTTTCATTTTCCTGCTTTAAAGAATGCGCCGGTCATTTCTAAGCAGGTACGCAAAAAAATGGCGTGCATCGGCCGGTAGAATAATGAGTTATGAAAGAAAAATCGGAGGGGTGGCCGGATTTCGCCCTCACCCTCCAGGGCATGTGTTAACCTGTCATGAACTTAACCTGACTTGACCTCGGTGACCTGACATGTCTTTGAAACAATAGAGCATTCAATATACATCAAACAAGTTGCTAGTGTTGCAAGGCGCATTTCCTTTTGCCAATACATTGGAAGCGCATCAGCGCCGATATATGTGGTCTGGTGCTAATAAATTTTGTGTGACTTTAACGACCCCTAACACGAAAAAGTTTCAGTGAATTTTCGTTTTTCTTACTTTGACACGCGCCCTGGAGGGCCTCTGAAAATAACGCGCACTGGTGGGGGGCGGATTCCGCCCCCTTAGATCTCAGCTCCTATGAAGGCTAGAGCAACGAAATTCACGGGGTGGATGGGCACGATAGTAGACTCTATTGTGTGCAAAGTTCATGACCTTAGGTCAATATGTTCAAGGTCAAATGAGGTCAAAATAGCAACATTTTCTGGTTTTGCGTGGCTTGGCTTGTCATTGCTATGGATCGCTGTGGTTGTGTTTAAATGCTCCAAAATTGGCATTAATGATGTTTTGGACATTACTAATGATGCAATACAGATGTCAGTTCCGCCATTTGACCTCATGTCACCTATATAGGAGCACTTTATTAGGTCATTACCTGCTCCAGTTACCGGAACCGGGCTCCCATCCCGACTGCTCCGTTGGGCGGCTCGGCACAATCGGCTTCGCAAATAAGGGAGTGAAATACATGAATAAAGTATGGAAATGCTTAGGCACACAATGATAAACAGTAGATTTCGTGATGTATAGGGAGTAGCATGTAAAGTGACATCAATCGCATGACAGTCATTTGCATTTATGACACGTTCCAGTTGACCAAGTTTGGTTCCATTAGCCTATCATGAACTTGACCTGACTTGACCTCGGCGACCTAACATGACTTTTAAATTATATAGCATAACAGTATGCATCAAACAAGTCGCTAGTGTTGTCAAGAACACTTCCCTATTGCCAATATACGGGAAGCGCATCAGCGCCGATTTTTGTGGTCTGGCGCTGCGAATTGTTTTTACTTTAACGGTCCCTAACTTCAAAACTTCTCGGCCGATTTCCACCTTTCTTGCTTTAAACAGTGCGCCGGTCATTTCTAAGCAGGTTCGCGAAAAATGTGGCGTATATCGGCGGGTACAATATGGAGTTATGTACGAACAATCGGAGGGATTCGCGGATTTCGCCATACCCCTCTAGGGCGTGTGTTAACCTGTTATGAACTTGACCTGACTTGACCTTGGTGACTTGACATGACTCTGGAACAATGTAGAATGACAATGTACATCAAACAAGTCGCTAGTTTTTCCAAGAACACTTCCTTTTTGCTAATATACGGGAAGCGCATCAGCGACGATATTTGTGATCTGGCGCTGATAATTTTTTTTTACTTTAGCGAACACTAACTCGAAAACATTGTCGGTCGATTTTCATTTTTCTTACTTCAAACAACGCGCCGGTCATTTATTGGCAGGTGCACAAACAATAGCGCAAATCGGCCGGTAAAGTCTGGAGTTATCTACGAAAAACCGGAGGGGTGGGCGGATTTCGCCCCCCTCCTCCAGGGCGCGTGTTAAGCAACGCACCGGTCATTTTTAAGCAGGTACGCAAACAATGGCGTATATCGCCGATAAAATCTGGAGTTATTTACGAAAAACCGGATGCGTGGGCTGATTTCATCCCCCCCCCTCTCCAGGGCGCGTGTTAACGGATAAAGATATTTGAATGAAACTTTCAGCGTTTGCTTATCTATAGGGATGAAATAAAACGCACCAGAGAACTTTGTCATTTTTTACCGTTTTTGATTACTTGATAGTTTTGTATATTTGCTCATTAGAGATAAAATCGAAGATTCTGGCTAACGTGAGCATTTTTTGTTGGAGCAAGTTGACCTGAAACATTTTTCAGTCCGCTCTACCCATGGAAAAAGAAAATTAAACAATACATGAAACCTCAAAATTTTGAAGTCCAAAATAAAAGTAGAATTTTGATTTTTGGGTGGCCAAGAATTGTAAGGTCCTGGTTGGTTTCGCTTTCCTTTTTTTATTCCAATTTTTCCTTTCAAACCTCCCTCAAAATGAACACACCCACCCAGAGTCACAACCATGATGTAAGTCGTGAAACTATAGGGCCCCTGGTGACGTCACTTTTTGGGGATCAATTTTTGGGGATGGTGTCTGACACTACTCGTCGAGCGCTTTCAGATGACACCTATTTAGTTTTCGTGCAACGCTTAGTTTGGGGATTAGATGCGGGTCTCTATCGACCCCCCCCCCGGGGACGGGCTGTGAGGACCTGACGGGAAAGGGTGGGTTGGGATATGCTGAGATATGCTGGGTTAATGCCAGCATATCCAAAATGTATGATCATATGTCGCCGAAAGCACTGAAGGGCTTTTATCACCACCAACCACTGCAATATCAACCTTCTGATATTTCAAACCCCACATTCTGGAAACGAAAACATGAATCTCATTGACTGAGCAATCACATCCATCTTGAATTGCTTGGGAACAAATTTGGCGCGGACGCATCCATTGACCCATGCTGAGCCTGAAATTAATCGCACTTGATCATGAGCCGTCTACATCGACGTAATAAAATAAAGTAACATAATTAAAGAATGCAATGCAATACAATAATGTGTTGCAGTACAGTAACATAATGTAATGCAATGCAATGATCTACGGATCTCCAGATCATCCCATACCTGGTCAGAATCCCAGTTTGGATTGATGATCTGTCCTTGCGATGTTATTAATCGACACAATCTGTATCAGCGAGCACACTAGCACGTCTCACTTCACCTAGCTGCCATTAACACACGCCCACATCGGTAAGCAGTTCATGCTCTGAAGCTCTCGGTGAGGTAGGTTGTGACGTCCATTTCCTCTTGCTTTGAATCAAATATTAACTTGATGCAGCTGGATAATGTGTGCAACAGACGCTCAAACATGTCCTCCGCCGTCAGTATTTGGCTGTTTCGAAGGCGCTTGAGGCTCTCTTGAGCCGCGGAGCGCTTGGATTTTCCCCGGATGCCGTCGCAAGCGCCCTTGCCACGAGATGTGACAAAAAAGCCACCCACAGGATACCCCAAAATCTGTCTCATAGTGACACACATTGACGAGGTCATACTTATTCGCATACTGCCGTTTGTAGAAAACATTTTATTTAGAGGTCAGGTACTGGGGCGTTCCACGACAGATCGACAAATAAAATTTCGATTTTGCACCCCCACATCTCAGATTTTGATGAAAATGAGTCTATAGGGTTATCAGCAGCCCTAAACACGCCTGTGACATTTTCAGGCCTCTCCGACTTCCGGTTTTCGAGCTACAGCCTGCGACATTTTTACATTCGATGCATACATGGCTTTGTTTGGCAGGATTTTTCCCTGCTACATTGAATGATAAGTAGGTGAGTTTGTACATCAAAATGATTGCAATCCCATGCAGAATGAACGTTTATCACTATCGAAACCATAGCAATTAAATATATGTCAAATATAACACTTTAAAAAATGCCAAGTTCTCTTGAGCATTTTTCCCCTTCGATATTGTGATTTTTGATATTTTTTTAATGAAAGAGCGTTGATTATTACCTATATTTCACCAATAAAAAAGTGGTTATCGGCTTATAAATATTTTAAACATAATTTCAAACACCAACCGCCCGGCCTCATTTTACCCAATACGGCGTCGTTCAGCAACGGCCGCGGCCAGCTGCTGCCAACGGGGGATAGGGGTGCTGGCGGCTGTCGTCCGCGGCCCCGTGGGATTGAGAGGACACTATGCAGATGATTTATAAACACCAGGCAGGACGTTTTAGCACTTCATTTATTATTCACACAAATAACAAGCCGGAAAGTACATGTACATTTGCGAATGCTAACGAGATGGTACAATGAGCCTTATCAGAGGTACAAAATGCATAACTTAACATTAGCTCACTTCACATTGTAATTCGCACATAAACAAACGGAAATCAGCTGCCGATGTAGGTCACGCTAACCATTCAACCTAAATCCTGTAGCAAATCAGGCCACCATCACTTCTCTTCCTTCACTTATGGCAAGTTCTCGCACAACGACAATGTTTGCCTTCACTGGAGTTACCCTGTGTATTTTTAGAGTCCCTTTGACAGTTTTTGCCATTGACAGTCTATCGCCAAGCTCATGCCGTGTACGACTGACCTCTTCTTTCGCTACAAAGCAGCACTCGGTATGCAAATTACCCTTGTCCTGTAGCACTTTACATAGCTTTTCCGCAGTAAGAATGTGGTCCGAGTGTGTCCGCGAAAGACTGGCGCTAGCTGCAACCCTTTTCAGTGTACCCCCAACACCGTCGCACGAATTTTTCCCATGCGTCGTTGCAAAAAAATTCCAATCGCACTGGACTCCGAAATCCTCATCATGAAAACTCACATTCACGAAATTAAACTTATTCTTGTACTGGGCAGCTGACCCATCCGAAAAATAATGAATCTTTTCAAGTTCGGGACTATGCCTTTCACTTTCGGTACAATGTGCTGCAAGAATGTGTGCACAGCGACGGTGTTATGCTTCAGTTCGTTTGATAACACGCAAAACCTGTGGCATTCAATCTTTCCAGCCTCTCGCCAATAAACAATAAACGGATGAACGGTACACTGTGGTGCGTACCAGTGATATGACTGAATTTCGTCTTGAACTACAAAGGTGCAGTTTTCTGAAAAATATAATATGATCAGTGCTTCATGCTCAGGTAGCTGCTTTTTTAGATCGTCGAAATATTTGCTTTGATGCTGACTCGTGAAATGATGCCGAGTAAGTGTCACAATGGCGTCAGACAGTTTGTCAAGAAACTCGTCCATAGGAAGAACAATTTCGGTCAAAGTGCAACGATCCATGCTTAGCCACTGACTAAATCTGACTTCGTCCACCAAGTCTGAGATTTCCCCTGCCTGCGCATTTAAAGTGTCGAACAAATATGACCTGACACCGTCCTGACCTGGAAAGTTTTCACACTTTTGCAGCATACAGGCTTCCCTCCCGACATCACAAACCGCGTGCTTCAACAGGTCCTTGTAGGTAATGTCTTTTAAACCCAGAGACGCTAACATTAGCTTCACGTTCTGGTGATAGCAACATACACAAACCGTATGAGTGCCGTTGCTTCCAAACAGAACACAGTGCTTGGGGCGGAGGCTGGCGAACTTCGAAAACCCAATGCGCTGGTTGCTACCGTTCTCTTTATAAAGTTGGTAAATTTCCTGCAAATTACCTAAAATCAAACGTTTCTGCTTCTTTACTTTAACCCCATTCTCATCTCTTACCGTCACATAGTCTTTTTTTCCAGGACATATTCTACTCACTTCCTCAGATTCATAAAAGGATTTTACCTTTTGGCATTCCTCCTCAGATATTTTTCTACCCTTGGAGTAGGGTGGTATCTCGGGCAAAATTCCCTTTTCCGCTTTGAGTTGAAAGCTTCGACGCACCATGTACCAAGTGGTTCCAAAAAACTCAGCGTTTTTTTCTACCGAAAAAGGAGGAAGGGACGAGCGTCTCCTTTGTTGACATCCCACGCTCGGCTCCCCCTTCCCCTCCCCCTCCCCCCGGCAGACGTATCGCGAGGCAGCGGCAGCGCGCGCGCCGGTCCGGTGAGCGCAGCGCCCGCATTCACCGCATTTGATTCGTCTTTCCAAGTCGATAACCACTTTTTTTATTTATGTTTCTAGGGTAAAAAACTACGCTCTTTCATATGAAAGTGAGAAAAAATAGGATATCGGAGGGGAAAAATGTTTTTATTTCTTTTCAATTTTTTATTTGGCTAGAGTCGGCAAAAATTACGTAATGAAAGTTTAAATTGTGGCATAGTCATATTCTTCAATGTTTTGTCTTCATTTTGACATATAAATTTGTTCAGTTACTGAAAAATGACTCAGAGAAAATTAGCACCAAATATAGTCATGTCAGTGCAAAATGTAAAAATTATATAGTTCATAACTAGAAAACGGTAAACCTAAGAGACTTCAAAATGGCACAGGCGTGTTCAGCGATGCTGATAACCCTATAGAACCATTTTCATCAAAATCTGAGGTGTGAGGGTGCAGGTCACATGTCGATTTGTCGTGGAATGCCCCCTACTGCGGTACGAATTTCTGGGATAAGCCGTTGCAGGAACGCACGCACCATGTCGTTGTTGTGCTTTGTGCTGTCAGAGATACAGCAGTAGCTCTGATGGCACAGTACCTCGTCCTCACGCTAGTACATTACAGACGGGTGCACGGTACACTGAGACGAATTCCAGTGGAAGCTTTGAGCTGCATCCTGTACCACAAATGAATAATTTTAGGCGAAATCACACTAGGCAAACCTTCGCCCTCCTTGACCTTTGCGTAGGTGAAGTGCTGACCTGTTTGTCAGCCACAAAGTGATATTTGGTCAGCTTCATGGTTTTCTGACTCAAATATCGCATATTTTCCTCTTTGGTCTATACTATTTCTGGGAGTGTACAGCGATGTGTTCATCG